>JANPWX010000097.1:6757831-6938310 GCA_024734555.1 Trochalopteron elliotii | reverse complement strand
CCCGGGCCCGGCCGGGACCCCCCGCCCGCTCCGCCCCGGCCCCGGCGGCTTTGCGGCCTCTCACCGTCCCCTCACCGAAACCGGGGCCCGGGGCGCGGAGTCACAGCACCGTCAAAACTGGAAGATGCCTTCGAGTCCCGTCCAGCCATCCGCCCGGCGCTGCCACTGCGGCGCTAACCAGCATCGCCCAGCGCCAGGCACAGTCGCCTCCTGAACACCCCTCGGGATCGTGACTCCGCCGCTCCCTGGGCAGCCCATTCCAATGCCTCGCCACCCTGACGGTGGGAAAGGTTGTTCCTGATGTCTCATCTGAGTCTCCCGTGTCTCAGCTGAAGGCCATTTTCTCTGGTCCTCTCACTGCAGGCGTGGTAGAAGAGACTGATCCCCACCTCACTGCAGTCTCCTTTCAGCTGGTTCTAGACAGGGTCAGCCCATCAGAGAGCGTTTTAGGTGTTGGGTAACCTGTGGTTTCCGTCCATGCTTGGTTCAAACTCACCTCCCCCCCTGCCTTTTTCTTGTCCAGTCTTGCTCTCCCACAGGCTCAGCAGTGCCATTATAGCCACCGCATTTACGTGGTGACACTTCTTTTTTTTTTTTTTTTTTTTTTTTTTTTTTTTTTCTATTTGGAAGATGAGCAGGTAAAAGAGTGTGATCTCTCCCAGTGAAGTTGTTGCTGTGGTGAGGAGGGGTCTGTGGCAGCTCTCAGGTATTTCATCAGCTGCATTCTAAACCCTCCTGGCAGCCCTGCCATTGGCTTCCAGGATAAGAATGAATGCCATAGAAAACTGTTGATTAATCCAAGATGTAGAGCTCTTCTCCCATAGCTCTTCATTATTTCACATCTTCAACATTTATTTAAATGTTTTAGTGATCAGTGAGGGGTTTAAATGCAATTGTAGGCTTGAGTACTGAAGGAACACAAATGAATCATGAGCAGTAAGGTGATACTTTTTATACTGAGTTATTTCCACCGGGGTAATATGCATATTATTGCTTTGGTAACTAATCTGAAGATAAGAAGTTATCATTAAGATAAATTTTCCTGGCAAGTAAACATGATGTGTTCAGCAGTTTCATGGATGGAAAAGTCAATAACTAGACTGCTTGAAAATGAGTATTTACCTGATAGCATTAAAATGCAGTTTAACAGCTTTGGGTCTGCCTTCATGGATTGAGTTTGTTTGGCCAGTATTGTCACTTAGCAGTGCATTAATTCCATTTTCCAGAATTTCCTCCACAGCAAATTATGTCTGTCAGATATTCCAGCTTCAGGCCCTCGCTCCTGTGTGTAGGACTTTGGGCACATACCCTCTTATGTGTGTTCCAAGTCTTTTTTTCCCTGCAGTGCAAGTCATTAATTGGGGAATTTCAGTGCAGTTAACTGGTGTGTGCTTGTTTGGCACAAGAAAACTTGATTTTAAGCAACATAATCAGTCATGGGGATTTTTTTATGGTGCCAAATATGCAGTAGGAGAAGCACCAAATTACGTAAGGTTTTTGCAGAAGCACCAAAAATTATTTTGAGATTCCATGTTTCCATAATCTGAGCCTCCATCCAGTCATGTTCTGAATAAACCTTAGAACTGCCCCAATTAAAAACTGACATGAACTTTGAAGTGGAAAACAAATGCATTTTGGTTTGATAGGAGGTGGCAGCTGTCATTTGGGGACTTCATTGTAGGACTTACAGTCCTTGCATGTGATGCATTGGTCTATATTTAGTTGGAAGGCTTTAGTTTATTTGGTTGGGTTTTTTCTTTGGTAGTGTAACAGATCATTTAGTATGGATGCTCCAGCAGTGGTGCCAGGGATCTGGGTATTACAGCATTTTTACTCTTGGGTAGACAGGAAGGCTTGGGCTGTCAAATACTTGACCAGGAAAGGTTCAGTGCAGCAGCCAGCTGCAGTTCTTTATGTAAAGGTGCTCCATGTGTTGTGCAATACTGGGGGTATGGCATGGAAAGCTTGGAGAAACCACCTTTACAGCACATCCTTCCCAGTAACCTTCTTAGGATAAGATCCTTTTTCAGCCTCTGTGATGCACTGTCACCAGAATTTGGGAAGGACAGGAGACCTGACATCCTGTCAGTGGATTGCCTGTTGTATTTGGTCAAGCATATGCTGACAAATGAAGAATTTTTATTTTCCCTCCAGTTACACTGCACAATCTCTGTGTGCTGTGTTTGGGCCAAAATTTACATTGCAAAGGCCTGTCATAAAAATGAGATGGCCAAGTTTATGTTTCTGGGGAAAAAAATTCCTGGAAGTTTCTGGAAGGCTTATAGAACTACTGGACTTTGATTTTCCAGATGTTTTAATCTTACTTAGCAGGTATTGTGGGTGGGTTTTTCTGTTGGTGTTTTTTTTAGGTCTCGTTGTTGCTAGTTTGGGGGGCATGTCCATATTTAGTATTGGGACCAAAAGGTAGCAAAGCTAAAAACACCTGTAGCTGCTGAGCTTCCCTGGCTGTATTTTATGAATAAAATACTTCAGGTATGTTTACTGTTTGCCTTCTTGAACGAATAAAATAGAAGTGCTCTGCTTAAAATACAGACACAGATGTCTTTTTTTCAGAGACAGCCAGAATTTCTGGTCACACTGAATTTTGCCCAAGAGCCCCTTCTGCTTGAACAGCAGAGTGAGAGGAGGGTGGGAGCTGAACATGCAAATGCTTCACTGATGAGAGCTGAAAATGCAAATGACTTTTTGGGTTTTCTGCTCTTCTGTGGGGCCGGTTGGGAAGCTGCTGGGGCTACTCAGGGGCTTTTGCAATCTGTGCCAGCAGGACAGGCTATCCACTGGTTCTCTTTTGAAACTTGTACCCTTGTACAAGAGCTGTGCCTGCAGGACCTGCAGTGACAGCTGCACTTGGGCTTTGTGCTTTGGATGCATGCACTGCATTTCTGTGGTAATAGATTCATTCTGTGAAAGATTGCCTTTCCTTTTTCAAAATGTGATTATCTCTTTAGAAGAGAGGAAAGTGTTTCATTTTTGTGGAGGTCCTTGAGGAAAAACAAACTTGGGGGATTTTTTTAGGTGTGGGATGGAGCTTTTTGTTTGTTTTTTGAGTTTTTTTACCCTTCAAAGCCATTGCTTTTTGCTTGGCTTATTACAAATGTAACTTTTGGTTGTTACTACAAAGATACTTTGAACCTAATATTTCTTCCCAACCAGTATGGGAAGAATTCATAAATACCCTTTAGAGTTATTTGGGTTTTGTAGTTGTTTCAGCTAATGAACTTTTAAAGAGCCTGTAAAAAAGTGTTAAGAAGAGGAAAAAAAAGTTCCTTAGTAGTCAGATTTGAAAGATTTGGTAGATCATTTTTCAGTTTAAAAATCTTGGTGATTCTTCATATTCCTTCACTGTTTTCAGATTAAAGTATATGATTTCAAATCTGTGTGATCAGTAGCGAAAAGCTTTCATTAGTTCCAGTTTTCAGCATGTCTTTTGTTCTTTGCTTCAGAATGCTTAACCTGGTGAATTATACCTTTTATTGTATTTTTAATAAGAAGGTAGTATAGTCATGCCAAGAAAACACAATTTTCTCCTCAAAATGATGTACAAATGTTAAGCTGTTACTCTTTGTATTTCTTTTTGGTATTTTTGCTGAATGCACTACAGCTGCGATGTGACTTGTTT
This sequence comes from Trochalopteron elliotii, assembly GCA_024734555.1. Lineage (NCBI taxonomy): Eukaryota > Metazoa > Chordata > Aves > Passeriformes > Leiothrichidae > Trochalopteron > Trochalopteron elliotii. The sequence goes on along the minus strand of JANPWX010000097.1, from coordinate 6,934,670 downwards.
TGATAGTAAAACATTTCAAATACTAAATTTTTAAAAATTTAATCTCTGGGATTTTATCTATTATAAAAATTGTTTGCATAGTAGTGCATTTAAAGTTTTGTGTAAATAAATGCTTCTGAAAAGGAGTGAGCTAATTGAAGCACTGACTTTCAAGAGGAATTCTTTAATATTGAAACCCACCAAAATGACAAAATTGTAGTACACCACAGTTCTGTCCAACACATTTTTCCATCTGTAGTGTAAAATAACATACACAGGTCAGTTAGTTGTAGAAATCTAGGTGCTAAGTGTTATTTAGATGGTGTATTAAGGTAAAAGGGTGTTTCATCTAGTTAGAATGGGAACTCCATTTCTGTAAAGAGCACAATCTTGTCAGTAAATGCCACGTGCTGGGTTATCACTATACATGGGAATAGCATTTCTGACTGTCTTCATCATGTGGACAATTGAAAGTTTTTAATTGCCTTGCAAAATTGCTGGTCATATTTGGTCATATTTCCAGCTTGTAAAATCAAAAGAAAATCAGTCAAAAGAAAAATCAAAAAATCAGGGCTGTGAGGCAGTTTTTCTTTGTCAGTATAGGTGTTTTCTGTGCAGGCACTGAGGACAAAGAGAAAGAAAGGACAGTTTAACCAAAGGCTGCATTCAGAGGTTTTAGTGGTGTAACCTTTTCAGTTGATAACCTGAAGACTTACAAAAGTGATTATTCTAAGGAAATTGCCAGTGTTAGTATAATTATTCTTTCTTGTATGAAGAAAAATATCTTTATACCTGCCTAGCTGCAGGTATTAATTACACTAGTTTTGCTGGAGTGGTACAACTTCTTGTAGCAGACCAACTTTTTGCCTTTAGGTTAGGCAGTTAAATCTGTAAATGTTTGCTTTCCTCAAGTTTCAGAAATCTATGCTTTAGTGTTGCTCTTGCACACAGCCACTTATTAACTAGTTCCCAAGTCTTTGCTGTTAAGTAGCTGAGAAGTGCCCTGTGTGTATCTGCTGTGGCCTGCTAAAGTTCCTCTTCCTTGGTGGGGCACCATGCACTTCAGAACTAAGTAGCCTTGACTTAGAGACTATTCTTCTGTGGCTTATTGTTAGAAGTCATGTAGATAATTCCTGTATCACTCTAATTCTCTTTGCTTCTGTGTGCCTGCAGTGCACGAGGTGTGCTGAGCTGCTGCTGTGCTGCCCTGCACAGCTGGTGTTGGCTGTAGCCATCAGGAGAAGAATTGCCATTTTGGGTTGGTGCTACTGCCAGCCCTCCTCATTAGAGCTCTAAGTGATGCTCTGTTGCATTGAGTGGGTTGCAGTCTTGTGCTCAATCTTTAATATTTGGAATGCATTGTCACTTTGTTCTTTTGAAAAGGATTTTGATGTGTTCAGGGTTTCAGACTATAGTCTGAAGGACTTTTTAATTGCAAATTGAAAATAAAAGATTTTTTTATTCTTACAGGAAGGAAGAAACAGAAGCTTGCCAAAGAGAGAGCAGGACTTTCCAAGGTAATACTGTGTTCAATAATGCACTGCTATTTTGAAAGATGTTTCACTTGTATTGTTTGTAAGGTTGACTTAAAGATTTGTTTTGATTCCAGGATTACAAACACTCCTGCAAATAGGCAGTCTTTAAGATTTTTAGTGCACAGAAATAATTCTATGGTTGTTCATTTTTGTGTCAGATAGAGGAGTTATATTAGAAAATACAACGTTCACTGCATGATTTGGTGGTGTTCTCCTCTTTGCAATATGAACAAGAACATTTCAGACTTAAAATTATTGATGGGATGCACTTATAACTGAACTAGATAGGTTATTTTGCAATAAGTATTTGATTTCCTTTTCATTATGACTAATGGATCCAGAAAAAAAAAAGTTAAGATTTCTCTTAAACAATTGCAAGAAATACAGTTGTTATAAACACAGTGCACCTTAGAATTTATATTTGCTCCTAAATGATGCACTTGATAAACTGAGTAGAGGCATTTCAGCCTCTGTCTCTCTTCAGATTTGTGATACAGTGTTATGAGACCTGAGTCTGATTTTCAAAAACATTCTGTGTATGTTTAACTTAGTGGTGACACTTGTTTTTTTGCTAGTGTCAGTGTAACAATAGGGTTGTGTGCATGTTCAGTTTCAGTTGAGAATATTTTCTGCTAACTTTTTATTGGCTGGTGTTCAGAGGCGATTTAACTTACTCTGTGTGTTACAGTTGCCTGATCTGAAAGATGCCGAAGCAGTTCAGAAGTTTTTCCTTGAGGAGATTCAGCTTGGAGAGGAATTACTAGCTCAAGGTAATATTTTTTTTTCTAAAGGGTAAGTTGTAAAATAATTTCTCTTTACCTTTGCTAGAAGATGATTTTTGTACATGAAGAAATTCTGGGGAGTCAAATTCATCTAGGAAAATTTGCTTATTTGTTTCTATCCTTGTGTGTTCAGAAAGTCCATCAAGGAAGAAGAAGAGCTTAGTGTGGGTTGATTCACCATAATTTAATCCACTCTTGGTGGATGTCTTATGTAAAGTGTGTTACAGTGTGGAATATGGTTGATTTCCAAACATTGTATAATCTGTCACACAGGTGAATATGAGAAAGGTGTTGATCACTTGACCAATGCCATTGCTGTGTGTGGGCAGCCGCAGCAGCTACTACAAGTTCTACAGCAGACTCTTCCACCACCAGTGTTTCAAATGCTTCTAACTAAGCTCCCTACAATAAGCCAGGTATGTGGAACATTCCCTGTTGGTTTGGTATGGAAGTAATTGAAATACTTTATTCACTACACCAGTCTTGAGTATCAGCTTTTGTAATCTCTTGGTTTTTTAGTATGTTCAGTTAGATCAAAAGAAGCTTTTTTTTTTCACCTGGGATGTTGAAAAGTGGATGTGAAAATCATCCTGTAGCACTAATAGCCACCAGGATAAAATGGAAATACAAAACTTCTCTTGTGTGTAGGGTATGCTGAGATGTTGAAGTAGATGCATCTCACTACAGCTCTGATGTTATAAGTGGATCCAGTGTTTCCCAAATACAAACTGGGGGGACTGGAAAAACAGTAACTTTATTGCACTGGGTCTTGAGTTTTTGGGGTTTTTTTAAAATTTACTTATCTACAAGTGTGTGTAAGTGCTGTGAAAGTTCATCAAAATGGATCTGTTGCTTTTGGTACCCTGTTGCTTCTGGGGACAGCTATTAGACTGTAGACGAGATGTTAACTAGCACCAGAACCTGTGACAATTTTGGAAGCTTGGGAGTTTCCCTGATGATAAAAGTGTTAGTAGCTCTATGTATAAAATGCCCTCCCATTTTAGTCTGAGTACTGAGTGGGTAATGTTGTTAATATGCTGGCAGGTGAGTCTGTTGTAAAATAAATGATATGTTTTATGTTCTTAGAACTACAAGGGGACTCCCTAACAGTGTTACCTGACATAAAGCAGAGATTCAGTGCTGGGTATCAGTTGGCTCTTCTTACAGCTCAGGCCTGGTTACATTTCAGGTGTTAAGGTCCATATACTCAGTGGTAACATTGGAAAGTGTCAGGTACACAAGATGTAAGAGTCGGGGAAATGATTGAACAAAAATGTTTCCTAAGAGAATGGTGCCAGAAATCACACAGAGGTCTTCACTTGAGGTTGATAGAATATTGTTTATCTGACTTTGGCTTTGTTAAGTGTTGCACTGTATGTAATTTCTGGGAAACTGACTTCAAAAACTTAAGTCAAATAGATTGCCATTTTTAACATTAATCAGTTTGTTCAGTAATTACACTGCTTAATGTTCAGTGTAAAATTACATTGCTTGATAATCAGTTGCCTACTGTTAATTTTATGTAATTGTGAATGAGCTTTTCTCCTTCTTACAGAGAATTGTAAATGCACAGTGCTTGGCTGAAGATGATGTTGAATGAGGTCACACCACAACGGGGGGAAAAAGAGTTTTCTTACCCCAGAAGATGAGCATCAGTAGGGGGATAAAGGGGCAAACATAGTAGTTAATGGACTGTGTACCACATCGGGTTCTACCAGAGTTAAAATTAACTTTGTGTAGGTGGGTTTCGCAGGATTTTATTTATTATCCCAGTGAAAAGTGTATTTTGATAAGAATTCATTTTATAAATACACTGTGTTGAGTTATCAAAGTATCACTAACTTCATTATTATTAAAATTCGCAGTTGTAATGTTGTACATATACAGACATAAAACTACGACCTATTAAAAACCCAATGCTCATTTTTGAAAAAACGAAGTTATGGCAATAAAGATTTATCTGCATTTGTGTGTCCCTATAGTACTACTTTAAAATCCAGAATATTTGGGTGTCAGAGCAAATGATCTAAAAATGACAACATTAAAATTTATTTTTAATGTTATGGCTGGTCTTCCAATGCTTTTAATTTAGTTTTAAACCTTGTGTAATTTCCTGAGAAAATAAATATATGATCATTTAAACAGTTCACCTTAGAAAGAGATGCAAATCACAATGGTAATAGATGACTGACTGCTGAAAGAATGACAAATCTGTTCCTGTCAGGAACAAAACATGTGAAGTGATCAAGTCAAAATTACTGGCAAACTTGAAAGCTATTAATACAAGTGTCTGAAACAAAGCTGTTTGGAATAGAACCTGGGCAGATTTTTAGAGCACAAAGGCTGGGGTTTTTTTGGAAAGCCTGAAACCTTGCAAGATAGTTGACATTTCAGTCTGTAATCTTCAAGATCATAGCAAATGGTTAAGAGTTTTTTAAAGGCATTTGCCTTAAGGAAAAAAAAAAGCTGCACTGATAAGGTAAGACAATTATATCCCTGGGATAAATAGCAAAAGCTAATGGAATTAGATGTATTACAATTTCAGTATGGTGTGGAGAATATGGCTTTGCAAATGGAAAGGAGACAAATAATATACAGCAGGCTGAAGTGAATAGGAGAAGTGTACTTAAGAAAGCAAGTTTTTCATGAGTAGGATCTTCTAAATGTCAAAACAGATTGGCTTCTGCTGTTCTCTGGGTTTGTGTTATCAGCACTCAGGTAGCAGAAGAAGCAATTTAAAATGTAGCTTTATCTTTTTGGCACAGTGACGGATTTTTAACTTGAGAATGCTTTGAGGTGTCTTTCAGACCAGCTGACAGTTTATGTTAATGATGCTACCAGATTAATAGTAATGTACAAGGTGGCATAGTCTACTTAGAAGTGAGGTACTTTGAGAGCACTCTAGCCAACTCTGTCTCATTTCAGCCTTGTGCAAGTTTCTTCAAAGGCAGATTCTCCTCAGAGGTTCAGGAATTGCCTCACACAGGATTTTTGAGGGCTTAAGTGGATAGTTGATGGTGACCTAGCAGTCAATACCTGAGTTTGGGAGTAAAAATGGCTCTTAGTCATTCTGCTGAGATGGTTTGCCTATGGAATAGGTATTTTCCCCTTAAACCCTTGAAAACATTATTTCCAAAGATATGAGGTGCTATTGAAATTTTCTGTAATGTGATAAATATTGAAGTTAGTGGCTGGTATCAACAAACATGTCTTAAACAACTGGATGTAGTTCAGTCTTTGTGTTGAATTGTTCAGGTAGCATAAGGTGAAAGTAAAACGTAGTAGTCATATTCTTCAGGGGACAATGGCCAGCATGCTCTTTTCCTTCTAATGTATTTTACTGGGACAAAGTTATTTTGCACTTAATAAAAATACTGTGAAATTACAGAAGGTTCTGATTTTAATGAGGCTTTTTGAAGGAGTTTTTCTTTTCCCTTCTAACCCTTAAAAGTAAAAAGCAGGAATTCTTAAGTTATGTTAACAGGACTGTGGGCATATTTACCTTCTGTTTTGCTAGTCACTTCAGCATATTTTTTTAGTTCAGCTTTTAACATTGTTTTGAGGGGAATAAAACTTCCATTCTGCCTTGAAAAACAAACCCTAACAGCACAAGACAAAAGTAGCACCCTTCTGTCAAACCTGAGCATTTTTCTACGCCCTTTAGTATAATGACGACAGTTTGACTTCACATTTTAGCTTACAGCAAAGCTCTCCAGAACTGGGTGTTAGCAAACCTGGGTGTCAATTCTGATTTTGATGGAAGGCTTGGTGACAATCTAATTATTTCTATAAATGGTATTTGCTGTAATAAGCATCATAGACACACATATTGCTCTAACACTTTTCATTTTCTTGAGCCTGCAAAGTTAGCTGGAAACAAAATTTAAGATAGCATAGGTTTAACTGTAGTCTTAAATGCAAATTTACTCTCATATCTGATAACCCAGAGGTACCTGGTTATTATGCTAGAGCAAGCTCTGATACCTGTTTTGAATGCCTTGGACTAATAAGAGTGGAATGCTGAATTCTTTTAACAAGGCTTGATTTTTTTTCTTCTCCCCAAATGTCCCAGTGAAGCTAATGCTGTACAATTGTGAAGACTTGGAAGATATTGTCTAGAATGCAAATTTGCTGTTGCTCCAGGAGTGGCAGGCTGACAGAGGTACAGCTAAACACACACAGTCCACAGATGTTTCAGACTCAAGCAAAGACACTGCTTTCAGACACCAGCAAAGTGCAGGTCATCAGAAACGTGATGGTAATGATGGATGTTCCTGCATCAGCAGTAGTAATGCCATTGCATTAGCTGTGCATAGTGCTGTACATTTCTTTTCACTTGTGCAAATGAAAGAAGTGTGGAAGTGATCCAGCTGTGGATTTGCTGCTATGGAGCTTGCAGCTGCTGGAGAATAAGATCGGTAATCTGGCTTTACTGCAGGTTAAAGTACTAGTCCATCTCCCAGAAAGAACCATCTTCCCTTCTGTGCTTCTCCAAGAACAAAGCACTTGTTTTCAGCACTAAAAGGATTTCTTACAAAGAAACTGAGAGGTCTGTTAGTTTTGTGTTGGGAAGTCTTCTGTCATCGGTTACAAGCTTCTCAGGCAGCTTTTAGAGAAAAAACCCCACCCAGCTAGTTTCATTATCATGCAGGACTACCTTTGATGTCTCACATTTAAGTTTTCTAGATAATGGAATCAAATCCAAAACCAGAGTGGTCAGGCACACACTGAATCATCTGGTACTAATTTCCCTTCCCTGGGGGCTGACACAATATTATTGTTGCCCTTAACATGAAAAATGGAGAAGTCCCAGCCCTGCTGTGTAGGAGGCCAGCCAGCCATCATCAAAGTAAAGTTCCAGCTATTTATGCACTCAGAAGAATCTTTTTAAAGTTTCATTTGTACATCTGTTGATGGTGTGTTTAAAGTCCCTTAGGCTGAACAGTGGCCCTACATGACTGTTGTGTTACAGTTAACATGAGTTAAACATCAAGGGAATCTTTGAAGTGGTCACTAAGTGCTTTTAGTGATTGTTTCAAAGGCATGTTGTGCTGCACACCCATGTTTTTAAACGTATGGACATAAAAAGGGCTGATGTGAAAAGAAAAAATTCTTCAAGGCTTCTGTTGTACCCAAATTTTGGGTTGGTTTTTAGTTACTGTGTTTACACTGACCAGCATAGCTTACAGTATTCTCTGTGCACTGACCAAAAGCCTGTTGCAAAAAGCTGAAACTTGTGCTTAATTCACTAGGACTGGGCTGGCTTTCATCAGAGGCACTCTGGAAACTGAACTGGTCTGGGTAACAGTGCTTGTTTTCTGCATTTGTACCAAACTCGAACTTCCCAAAGAAAATCTGGATGTGTAATGCTGTTCTCACATGGCAGAGTTTTCCACATCCGGTGTATGAATGTGCCAGTGAAGCTGTAGAAAACAGCTGGCCCTTCTGTGTTATTTTTTGTACCAAACTGTCCAACTTGCTGGCACTAGATAATGGGCAGCTTTTTCAAAGTACAGTGGTTTCCATGTGAATCCAGGTTCTCTCTTCTTTCCCTGCAGTAGGGGCTAGTTTTAAAGAATATTTACTAGACATCTTTTGATGAGCTCACTACCGTTTTCCAATCATTCCTATAACTTATAGTCCTTAACTCTTAAAGGCCTGTGAGCTATCAGCTTTTGACTCCAGGCATACAGTTCCTGCAGTGCTCGCTCACAGTTTCATAATTTCCCTTGCACCCAGAGATGTTTTCGACTCACCTTTGGGATGAGAGGGTGTCTGGTGGTGCTCATGGTGAGAGAGTTGCTTAACAGTGAGTGTTGCAGCTGGCACAATGTTGCTGCAGCCTACGGATCTCTTGGGATGGTCCATGCTGCAAGGCAGCTGTGAGTGGCTTTTGTGTATGAAATTTCTAGTGTGCATGGAGGCAGAAAACAGATCAAGTCAGATAGCTGGCCTCTTTGCACGCTGGCCCCTTAACAGCTAAAGAACCGATTTGGTCACACAATCATTTACTTGAGCAGGTCTTAATCCAAACAGCAGGGGGCAGTTTTGCACAGACGTTTTGTGCAAGCTCACCCTGCAAAATCCTAATTTTTACAATCTTCCTGTTTGGTGAGGTGATGCAATGCAGTATTTTGTTCAGACAGATTTGATATGGTGTATAAGACAGGCTCAGTGGAGCAGCAGTGGAATGTGTTTCTACTGATAATACCTAATTTTGGCTTTTTAAAATCCTGTGTGTTTAAATTGTTGTGAGGACATGATTAGGAGTATTTCCCTCTTCCTCTCCACCCCTCAACACAAACTAGGTATATAGATAAGCCAGCTGCATTGTACAACTTAAACTCTGCAACAAAATGCAACCACATCTGATTCCCAGGCATAAAAGAGAAGTTTTCCCCTGCGCAGCTGTGATTATTCTGGGTGAGCTTTACTAGCTGGAGTGAAAGGAATGCACCAGTTAACTGCAGGAGGGTAGAAGTGAAATCTGCATCTTGAGATTTGACTTGGAGTTGGACTCTGCCTGTAATGGGTCATGTGAGGAGAGCCAACCAAAAAAATAAAGATGTGAGATATTACAGGTTGGTGACAGGATGCATTTTCAATGCTGGTTGAATTTCAGCTGAAGTTGACAAAGTCTACTCACCCTGTTGTGATCCTGCAGCTGACATGAAGTGAGCTGATCTCATACTTTGTCTCTCTCATGCCTTGGAGGCAGCTGTTCGCATTGTAGTGGCACCCTGACTCAAAACTGAATCTTAACTACTCCTACATCTCCAAAGTGTTTTTTCTCTGCTTCCTGGTCTGTGTTTTGGAGGGGTGAAGTGTGTGTATGCTATACAAGTAAATGGAAATTTTCTACCCTTGTAGCCATCAATCAGCATTTTTCCAAACATTCATCTTGTTAGTAAGAAATTCTTCAAAGTCAGCTCAACACATGACAACATCTAGAGAAAGCTGTTTAATAAAAGATACTGTGTGAAAATCATGCTTCTTCTCCTTCCTTAGGTCACTCTGGCCACGTTACACCCTGTAACATAGCCTGGAAGAGATAGAAATTTGCTGTGAAAAACCAATATTTGCCTGTTTTGGCATGTATGTAAAAGAGCATTTCCCTGGAGCTCTGAAACAACCTGGTTAGCATCTCTTGTTGTGCTTAATATTATTTAATGAGAAAGAATGTACATTCAGATTTGATGATTAAAATGACAATGATTATTGCATGAATTTGTGAATTATAACGCAATGACTAATTAAATGAAGAAATGAAGAAAAGGGATTCTTGAGCAAGCATGTTCTTTGAGAAACTCTCCCTTGTTGTTTTTCACTGATAGTACACACCTAATCAATTCACAGCAGTATTTCATTACTGGTGGGAACAGTCTGGTTTTGATGAAGATTTACTTTCACCACACATTGGCCTGGTATAATACAGCCTGGTCCTGAGGTTACCAAGTTACCATGAGGAAGACTGCCAGCTCTTAGCACTGAGGAGGTGGGAGTTTCTGCCTATATAAATAAAGGAAGCCCCATCTGACCCCAGGTTAATGCCTCCACATTTATTGAGTTCTAGTTGGAGTGTTTGCTATAATGACACCTGAATTTGCATAGCCATGAGGGGTTGCTATTTGGTTTATGTTTCCTTTGTTTTTATCTCTCCATCTAAAGGTTTGAGCTTTAATATCAGGTTCCTTGGCTTATTTTAGAAGTTGTCTGACACAACTAAGGGCCCTTTTTTACTTCTTTGTAGGGATGTTATTTACTGGCCATTGGCACTGGCAGAATTCTTAGCATGATATTATTATTATTACTTCTGTATCGGCAGAGATGTGTGTGGCACTCTGAAGAATCTGTCAAGATGAAGCCTCTGCTTCTGCAAACTCACAGCCTGTGGTCCTGATCCTGTAATTTACTCTGCATGGTCCTTTCCTCATGGAAACCTAAGCAGTCAAGAGCAGGACATTGGGACAGTGCCACAGGAAGGGAGAAGGTAAGGTTTAGGATAGTATGATTGTTTTGGCAGTAATTGGGTGGGTGTTTTGTCTGAAATTTGTTTGAAGCTCTGAAGCTTGCTTCTTTTCTACGTCACCTTAATTTTAGACTAGTTGGCTAATCAGTGCTAGTTACTAGTGTAATCAGGAAAAATCAGACTTCAACAGACCATAGATCTGCTTATAAATCATTAAATCTACCAAAAGAAAGAAGTATGAAAGGCACTTTCTATAACTGAATAGATTTGAAGCACAACTTTTCCCCCCAACTGAAAGCAATAACATGAACTCTCAAGCACTGGGTTAATTGCTCTGCTGGCAGTCCTGCAGTTCATAAATACCTTCTGCATTGAAAATGTAAGAAGTAGTCTTTCAGAAATCTAGCTTGCTGTTGGATAGCAACTTTAAAAGGAACTCTGTTCTGTCAAAACTTTGTAATCAGCCCAAACTGTAGTGCCTGAAATTCAGTGATATCATCATGCAAATGAGAAAGCTGGGTCAAAGGTATTAAAGCAGGCATAAATAAGGGAAACAGCCTAGAAGGCAATGTGGTGACTCAGTGTCCATCTTAGATGTTGGATTGCAAACTGTGAATGCATGACAACCAGATAAAAACAGTTGCAAATTGGAGAGGAACTTTACAGAGAGAAAGTTGTAGCCCTATTGTGGACAGCTGCCTCATCCTTAAAAACAATGCAGCCTTCTAAAGCATGCTTTTGACCCCTTTGGTGGTTAGAGCAGATCTGTTGGCTCTATCCTCCTTTTTCTAATTTGGATCTGATTTCCAGAAAGCAGAGGAGGACATGCCTGGCAGGAGCTGGTTATGTGGTAACCATATGTTCAGGAAGTCAGATGATGAGACTGGGATGTCCTGCCATCCTCCAGAACCAATGGACCATCTGGTTCTTAGTGGGAGCTTGAGCAGCACTTGTGCACCTTGGCTTCTCTGGGCAACTATGAAAGTAACTGCTCATCAGTTATGTTGATTTTCTAAAGGGAACACAGCCCCTGGGATGGAATGTATTGATGCTGGGGCAATGCTTTCCCCATGCTTTTGGTCATAAAATGTGAAGCAGGGAAAAAAAATGACTCCTGTGTACAATCCCTCTCTTTATTTTGGTTGTTTCCAGAATGGTGTTAGGACCTTGTCAGTCGGGAGCAGTGTTTTCGCTGCTGCATTGCCCTTGATGATCTTCAGCAGGCCTGACAATATTTGTCATTAGACTTTGGATCTTTTCACAGAAGGATATCTCCTACCTTGGGCAGCACATTTTCAAAAAACCCCAATTATCTCACCCTGATCTTAAAGAAAAAAAGAAACAGATTGCAGTCTGACAGAACCAGCAATGGGTCAGACTCAGGAGTCTTCATTGCCTTTCCTTTTTTTATAATCTGAGTGTTCAAATTCTGCCTGCCCAGCTCCTGGTGATGTTGCAGGTGATGTGGGTCTCAGGGGGTGACACCACAAACTTTGTTATTAATTGATGCTGGAGTGGTTTTGTAAATTTAAAGTATTTGCAGGTCCTCATAGTATATGAAGTCACCAAAGAATTTGTAGATACTATCACTGGTTTTTGAAGACATGCTGCTGAAAGAATAGTTCACTGGAGCAGCATTGATTTATCTTCCTTTGGGGGAACTTAATTGCACTTTCCTTTTTTCTTGGAAGACCACATTATTTTTTGCTAATATCAAAGAATATCACCCTTTTTGGCATGCCTGCAGATGCAGTACAGCTGTGCTCTTGTGAAGCCTCGCAGGAACCAGGGACCAAAGACAGAGTTAATGATTAGCTAGACACATCATCCTTTGCCCCAGAGCCAATACAGTCTGCTGCTAATCACCTTTCAATGCCTATGAGGTGTGAGACTGGTCTTTCATTTCAGTGGGAAGGGCATGTGCCATGAAGCAGAGCTTTGTGGGCAGTCTTCGATGCCTGATGCAAGGCTTCTTCCATTGCTTCCCAAAATGATGGTGTCTTCTGGCAGAGTTTAGGCACTGTGAGTGTTTTTGTTTCCTGGGTAAGTCTGCTGTAGCCAGGATCTTTCAATTGAACAGCTTTCAGTGAATGTCAGAATTCTCATGCACCAAAGCTCTTTTTTCTTTTTAACTTGCTGTGTGAAGATCATACAAAAGAATTTGTACACTGCCCTTTGCTGGGCATCTTCTGAAGACCGAGTGCCTGCCTGCCTTTTGCTGCCTAAGGGGCTTAGAACTTCGGCTTTTCTTTGTTAAAGTGTTGAAAGGTTAACATTTGTATTCTTTTCAGAATACAAATGCAGAGGTACATTGCAGATGTACAAGGTGGAGTCAAATTTTCAGGGCTGGCACTGCAGATAGCATCAGGGCAGATAGCTCCAGGTGTTTGGTCCAACATGACTGGGAACAGGGCACCAGGTCTAGATTCAGGCCTATCTCCATGGGACAAGGTAGTGCTCACTGTTCCTGTCAGCCCATCATTTTGCCACAGATATCCCTATGATAACTCCAGAAGATGATGAAGGTGTGGTAGCTTTGTGTGCAGCAGCAGTAGCAGCAGCAATGGAAGATGAGAATCTGTGCACCTCAGTGTAAACACCAGCTTTTCCTAGCAGAGACAGGTTCGTCCTAAACTTCTTTATGGTGGAATTTTTCCCTTTTCCCCTTGCCTTCCTACGCCTGTCTTTTATAGACCAAGCAGTTTAGCAGTTTTCAATCTTGGCTGTAAATCGCGAGAAGGAAAGGGGGTGCCATGTCCAGGTGTGCCGGCCAGCGGCGGGCACCGGTGCAGGAGGCTCGGGGAGCCAGCAGAGCCCCGCTGCTTCGGCTGCCAGAGCCCGTGTCGCTAGATGGCAATGTGGCACTCCTGCAGCTGCGGTTCCTGAAAAATGGCTTGCTTTTCCTGTATTTATCTCTGCCAAACTGATGATTGCACCCACCACCTCGGCAAGAGAACAGAACAAAATCATTTCATAGAACATTACAGCTGTTGTGCCTTTTTCTTTTCTTTCTTTTTTCCTTTCTTTCCCCCACAGTTCTTTGTCCCACAGCAGGGTGCAGAGGTTTAAAAACCTTCTTTCTTAATCACTCTCCTTCTAAAAAACAGAGAAAACACAGCCTCTTGGGAGCAATTAGCTGTGAGAAAAGCATTTCTCAAACAATTGCCAGGAAATATTGTCTTGACCGATATTCCTGATGTAACACTGTCGTTCTCAGTACTGTTATTCTAACATACTCGACTGAGAAAACAGCAGGATACAGATCTGTAATGCATGATCTGCAGCTTACCACCTACCTTACCTTTTTATATACATTTGCTTTCAGTTTGTGTCCTCTCCCCACCCCCTGGAGCCATTCTGTTTAGGAGAGTGAAGAATTATTTGTGACTCTTCTCTTGTGACTAGTGTATCAGGCCAAGACTGTGACAAGGCATGGCTGAAAATTAAGGTTATGCCTCTGCTGCCTGGGTTCCTGATTGAAATTCAGTGTTGTGTGCTGCAGAGGGGATCAGGCTGCACGCTTACAGCAATCCCTCCTAGCCTTAAAGCCTGGCAGCCTGAAAATACATGAGGTTGGTGAAGCCTGAATTTCAGTGGGAGCAGCTGGAGAGCAGGTATGCGTGAAGCAGGCAGCAGAAATACACTGAGACCAGGGTCTCGACCCTGAAAGGCCTCTCCCCATTTTTGTAGTCATGGAAGATGGACCAGGCTGTAGGCTGGGGAGAGGTTGGAGGAATGGTGGTAAACTTGAAGTGCTAAAAGCCAGCATTAGCAGTGGCTAGGAACTGCTCATAGCTATGCAGAGAGCTGTGTGTACACACGTGCGTGCCCACTCGCATGCACAGCCATAGCTGTTTGTATTGTGTGGTTCAAATGTTGTCCTTCCTTACATAAATTCATGGAGATTTGAGAAGCAAGCCTTGCTCTATGGGACAGGGTGTGAACTGAAGCACCTTCTGGAAGACAGACAGCAGTGTAATCCTTTCATTCAACCATGTCTGCAGCTGCTTTTTATAAACTTGGCATAAATACATACTCAGTGAAGCCAGGCCTGTGTAGCTGGAAAATATTTTCCACCATCCAAAAAAACCAGAAGATTGGAAAAAGAGCCCAGAAATTGTGCATAACATGGAATGGCCTCACTTGTGGTTTTTTTCCATGACTTCCTCAGCTCATTTTCCTGCTGCCAATTTTAGAAGCCCATAAGTCATACTTGTTAAACTTTCTCAGTTAAAATGTAACTCTAAGAACAAAGTCATATGATATGCTGCAGCCAAATAATCCTTCCAGAGCCTCTGACTGGAGAAGAGCTACCCTGATCTGGCCAGCTCGCAAACCCACACGGGCTCCTGTCCCAGGAGGGGCAGGGCTGAGGGGCAGGTTCACAGCCTGGGGCTCAGCTGTGCTTCCCACATGGGTGATGGCTTCCCAGTGGATTTCAGCAATGTCTCCCTGCTTTCGCCAGGGTGGTCAGGCAAAAATTTCAGGTCCTCCTCTACGAGGACTTCAGGAAAGAGGCTGAGCAGAGGAGGGGGTGAGGGGAGGCAGCTAGCACAGAGGGTTTGGCGGTGGAAGAAGGTGCTGCTGCGGTCAGGGTGAGGGAGCTTAGGGGTGAGAAAACAGCAGGTTGCCAAAAGTGAAAGTGAATTTGCTGCAGGGTTTGAAGAAAGGACATCCTCATTCTCATTCACCGCCTTTTTAAGTGCTGAATCAATATGGAAGTACATTCATGCCAGGAGCAATACTTTTGTTTGCCAGTTTTGCTCTATTTCATACAGTGATTTTGCTTACACCACGCCCCAGATGACTGTTTTGAAGTGCCATCCCTTGTCCAGGGTCTGCTCTGAGCCCTTGCAAAGACCAGTTTGACAGTCACTGCTGGGAGGATGTCATTCTAAATTTACCCGTGGCAGTAGCCAAGAGTGGGATGTGGCTGATGGCCGTGCCGGCTGTGGTGCTCCAGCCTGCCTGCACTGGCAGTCCCAGCCTGGGCCCTGCTGCTGGCTTGGGAAAGCAGGGAGTCCTGGTACCCCTCGGGCTGCTTTGAGCGTGCAAGTCCGGCAGGGTGCAAGGCACTGGAGCAGGCAGACGATGGGCAGGTGAGACGGGCGAGAGGGGCTTCAAATGCTCCAAGCTCCAGCCCTGCCTCCCCCTCGTGCGGGGGGCGGAGCAGCGTGAAAAATCTTCTGGGGAAAAAAAAGAGAAAAAACAAAACCCCAAACAAACAAACAAAAAAAAAAACAACGAAAGAAAATGTTTATCTTTTCCCCCCTAAACACCAGCTTTTGAGTTTGGTTCTGTCCCTCGATGGACACTGGGAGAGGGTCTGGAGGAAGCCGGGGGAATCACGCTGCTGCGCAGCGGCTGCCGGGAGCGGCGGGCCCCAGAGACCGCCTTTCTGCGGCAGGGCGGAACGCCCTCGCGAAGCCTGTGTGGTCTTCACGGGAAGGGAGGAACTGAGCAAACCCACTGGAAACCGGCAAGGGTGTTGTAATGTTTTTTGGACAGCCTGTTTCAAAAAACAGCGAGTGCCTCTCTCTCTCTCTCTCTCTCCCCCCTCCCCTTCCCTGGCAGCCGTTTCCCGTGCCATGACATTGAGGGAGGTGGTGGTGACTGATGTAACCGCGGCCAGGGAGAGTCTCTTGCCCAATGTGCAGAGGCTGGACCATGGCCAGACAAATTTGCTAAGGCCGGGTTTTCTCACAACGGGCTCCCTGTGTCTGTGCACATACCTGTAACTGGGCCAGGTGCTTGGCACGGCTGCCTCCCCAGCCGAGTACACGAGGTGGCAGAGCTACTCAAGCCAGGAGGAGGAGAAAAAGGAGGAAAGGAAGAAAATGTTGTTCTTTTCCCACATGAATGCAGACCCAATAACATACCTAGGCACTCATTGTTTGTGTCACCGTGTTGTAATTAATAACACTGTCTGTTTGCTGAGGCCAGCTGTTCTTTGTGCTCATGGCTGGAGCGGGGGGGGGGAGGGGGGGGGAGATTGTGAGGAGAGGCCTAGCAGGTTTTTTGCTGGATCACCACCTTTAAGTTATTGTGACAGACCTTTAAAAGGATGTCTTTGTATGAACTGGAATAGAATGCTCAGCTGGGCTCTTAAATTCTGGGTCTGTTGAGAAAAGAGATCCTTTCATATCGATTGTCATTTTGTATGCAGTTCAGGCACCGACTTGTAGAAAATCTGGGCCAAGAGAGATATCATTAGGTATTTATGGGGGTTTGGTTGGCTCAGCAGTCAGTTTTTCCATTGTCATGCCGTGACAGTAGTGCATTACATACACCCTCAGGAGACATCCTTCTGCTACCACAACAATAAAGGACTTTTTTTTCTTTTTCTGACTCATCTTCAGCTTGAAAAAAAAATGCCAACCGCCACCAGTAAATATAATTAGCAACATGCAGATACACTTTAGGTAGCTTTTGGAGCCCATCGGGATAGTTCCTGTTAAAATATAGTCTCATGGTCGCTCACCCATGCTTGGACCTCCAGCTGTATTTCTGATTATACTTAGATGTTTTAACATAGCTTGGTGATGTTTTAGGCTGAGGAGCTGTTTCTAGTTTGGACAAAGAGGAGGAATATATTTAATGCTGGGATCATCTTTCATGCACACGCAGAAGCTTTGGCTAGACTCACAAGGCAAGGGAGTACAAATGGCTGTGCTGTGCCGGATGCAAGGTCTGCTTAGCTCTTTATCCTGCCTCTGACAGGGGCCAGCAGCAGATGTTGCAGGAAGGAGGACAAGAAGCAGAGCAAGTCTAGACTGATTCTGCCCCAATGTGCCCTCTTGGCTCCCTGCATAGCTATTCCCATTCACCAAAGCACAGGGGAAGAGGAAACTACTTCCTTAGACCTGTTCTCCAGCCTCTTTGGGTCCCTGCTGTGCAGTTGCCCTTGTTTGTTTTGCTTCCCAGATGTGGTTTTGGGTGGGATGGATTCATTTTGGATCCGCTTGGTCACGTGAGGATTTCTGGGTTAAATGCGTCCTGGCCCCCTGAGTATTTCCCTCATGTGAGCGTGATGGAGCTGGGAGCAGGTGGCATACAGCTGGGCTCTGCTCTCTGCCAGGTGGGTGAACTCTGTGCCTTCCCAGTGAGGGGCTGCTGCCTGTCCCATTCGTGCCACCGGGGCACCGCGAAGCCGGGAGCCAGTCTTTGGATCCATATTTCACCTTGAGATGAGGGCTGACACCAGTCACATGACTGTGGGCATGCCAACTTGGGAGATTATATGGCTTTGTTTATTTATTTATTTTAGCCTGTGACTAAGATGGGGGAGTATTTGGATGGAGCCACTCCTCCCAGAAATTGCTGTTTATATTTCAGTCTCCTGAGCAGAGTCAGTCATATCTGAAGTGCTCATAGCCCAGCAGTGGTATGTGGGCTCTGCTGGCATGTCCTCACATAACCTGGTGCTCATGCTGCTGGACAGAGTGTGGGCTGCTTCTCTGCTCATCCCAAGCACAAATGAGCAGAAGTTTTCCTCTGTATTCCTGATTGCTGAGCTCAGAGAGGTGGAGGAGAGGAAGAGCAGCTTCCCTCTGAAAGTGGCCGAGGATTGAGTAGGGCCAAACCTGGAGTTACACTGAGGAAAATGAAACAGTGTGGGAGGGATGGTGGCCTTATAGCCACAGATAATATTGCAGAGCTCACTGGTGCAGCATGTGCTCAACACAGTCACTTGTAACACTGCTGTGTGTGTAAGCAAGTGAGTACCTGATGCCATGTGATCAAAAGGAGAGATGCTTTTAGAAAAATGCGAGGGTGGTGTGAAAAAACAAGTCAGCTGAAGCATCCTTAGCTTGCAGGACACCTGTAGGCCAGTAGGCACAAACAAAACTGTGCACAGAAACTCCTCAAATATCAAGCTAGTGTTCACTTCCATTATCTCTACCAAATTCCACCTGTGTAAGCTACTTATTTCTTTGGGATCTCATCAGTTCAAGATGCTGGTTGTAGACACACCTAACCTCTGGGGGAAAGGCAGGGCCAGCTCAGACAACTTTGAGGGAAAATGGTTTCTCAAAGTAAGGGTCTTTGCCCCTATGGCAGAGCAGAGGTCAATACAAAGAATTAGGCAAGAAGAATTTAAAGCCTAGGGCTTTAAACAGCACTTGACTCAGTGGCTAGCAAACTAATGGTATATGGGAAAGTAGTATTTTGTATTCTTGAGCCAAGGGAAGTTTGGAGAATCCAGTCCCCATATGTCAGTTGCTAAAACAAGTCTTCTAGAAATGCTAAAGTCTCCCTCCTCCTTGCTCTATAGCAATGTAAGTAGCACAACTTCATCTGAGTTTTGTGATACATGAGTAATCCTGCCTCCAAGGCTGTCTGGGACTTCTGCACCACATCCTTGCTCCAGCTTGTAACTCAGTACAGTTTTTTACAATGTCTGGGATAGAGATAATTTCTTCTGTGTAGTGTGCTGTGGAATGTTCATTGGGCACAGTGCTGTCTGTGAGGTGAGAAATGGGGCAGGACTCCTCTTGGGCCATTGATATTGGGCATTTTCTGATTTAGCACTTCCTAAATCTTCAGTAAGTCCCCTGATCAGCAAATGGCTGAGGTCAGGCCTGTTAGCCTTTGGTCAGCAAACTAAAACCTGTTTGGTTTTTTTTCCTGATCTGAGTTTGTAAACAAGACATAGACCCAAACTTCTAAGATGTCATGGCAAAGGCTAGAAAATGGGAAGAAACCAATGCCAGCTCAGGTGAAGTGTATGCTGCAAATCGTGCTCTCATTTCCAGCAGGGAGGACTTTGACATTCTAAACCAGCAGCTTATCCATGGCAGTGCAGCAGAAACCCTCCAGCAAAAGAGGACTGTGGAAACTTGCCAAACCACCAGGCATTGGTGGTACCTCCCAGTCAGGGCCCAGCAACTGTGGGACTACAGGGAAAGTTTGTGTGGTTCTTGCTCATGGGTTCAGTGAAGGATCTGCAGGCTCCAAGCTGCCCTCCTGTTTGTGAGCTCCTTAATCAATGACTTCAGTGGTAACTGGGGGAGAGGAAAAGCTTTCCAGCCATGTCCAGCTTTTTTTTTTTTTTTCCAATGAAGAAAGACCTAGATATTACTGGTTCTCAGAGATACTGAGTGAGACAGGCTTGGTCTTGGGAACACCTGTGCAAAGATGGGGAATTCCCAAGGAGGTAACTGTGTGAAACTGGTGTAAATGAGGCGAGGATCATGGGGTTCTGTTCTCCAAATATGAATTTTATATTGAGGTCAGTGGGAGGAAAAGGTGTGTCAATCTTTGTCTGGATGGGGGTTTTTGCCACTGCTTGAGCACAGTGGAGATCCTTGAGGAAGCATTTATGAGTGAGTTGACTACCTGCACCTTGCCTGATTTATGTCCCTCTGGCTTGTGCTGATGCACAGCCGGACATTGGCAGCTTTCTTGGCATCCAGATCACTGCTGCCATGTGGTTAAAACATGCAAAGTGTCTTTCAGAGAGAAGGAATGGGGTTAGGAAGAGGAAGCTGCTGTGTGAGACTTAGTTTGCTTTATTGAATCATGCTGATCTTGGTTGGTAATTCCCTCTCTCTAGGCCCAGAGTTTCAGTGGTTTCATATTTCAGCCCAGCACAGCATCACTAAGTCCATTCTTCCAGGAAGGTCAGCCTTACTTTCAATCCATCCCTCCCCTTCTCCCTGGGAGACTAAAGCTGTTTAATAGCAACAAGGGTTCAGGGTGCAGTCTGAGCAATACAAAGCACTTTTGCTTCCTGTTGGTTTCTTGTCTTTCTGCAAGCAGGCAGGGACATCTGTCTCCTTTCGACATGTAACCACTGAAGTGTCCAGCTGCCCCTAGGAGGCTTCAGCTGCCTGTACCTCAAATGGAAGCCAAGGCTGGTTGTGAGTTATTGCAACCACCCAGCTCTGGCCCTGGGCATGGTTTTCCCTCTGGTGTCTCACCAGCTCAGGAGGAGTCCCATCCAGTCATCATGATAAATTTGAAGGATGTGCTTTTGCTGACAGTGCCTAAAGAAAATTTGTTGTGGCAGATGATAGTGCATTTGTGTCTTAAGGCTGCTCTGTGGTACTGAAGGACAATTACTGAAATGAATAAATAAATGTAGCAAAACAAAATTCAGGAAAGAAAACAGTCCAAGAGGAAAGTTACAGACTTAGCCATCAGCCTGGTTTCATTCATTTTGGGCTGGGTGACAGCCACAAGTTCAGAATTCAGTGACATTCAAACCTGTCTCTACAGGTGAAGGGACACAAAATGGGATTTAATTTGTTCTTCATGGGGCATCACTTTCTGGTGTTCTTTTTTTTAGTTTTTTATTTGGCAAGAAAGTGCAGGTAATTTATGTCAATGTCATCAAAGAGACATTCTTGTTACTCACAACTGTGACCTTGTATCCAGCCAAAAGAGTTCTAGCGGGTAACCAGTGAGATGCTCAGCTTACATCCACAGGGCAGATTTTCCAAGCAGCAGCTCTGCTGGCAGGGCTACGTGCCGTGCTGTCCAGCCACATTGGTGCCAAGTGATTCTGAGAAAATGTGGGCACTGACGCCATAGGCCAGTAATGATGGAGGTGGATTCCTGGAAGAAGCCTTCCGAGAGCAGCAGCCCCTGGTGCAGCACACTGAGGGATGCACTGCCTTAGGGACAGCTGAAATGTGGGAGAAGGGGTCAGACAGTCACACTGGCACACTGCAGTGTCCCATCCGCACAGCAGGCAGCAACCTTACTGAACTGGTCACGGAAAATGGGCTGCTTGGCCAGGAGGAAATAGCTTAGACATCACAGCTTTCATTCAGAATTAGCTGTGAGCTGGCCAGGAGCTGGCCAGGCACAAATTGTGTTTAGGGTTTGTCCTGCCAGCTGCGTTACCAACAAGGCAAAAACTATCTGAGGCTCACACACTTAAACCATACCTGTCATAAGGTTGCTAAACTTTTCCCTAGGGCTGGTACTACACTGTTTACTGTATTGGCATGCTGTCTTTTCTGTTCAACTGCTGCATGATTGTACTATAGCACGTGCTGTTGACAAGGACTAAAGCTCAGACCGAGCTGTGTAAAGAGGTAACTGTGGCCTTGATCTCTCCATGATGAAACCAGAGTAAATTACTGGATGTCAAATGAGTTATACCCTGTTTATTTCAGTTTAAGCAAGCTTAGAATCTGATCTTCAGATCATGTTATTTCTCTAATTCAACTGGTCATAGTTATAAATCCATGTAATGGTCAAAATGATCCAATGAATGCCAGCACACGATCCTAGCACTTGCAAAACATTGAATGTATATATTGGCACTTTTCTTATTTGCTGACTGCAGGACAAATAGGTTTCATATTGGGACATCCAAGTTTGTTTCAGCAGCTGGATGCATGACAAAGTCATGTTATAATCTGGGTACTGATTACAGCTTTGCAACATGTTGGCTCAGCATGTGGTGAATTTGGATGCGTAGATAGATCAACTTTTTAGTGACCTATGGCTTAATTTCAGCATGGAGAAGGTTGTCAGCATATTTGTGCTAATTAAGGAAACGGCATGGGAAACTCCTTTCCACTGCAGATACAGCCAGAGCTCAGGAAGTGTCATTGCTCCTCAATATTTTTTGTAATAGTCAGTTTGTATTGAAGTAGAGAAACAGTTTTGTGTCCTGACTGTATTTCTAAACTGCACTGAAGCTTGTTTGGTTCTTGCCCAAGTCTTCTGTTTTAACCTGCTTGGAAGATGGATTGAATGGCAAACACTTTAGGAGAGTGTTTCAGCTGTATTTGGGGCCAATCTCTGCCCTGATTTGGTTTATTTGTAATGTTGACAGTAATAAATACCAAGAAATAAACACAAGTTTGTGCTCATGCTTTGCTGGAATAACTTTCTTGCTGCTGAAAATGATACTTTTGCCCAACACTAACTCCTTTCTTTCATTCAGACAGTGTTTTGGATATGTTGTGCTACTCTTAACACATTCCCATGTTCATGTCCCCGAGAAGGCAGGCTGAAACGTTGCCAACTCTATTAAGTTCTTTCTGTTACACTGAGTCAGCTGCTGTGATTTTACCTTTGCTCTTGGTCAAAGTATTACACTCGATTAGCTTTTTGTTCTTTTTTTTAAACACAAGAAATAGCATTACAAGTGTTTGTTCCGTGTGCCTACATTTCCTCCTAGTTCAGTTACAAAAGCAGCACATTACTTTTGTTATTAATAAGGCAGGTACACCTAGAAGCCCTTGATGTTTGGGCCATGGATTCCCAAGAGATTCACAGCTCAAACACAAAGGGCAAACAAAAATGGGAGAAATAAGTGCCTTTATTTGCATTTCTGAACAGGGAACTGAAGTAACCGTAATTAAAGGGGCACTTAGTTCTTTCTTAGTGAAAGGCCAAAGGAAGAAGTCTTCAGTGGGGCTGTAAGGAGACCCAGGACCAGCAGGTCTCTGTTCTGCAGGTGGCTCTGGATTCAGTTCTGCTCGCAGGCCCCAACAGTGCTCGGCCCAGCAACAGCCACACGTCCACGTGCCCGTCCGTCTGAGCTCTGGCCAGCAGCCCAGCCCTTCACTAGGTCAGCACAGTTCAGGTCAACTCCTGTTCCCAGTGCAAAGTGCTCCCAGAGCTTCTGGCCTTCTGCCCTCTCTGCTTTACTAACAATTCTTGCTGAATCGATGCCTGCAGCGAGAGGTTGTAGTGGCTGCTTGTATTGAGCGTTGAAGGCCTCCAGAATGGCAGCTTCCATAACTGGGGGTCACGGCAGACCTTCCCCACGTGCCAGTCCATGGGAAGAGTTTTGCAGCTCTTACAAGTTGAAGGTGGAGTCAGCTGTAACCTGACTTACCTTCCTTGGCATTTTGAAGTCTGGTGAAACATGATGCATAATGACACTTATTCTGCCTTTGCAAGTAGGAGACTGCCTTTAAGCCAAAGTGTCTCATCGACAAACCTCACCTCAATGCAGAGTGCTTATTCAGATGTAACCACGAAAATGAGGGCTGGCTAAATAATGCCTCTGACTGAAAGGATCCACTGAAGCTCATTATAATGATCTTAATGACTTCCAATTCAGCTGTGTCTGTGATATCAGAGTGCAAAGGTAATTATGGAAGTGCTAAATACTATTATTATTTGATATTAGTGACAGGGTGGAGGTGAGACCTGGTGAGCCCTGCTCCCATCTGGCCTAGAGAGGAATGAGGGTTGCCCCTTCCCTCCACCCCTCTCAAGGCCTGTGAAGGAAGAACTGTGCAGGCAAGGGTGGAGCCAGGACTCTGCTCCCTCTTCCAGCTGCAGCAGCTTTGACTCTTACTCTGCCTTCATGGTGTCAGGAGGTGGCTTCTTTCCATGCGCAGCAAACAGAGAAAGGAGAAGTGTCTCCACACCACCCTTCTTGCCTCCATCTTGTCAGCAAAGGAAGCAAACATGCCTTCTCCCTCTCCTACACTAGTTTTGCTGGTCTTTCCCTCAATTTACTCTGTCTTTCCAGTGGCCCTGTGCTACTACCTGATGTTGCTGGATTTTCCCATTATTTTTATTTCTTGACTGTGTGATTTGGGTGGGGCTTCAGCAGCACAAATGCTCCTTGGCTTGCATGGGATTTCTCCTTCCTCTGTGTTGGCAGCTCAGACTCTGAGGACTGGCTTTGTAGGGGTGTCAGACCAAATGACCTTCTGAGGTCCCTGTCAGCCTCAATTATTCTGTGTTTTGGATGCCTTGTCTTGCTATTGACATAGCTCTAGCCGTGAAAGTGCTAACCCTTTGACCCCTGAGGACTTTTTAACGAAACAGCAACAACTTACATGGTTAACAATTAGCTACCTGACTTTTGGGTAGGGCCCGACAGACTAGGTGATGTGTGGGAACCCTCTGTGCTACCAGGGTCTGCACAGAAACTGCACCCAGCCTTGCCGGCCCTCCCGGATCAGGCGTGGAACAGTGAGAGCACATTCAATTAGCTCTGTTCACTGACCATGCCAGCCTGCACTAGGAGAAACCTGTGTGGTGATGGTGAGTCACACTCAGATGGTTACTTGACCCAAAGGAAGGCTTGATGATACACAGGCTGGGACACACCAGCAGTGATTATGTGGTGATTCACTGCCTGTGCCCTGCCATTCAAAACATCCTCTGTGTTGCACAGGCAGGGCCATTCATGGAGGCTGCAATGAGGAAGTGATGTTTGCACCTTTAGCTGCCACCTTCTCACTGAACCTTTCAGCAGCTGCCTCTGGTGTGGCGCTGGTCTCACTCTGGGCAGGCTGACACTGGGGAGGTGTGCTGGCAGGGATAGCTCCCTGATGTGCCAGGTGACTTCAGCTGGGCACTTCCTGCCAGTAATGTCCAACTTCACCCTCAGAAGGTTTGGCCAAAGTGTAGTGCAGCCAAGCATCCCAAGCATCCCCCCCTTCCATCCTCTGCAGTGTGGAAGCACGTCATTGGCCTTTAATGCTCAACTGAGAGGCAGGTGGGAACTCCAAGTCCTTTAATACTCTGCACTCCAGCCCATAATTTGCACATTATGGGCACATCATTATTGAAAGCTCTTGTAAATTGTTTGCAGAGCCGTTCCCATTTCCATTTTCCCTGCTGTCAAAAATGTGCACCTCACACAGCCCAGACTGCTTCTGTGTTTCTTTTATAAAGGGGCACATAGTCTGCTGTCTATACTTCCCTTCTTCCTGTTCCACCCACCTTTTTGTCTTTCACTCTTCCTCTCCTCCAGATCCTCTCCTGACAGATGCATGCACTCATATGGTTTTACAAAAATGGTCTGAGTGTCCTGACTACATCTATCTCATTCTGCTAAATGCTTCCCAAAGTGCTGACATTACTGCCTGCACAGCAGGGAAGTCCTCAGAGCTTGGGAAGCACCATTTTTTCCTGACCCAGGAACTGATAGTGCTTGTGACAGTTTGCTGACCACTGGTAAGATCTGAGGCACAGAAAGTTTACTCATGTTGGCTGGGACTCACAGAAGTGTTGGGGCTAACGACACGCGTGGTTTGTGTTGTGCTTTCCCTGAAGCTAAGTTGAGCAACATACTAGGCATTACTCAGACCTCCTAAACCTCATGTTTTGCCAGTGACAAAGTTGCAAACTTGAAGTACAACAACCCTGACGTCTTCTGTGTAGTGTAAAGGCCAAGGTCCCCCAGAGTTGTGATCCATCCTATTAGTCTTATAGTTAGTTCTGCCTGGACTTTTGTCAAATTTAAGTCTTCAGCATGTCATGCATTCTTCAGAATGTCATGCATTCTTGCCAGCTGTCCTATATGCCTAAATAACTAGGTGAACTCTCTCTGGAAAAGAATCTATGCAATTAATTTAGTCCTTTCTTCCTGTGAATGAACTGTCTTCAAATTGTTTTTCAAATGTATTTTACATGCAATAGTGTTATTTGTGTCCCATCCAAGCGTTAGCTGGCCATGGCTTCTCTGTGTGCTCTTGGATGTAACTGTGGTTTTAAGTACCCTCCGCTGGTTATTCATAGCATGCATTTAGTCATTTAACAAACATGGTATTAGTTCTGCTCTCTAAGTGGATGACTAATACTCTTATAAATAGGAGGAATGTGATCTGAAAGGTCACGTGAATGTTCCCAGTGTGAACATATCCCCAAACTATGAGACTTCTCATTCCAGGATCAGGCTTGCAAAAAAGAAAATGCTCATTATTAGGAAGAAGGAAAAGGGTTCAAAACCCATTCAAGCAATTTCTCTGCTTTAACTCAAACAATTTGCAATTGTTTGTAGAGTTTTGCATTGCAAAAGGGTTTTGCAATGTTTGCTTTTCTCTGTAATCTCTCCTGACCTGCTTGGGAACATACAAATCAGAGCAGTCCTGATCTCTGTCCTATGCCAGTGCCCTCCCTTGGAACACAACAAGACCTGAATGTTTCCTAAGTAAATATAAAAACCATCTTTTTACTTGCTTCCTAATCTCTTTCATATCTCTTTGGAAAGCAAGACAGCGCCTAACGCTGGATTCCAAAGGAGATGAGAGTGCACAGTACAGGTTTCTGCACTGCCTGTAAACTGTCAGCTTTCCTCAGCTCAGTACCATGAAGAGATGTTGTGCTGCCCAGGCGGGGTGGAGGAATGAGAGGTGCTTGCTAATGCAACCTCCCAAGAGGTCATGTTTCTCTGATGGAAAATGCAGGGGAGAAAATGCAAGAGATCAGCTATGCAGGCACCCTCGTCTTTTCCTTTTTATCAAATGAAAACAGAATCACTGACTGCTGCTGCTCTCCTGCCCCTGCAAGGTTTGGTTTATATTCCCAGGAATACAATGCTAAGGAAGGGAGGACTGGTGGCCTCAGGACATCCAGCTTCATTTCATGGTTGTGCCAGACTTGCTAAGGGTATATCTATAGCAAATACTTAGCCCAGGTTTGAGCCCAGTCTATGCTCATGCACTGCCTCTTTGGGCAATTAAAGTCCTTGGCTGGTCTGCAGCACCCCCATGGTCAAGTTTGAGGCCCTCCTTGGCTGGAGCAGTGAGGGAAGGTGCATCAGGCTGAGGCTGGGGCAGGAGGGCCTTGGAGAGGCCGCATGCCAGGAGTTGAGCTGCTGCTGTTGCCATTATGATGCCAGCCAGTGAGGCACCTTTTCTGCTTGCCTGTGGTATGAAGTCAAAATGAAGCCCTTGCAGGGGAGATACAGGCAACCATGGCACCATTTTCCCCCCGACTACAAGTCAGGTATGCCCGGGTGCTCACCTGGTGGGACTTGGTGGGGTGGAGCGTAGCAGGGTGACATGCTCCTGGGGACAGGCTCAGCTCCCAGCTGGGACATGGCACTGGCTGCATCAACTCTGCTCTGCTCAGCCTCTTCAGTGTCAGATGTGATGGTTTAAAGTCGCTGTAGCCAAAGTTAGTTTGACACTGCACTGGAAAGAAGAGGGGGAGAGGACTGGCATGGCTGGCTCTGAGGTGTGTCCTGATCAGCAAAGACAGCTACACTGTCTCTGGCAGAAGCCTGAGGCACAGGCCTGTGTGGCATGGGCCATGTCTGTGCTAATAAACCAGGCAGCAGTTGTGTTTTTCTTTGTGGCTGGGTAACACTGTCTGGGCATGGTGTGACAGATGCTTAAACCCTCTTGCCCTCCAAAACGAACTGGTCACATACAGACTACCTATTGGGAACAATCCTGATCCATGCTGACTCCTGGACTATGCTTGGGAACAGTTTGGCCTGGGCCAGAACCGTACCCAGAACCACACTAAGAGCTTGGGGGTGGATGGGTGAGCTCCCCTGCTCATGCCCTGATTGACTGGCTTGATCTTCTGCTCTAGATGCTGCCAGTCTGGGTGGTGTCAGGCAAGTTACCTAATGCATGACATAAGAAGGAAAAAACTTCCAGCTTAATTTCTAGCCTTTGTCACTTCATGCCCCCTCTCACATGGGGGTAAGAGTCCATCTTTACCAACAGACCAAGGGAGATTGACACATTTGGATACATTGGGAAAGGGAGGTATGGTGAAAGCCCACATTCATGACCGTGGTTTATAGAAATTTGATGCATTGTGGTGTAGGCATGCCATGAAGGTGGTATTCCCTATTCACAGATGTATTGTAATTTTGTCCGTGATTATTACACAGTTACAGAAATGCATTAGCATTAAAGTATGTGACCTAAAAGCAGTCAGCTGTGTCCTATATTCTCCTCCTGCCAGCCTTTGTCTTGACTTTAGGTTGCAGATTAGAAAGGACAGCTGAGGATCTGGGTCCCCCCAAGCATGCTATACATAGTTAAGGAGTCCCAGAAATTTGATAGTGTGAGTGTACATGATGTTTCTTTCTGAACACACAATGTTTCCTGACTTCAGCAGTCTCAGAGGCTTGATTTCAGTGGAAGATAGTATGCATAAATGATGCTTGCTGGAAAGTGCATATGCAGTTCTTATAAAACACTGTGCGTGTCTGCATGTGCCTGCACTAAAATAACAGGGCAAAGGTGACTGCTGTATATTATTTACCTGCTGGCTGAGATTTATCTGCCTGCCTTAGGGACTCCTGCCTCTTGTCTCTCAGATTTTGTTCCTGGGAAACATTTTGGTTTGAAGAACTGTGTTTGAGGGCATTCTACTATGGCTAGGGGGGCTGAGTTTAAACTGAAATCTTTTAAACTGAAATCAAATGTTCCACACAGGTTATTTTTGGTTATTTTATGTGTGCCACTATTTGCTTGCTTGTGGGTGCATCTGAATTTTTCTCCTCCCTTGGTCGGCAGCAGAAGCATTTTCTTATTGATATCAAGTAGGTGGTAGTGGTGGGGGCTGACCTTGTTTGTGGCTAGTGGCCAGCTGACAATGTCAAAAACACAGAAAAAGATGGGAAGAAAGGAATGGATAGTGTAATTGCACTTGATAAGGATCAACATGACACTACATGTAATATATACACATTTGAAACCTACACACATAAACACATAAAACATTCAAGACATAGAATCAGGTTCTTCCACACAGCAGCTATAATTACATAAAGAAACTAAAAAGGATTTTTTTATACCGTCGTGCTGGCAGTCAGACCCCCCCTCTGACTGCATCTGGGAGAAGAGTGTGTTAAATGTGAGCAGAATAAATGGTCCGTTTGCAGGCAGCATGGCAGACACCTGTGCAGCACCTCACTGCTGCCTGGGTGCCAGGCATCATGACTAGACAAAAGCAAACCTAATTACAGCAGACCTTGAGCAAGATCCTCAGAAGTGACTGTTGGAAAAATGCACCTCCATGTTCCAGGTAGATCTTTTTTCACTGCTGTTCGAATCTTGCTGTCTGTGCTTGGGCAAAGGCAGACCTGTTTTTGCACATTGCAGGGCAGCTGCACTTCTGAAGAGCAGCCATTTTGCAAAGGAGAAAGGAGAAGCACGTACTCTGTTCCTGAGCTGCTGCCTCTGTGCTGGGGTCTGAGAAAACCAGAAAGCAAGCCTCCAAAGCTTTCTGCTTTTCCACTGAGGCACAACAGAACAAAACAGAATTTCTGAGTTGGAAGGGACCCACAGGAATCATTGAGTTTAACACCTAAGGGAATGGCCCATATAGGGGATTGAACCCACAACCTTGGCATTATTAGCACCATGTTATAACCAGGTCTCAGGATATCCTGTGAAGCAGTAACAGGACAGGCTTTCAGGATTCTTACAAGAGTGAATTCAGATGCCAGAGAGTGGAATTTCCAAATGCATTTCCCTTCCTACACCATTTCTTTTTTATCTCCATAAATCTGTGTCAGTTTTTAAAGAGCCTATTTTGGTGGGAGGAAAAGGGGACAGAACAAGTGATGAGCTATTCAGAGCTAAAAGAAGAGATTCATGCTGCCAGAGGTAATACTGTAGAAAAATGTGTCAGTGTAGCAGATGATTGTTCTCTCCTAATGCCTCTCCTGAAGCATCAAGGTGTGTGTGTTTCAGAGGCAGTCTATGAACTGCATGTTGAAATGGTTGCCATGGCAGTGACTGAGTATAAGTTAGAGAGCGTGATTAGCCAGAGTTGGCCTAAATAGCTAAAGGGAAGGAAAAAAGAAATAAAGGGGAAAAAAAAGGCCAAGGACTTAATGTTATTTCTGATACTGATCCATCAGCATTAGACTATGCCAGGAAGAGGAAGCAGGGCTGATGGAAAGGACCTTGCGGGAGCATGCTCCACATCCCAACCCCAGCAGCACAAGCTGCCAGGGGACCTTCTTCCCCTTCCAGTGTGCCAGTCCTGCAGCTGCAGTGCCAAGCAGCCCTGTCAGTGTGATTCAATGAAACGGTGCTTCTCCAGAGGCAGAGGTGAGGCCAGGGCTCTGCTCGCCCTTCAGCAACCCAGAGAGCCCAATCATGCTGCTCTCCTGGCTGATGTGGGGCACAGCCACATTTGAAATGTGGGAGACTGGCCTGCAGAGAGGTTGCAAGGCTTGCTCCAGGAGACACAGAGGGCTGCTAACCTGGGTGGGGTGTTCATTAGCAAAATCCCTGTCCCTAGAGCCACTCCAATTCTTCTAGCCCACTAACCCACATCTGCTTGATGCATGCCTGTGAAAGGTATCCTGTCTTCATTTGGACCTGTGAATTGGAGTGCACAGCCTTTTTTGTTAATTCATTGCAGTAGCTCATTTAAAAAATAATATCCTTATATCTAATTTAAATGTGTATGATATTAGCATTCAGCCTGTGCTACATGCTGTTATTCTCTGCTATATTAAAAAAAAATCACTTCCTGAGATCCTGTGGGTTTTTGTAGGGAAGATTTCTTATGCACTAGAGTCACTTTCAAGCTTGTTTTTGAAGAAGTGAAGATTCAGAATTCTTCGTCTCAAAGGATTTTCTTTTAGCTCTTCTCAGGGAGAAGAGGAAAAGCGGGAGACCAACATAAAGATGTCTCAATAGCAGGTCTGGATAAAGAAACATCTTCTCTAGGAGCTGTGGAGTGCCACATTAGGGGGCCAGATGCCCAGTGTAAAATCAATAGCAGGCATTTTACAAGCTGGGAGTATGCAGGTAGGTGTTTGCAGGAGCAGAGCCTGTTAGCCTGATTCTCTTCTCTCATAGCTTTCTGAAATAGAGAAGTTTAATTTACATTAGCCTGAAGTGCTTCTCCTCTTAGCCCTTTGAGTGAGATAAGACATGAATCTACTTAGGCCACTCCATAACATATGACCACTTATCAAGGATATTTTTCTCCCCTGATGTCCAAAGGGATCTGTAGGTTCCTCTGTGCAGATGAGTACACAACAGCAGTACTTACTGTGGTTAACAGGCATCTGTTTTGGCTGGCAGAGCTGGGATGAGAAAGATCAGATCATATGGCCTGCAATTTAGGAGGAAGAAAAGAAAAACCCACAAGGCACCTATTTGCTCTGCAGTCAGGTTGGCTTTTTCTGTTATTTGCAGGAGTCTCTTCCACTTTTTGCATCTCTTAAATCCTTGTCATCCAGGTTTGAGAGCTAGGACTATCTTCTTTGGCACCAAGTCAATGATATGTTTTTTAGCACCAGCAGCCATTCATATTTTACATTACTGTTGCTCTCTGTTCCTTTCAAGCAATAATCATAAATATCAGCTTTCATTCCTAGAGCGCCTTTCATCCCAGGGGCTCCCAAAGTACTTTCCAAGCTTAACAAGCTTATTTTAGAGTACTCCTTTAGAAAGGTTCAAACTTGCTTCCCATTAAAGCCTGATTTTGGGAAGGAAAACACTGAATTATAATGACTTCAATACATGAGGGAGCCTTTGCAGCTGTTATTTACTACACATGTTCCCTTACCAAAAAAGATTGCTTCTTGCTCCTCCATCCCTCTGTCTCCCCAGCTTAATCCAGCAGTGCTCAGTTACCTGGGGGAGCAGAGTGCAAGTAGGAGAAATGGTCATCCCCTGTGATCTGAGGAAGTGCTTTTTTTCTGGAATCTACAGCTGCCCTCAACAGTTTCTGACAACTCTATTTCCATCCAGTCTATTTTCTCTTTATCGGGGCAAATGTCCTAGGGCAGAGTTGAATGTCCTGTGGCTTTGGCCAGAGAGGTCACCAGCCACAGCTGGGCTATGCTACAGGTCATGTGAGAAACTGTAGTCCTCTTCAGGACAAAGTCAGCTGGCCTAATTTAAGTCACATTCCCCTGCAATCGAAGCAAAGCCAGTGTCTTTGCACTGAAATTAATCACAACCTTTGAAGTGGTCCTTTATTTGGCTCATCTGTGAAAGCAATAATCCCAGAAGAAAAGATTGTTACTGGTAATTTCTGAACTGAAGAATTTGTTTCCTAATGAATCTTACGATTAATTTTGGAGCAGGCTGAATCTGACCAGTGTCCATTTGTTTTCTCTTCTTTCAGGAGGACTCAGTACAGTGGGACCTGTCCATCTCACGATGCACAGAACTTTTTTCCATGCTATTGTGTGGGAAAGTGGTCTCTCTTCTGATTGGGTGAGAGAGGCTGGGGTCAGGCACACAAACTTTCATTGCTTTTCCAAGGACACACCAAGAACTTGTGATAGAAGTGGGAACAAAAAAGTCCTCTCTGATTCAGTGCTTCGTCCGCACAAACATAGTTTATCAATACAGATAGCTTTAGATGAAAGATACATCAAAGCATATTTTTGGCTGCTGCTTTCAGAAGTAGTACTAAATCTCCTGGGGGGGATGCAAGCAGTGAGATATGATCCAAGTATCAAAATCCCCATCTTCTTACTCTCTCTCCTCCTCTCTCACACTGGTGGGGTTCAGAGGAAAGCCCTTCCTTGAGGTTATGTCATCTATTCCCATCAGTAGATTTTGGTTCCTAAATGCATTTTTGCTCTTTTCCAATAAAACAGTGCCTGTTTCAACACTAACTCTGAATATTTGTAAATTGGCAAAGGATACAAAAGGAATAATGAGCCAGCAGTTACTGTTTACATTGGCCACCTTGTATAAATGCTGATATTAGCATTTCTGAAAGGATTCATTCATCACTGAAAAAAAGGTTTGTACCTGTGAATAAGAGCTTGCCTGAGAGGGCCTGTGTGCTTCCTCTCCTCTATCAACAAAGCCTACAAACATGAAGAGATGGTTTTGCAATGGATATTAATGCATACCTATTATTTCAGGATGACAATAAGCCATTGAATATATTCCATGCAGCAGCAAATGAATGAAAGCAGCAGTAAATTTTTTTAAAAAGTTGTATTTATTTTCATCTGTCATGTTTATTTATTTATTTAGGGAGCTAAAAAAAAATTATATATACATATTTAAAGTCTCTCTCTTGGGCTTTTTTCTTTGAACTAAAATCCTGTGGTACAGCCTCAAGCCCAGTGGTTAGATCTTGTGTCATGGAAAATCAGATAGACCTGCACTAGAAAGAACAATGGCTGCTGAAAACATTCTGCCAGTTCCAGACTATGGCCTCTTCTGATGCTGTCAGTGAAATAAACACTTTTAGAAGTACCCTTAAGCCTTCCTTGCCTCCTGCTGTTTGTCACACTTGCAGCAATTTGCCTTAAATTAGTTGATTTCACAGCAAGGTTCATGGTGCTGTTTTGTTTATAAAAGAGGTTGGTACATTCTGCACTGGCCCTGCTGACATGCCGTGAGCCACAGCTCAGAGATGGAACAGGGCCCCAGCACGGCCAGCCGCCAGCATTTGTTCCATCCTCATACTGCAGGTCAGGGGTCTTTCAGCAATGGTGGACATGTAACAGTGTTTCTGTGGCAGGCAAAAGTGTCCAGACTCTGTGGGATGGTTACATTTTCACTAGGTTTCCTTGGGATTCTGTGGGATGAAGATCAAACTCTTTTTCAGGTACATTATTATGTTAAAACCTCTAGTATGACATTTTTCTTTTAACCTTTAGACTGCTTTGCTTTTAGGCTGGAAGCAGGTGAGGGCTAGGATGCTCCCTGGGCACTCACACAGCTCCTGACACAGCACAATTTCAGTCCTGGCAGGAGACAGGCCATTGCTGCAATCCAAATGCCTTTTTTTGAAAAAAAAAAAAAAAAAAAAAAAAGTCTGGAAGGTAACCTGTTTGCAAAAGCACCTGTCATGACAAAGGTGATGCTTTGCGAGCACAGTGTTTGTAAAGCAGGGGAAGAAACCAAGTGCGAATGAAATGAGAGAACAAGGACCAGCCTGCTGCCATCTTTGGGAGGTTCTTTGGGAGGGGTACGAGTCTTGAAACTCTTCTGGTGGAGTTTCTACTCAACCCTTTAAATTGTGGGCAGGGGAAGCTGGGCTGATGGCTGATGAGGAACCTGAGGGCCATTGCCCCCACAGGGCCGTGGTTTCAGCATGCAGCTCTGTTGCACAAAGGGAGCAGAAATAATGCTGAGAATCTCTAACAGGGCAAGTGGTACATAACAGGCCAGTGATGCACCAAAGTGATTTCATCGTAAGTGGTTGGAGAAGAGATATCTGCTCTGCAACAGGCAAACATTTCTCTGCACAGAACCAGAAAAATTTCCCTTCAATCTGGGGCAGATTGCCAGCAGTCTCAAATGTAATCCTCATGGTATTACTTCCAAAGATGAAACAATGGTATTATGGACACTGCCAGTGAGGCAGGTAGTCTTTAAATATAGCTGCAAATTGCTGGGTTTAATGCTAACAAACCCTAATGCTGAGGAAGGCAAGACAGGTAGCAGCCCTGATACAGCATAATATAATGTGATGGCTGATATGTGAGTCATTGTAGCCAGAGGCTTTAGTATAGGAAGTTGGATAAAAGATATAAAAACAAATCTGATTTTTTTTCCTTCCTGGTGAAGGTCACTGCCAGGAATAGCATGGGATATAATTAATGCGGGAAGAAATGTTCCCCTTCAACCTAGAGGTATTGTCTTGCTTTACAGTTTCATTCTCCTCTTTGGACTCCCATAACAAACACGGGCAAGCACACAGGGCCTTTCTCCATGGAGCCACTGGCGGATGTCCCACCCGGCGGGCAGGGACTGTCTGTGCAGGGCTCACCGAGTCTGTCAATGGGTGTCCCCCTTGCTGGCAGTCCACCCCAGCACTGCACTCAATGGGCCTGTGAGGCTGAATGGGGCTCTACGTAATGGCAGACAATTTTCCTGGTCGGCAGGGAGGCACAGTGCCAAGGCTGTGTGTGAGAGCCTGCTGCTGCAAGGGTTTCACCTCTTTCCCTCTGCTCCTGAGCCCAGGGGAGGTGGGTTATCTTTTCCTGCACCCTCAGTCCCTGTGCTTCATGGGGGAGGACATGGAAGACTCAGTGACCTTTGCACTTGCAGTGGCATGGACTGTTCTCTGTTCATCCCACAGACACCTTGGAGGTTCTGGGCTGCTCGTTTGCTCACCTTGAACAGCACTGCATTTACAAATGTGCAAGGACACAGGGAGGCCATGCAGCTGTGCCTGTGGTTGCAGTGTGCATACAACCCTCCCTGGGGCAAGAGTGATCCACAATGCAGCCCATCCGCTGTGCAGGAATGCTGAACTGCAGTTTAATTCCCTTTCCTCAAAGTATTCTTTGAGTGGGGACAGGTGAAGAGAGGAGTGAGTGCCTCTGCTTCATGTCATCAGCCTGCAGGATGGAAACTGGGCAGCTCCTGAGGCTGAGGGGCTGCTGCTACCCAGGGGAATGCTTTGTTTTCTTCTAGGGAGCTGTTGTAGGGAGGAGTGCTGGTGGGAATCTCTGAGCTTCACACTGCTGACTAAAATCTCTCCCATGTGACTCAGTCCCTTCCACCACAAAGGACTGGTCACGTTTTCCATTCTTGGTTCCGTGTGGCTGCTCTGAACATCCCAGGTTATCTCTGCACCAACCAGCTGCCTTTCCTACTGCTTGGCTCACCAGGCCTTCATGTCTGCTCAGTCCCCATGCCAGGGTCACTAAGGCAGTTAGCAGTTAGCATACTCCTTTATTTATGGAGGACTTTTTATTTGGGAGCCCAGAAGGTAAGAATTCAGATCTTCCTCTTTCAGCCATGACTCCGCAGTGGACTTTCAGGGGTAGGAGCATTGCAGAAGTCCTGAGAAGCCTAGAACTCCCAGATAGCACAGGAAAAAACTATGATGAGAAAGCTGCTAATAGTAGAGGTAAGCTCTTAGCCACATTTTCCACTGGTATTACAGACTCTGGAGAATCAGCTTGTTTTGGCCAGGTTTCCAAACTGCTTTTTGGTGTTTATCCAAAGACCTGGGGCCACACATTCTCCTATTGGGGCCTTTCACAGCTGCTTCTCCTTGGAATGATTGCAAGGGGTGCTGAATTGGGTGGGATGACCTGTTGCTCTCAGATTTATTTTTTTGGAGCATCTCTGTCAAGAAAGACTGTAAGACATAATAATTAAAATACTTCTAGATCATCATAATCTTGTCAGACTTCTTGTTGTGATCCCTGTGAATGTGACATCTGTGAGCTCATTTACCACAGCTTTTATTCACTTTTTATTCACTGAGAAAAGAAGTTATGTAATACAAGTTTTTCCTTCTTCCTTCTCTTTTTGCACTTAAATTTACCATATTTGCAGATAGACTGTGCCTATGGTTAGCAGCTGGTGTGGTGCATCGGGAAGCAGATTCACAGAGGTGGCTGTTTGGTACTGAGCACTTGCTGTGTCAGGGGATTTACATCAGACTGCCCCAGTTCTGGTTCCCAGGGACTGGATGCTCATTAGAGGTTGGAGTGCAGGAGTTGTGCTCCTAGAGTTCACCTCCTCATTTCCTTTCACTCAAAGGGAATCCAGATAATAAAATGCTCCCTGACATAAATCAAAACACAGCAAGTGGGAGAAACATGGCATTTGCCTCATAAACTCACTCATGATGTGACAAAAATCCAGGACATAGAAAGATTTGTCAAAAACCCAAGGTCAAGAGACCAAGGCCAGACTCATCACTTTACCTTGAGGTCCCACATGGTTTGAATGTGTGGCAAATGGGTCAGTTCTTTGGCTAGTGAAATAGCTGTTTATCTTGGCTGAGCAGCTCTCTTATTCTTTCTTGGATATAGCTACTAATCTTTTTTTCTCTCCTCGTACACTTCCCCAGCCCTCCCTTTTGCCAAACCCTCACTAAGCATATACATATATATCTGTGTGTGCGTAGGCAGTCGTGTCTGCTGCCGGGATTTCCTCCCAAACAATACCTGTTGTGCTGGCCACAGCATTTCTCTTGGTTCCCATGCTCAGAGCAGTTTGAGTTTCCTGCTGGCTCAGCAGCAAGACTTTCAGGGCTTTTTATACTTATTCTTCTTCGGGAGCCAAGCGGAGGAGCACAGTTTGCCTGTGAATAGTGAGCTGGCTGGGCAGGCAGCAGGAAGCTTGAATACTAAACCGTGTGAACTTTGAGGAGGGGAAGAAGGGGGCTGGGGACTGCTGGCTGGGCTTCATGAGGCATTTGTTGCAGCCCTCTGTCTTATAAACTCATCATCTCAGCACAGGGATGCTCTTTGCCAAAGGAGCAGTATCTGAAAAATTGGGGTACAAAGAAGGGAGAGAGATGAAAATGGAATTATAGAGAAAACAGGAGGAGGGATTGAAAGGTGGAGAAGAGTGAGGAGGCTTGAGTTTTCATTATTCACATGAAAACCTATGCATGGGTTACCTTTATGGAGCGTTACCACCACACCTCATGCAGCACTGCAGGGCTCACAGGCCCTCTCATTCCCGCCCTTGCTGCCCCAGCAGTGGCCACACTATTGGTGTGAGGACAGCTTTTCTATATTGCTCAGACAAAATCAAAAGCACAGAAGTGAAAACACACTTCTCTCTTGCCCCCTGCACCCCACCTCCACTCCTTTCTGTTCCTGTCAGCAAAGAGTAATAAATAAACAAACAGGTTCCCAGTTGCAAGGATCAGGAATCATGGTGTGTCTATGAAAGAGGGGCTTGAAGAGCAGCATTGTGAAACACCAGTACCAGCTTGTTGGTCACAGGTGAAAACATCTCTGAAGCAGGGGTAGAGGTGTTTCAGCAAGTGCTGTGGCACCACTGCAGGTGTAAGCATGGAGTGGACATTCTTGGGAAAAGGTGGGAGGCAAGTGGAAGGAAGAAAGGGAGGACAGGTTGAATCCATCAATCCACAGACCTGCTATCTGCCTCCTGCTCATGTCAGCATAAACAAAGGGGGACTAGGCTTTGCCTGTGATTTGAAAATGAGGTGGCAGAGGATTGCACATTTTGCACACTTGCTTCATGAGCAAGAGCGGCCTGATGTAGGGTATGGTGCCATGATGGGTATTGGTGGGATGGCCCTGTGCAGGGAGAGTGTGTGCATGTGTGTGTGTGTGATGTAGAGATGGAAATGCTCAGCAGTGACAGATTGGGAGATGGGCTGAGGCTTTTGTTAGTTCATGCCATAACATGATTGCAAAGTGATGTGACCTTCCTGGCCTGATCCAAAATAACAACCCACAGCTTTCCCTCTGTTTGGCAGCACCATTCACTGAGGGTTCCCATGACTCCAGGCTCTAAATAATCCACACAAACACAGTAAATCTGAAAAGCCAGGGCCTTTGCTCTCCTACTCAGCTCAGCAGCTCTCTGTGTCTAGCTCCCAATTGAGCACTGAGCAAGGCAACACCTGCATCCTTGTGGTGCCCCCCCAGACTGAGTAACCTGCCCTGGAGGTCTGTGAGTGCTGGGAAAGTGGGAAGATACAGCTCCAGGTCCCAGAGTGGGCTCCTGGAGAGCCAGTGGAGGTCCTGGGGAGAATCACTCATCAAGCTCATTTAGATCCCAAACAGTGTCTGCTTAGGCAGCTTGTGGCAGAGCACAGACATTTCTGAAGGAAACAAGTGTCTTCACCATTGTCTTCTTAGAAAGTACAAAAGCAGTTACAAATTTGGGGAATTTACCATCAAATTAATACATTTTCTGTTCATCTCTACTCCTGACTCAGCAGAAACTCAGTTTAAATTACATGTACTTGTTTTTAAGACTATCTAACATTTCTTGTAAGACCAAATGTTCAGTTGCTTGTAAACCCCTGAAAACTTTATCTATCTACCACTTAGCTGTTCTGGGTATCTGTCTCAGGCTGAATGCATCTGGGAAACTTCAGCAAAAAATGTTTTTGTTTGCTTACAAGAAAGAGATGAGAGAAACAGTATTTTTTACTTCATATTCAAACATGTTCTTTGAGTGATCTGTTGATGAACTCTAGCACTTTCTGCCTCTACAGGAGAGGCTTGAAATTTGGCACATATCAGGAATGCACCTTTGGTTGTTTTTCATGGGGGAAAAAAGAAATAAGTTGAACTAAGAAACCACAGGGAAAAAAGGGCCTCAGATCTCAACCACTCAACAGAAACTTCTTAAGAGTTAGAATCTGAATTCTCTGAAGACACTTGCTCAGTGGAAATTTGTTCAAGTCTGGCAGCTAAATCAGAGATGATGTTATGGCAGGCACACTGCAGCCTCCTGCTGCAAGTGCTGAGCAGCAGCTCTTGGACATTGTTTTTCTGTGCTGACAGGGTCACTGCAGTGCTGTGCACCAGAGCCTGGAGGTGCTCCAAGATGTGCTCCTTTACTGATACTGAGGTGAACATGCAGCAAAGCTGATGCTGATTAGGACTAGGACCTGGCTGAGGGAGGGAGGGAAGGAGGGAGGGAGCCCTACTGCAGTGTGAAGGCTAAGGGCCCTCAGGAGAGGGGAGAGGGGAACTGATGCCAGATGTAGAGGTGGATATGGGAGCAGAACCAAGGCAGAAGACAGGCTGAAAGAACCAAGAGAAGCACAAGAAGTCAGATTTGGGAGTATCCTCACCAGATCATACCTTCTGCAGAATCTAGGGTACAGCAAACCCAGGGATTTCTGCTGTGCAGTAATTGTTGTCAGCAAATACATAGGGAAGTGGTAGGCACAGGCTATGAGGCATTTCTGCCTGCTCCCTGAGCAGAGATTGTTGGGCTATCAGTATTCCCAGTTATTCTGCTTTTCAAGCATGATGGAATTAACATCTGAGAATAGAGCCAGCCCTGCCGGTGAGTCATGCAGTAGCCAGTGTGATGTCACATGATGGGATTCCTGCATTTTTGTTTTAGTTTGCCATGTGTAAAGCAAGGAAATTACACAAACCCAACATTGACTGGAAGTATGGGAAGCTTGTAGGATCAAGCACTCAGCAGCTAGAAATGACTGATGTAACACTTGCCATCTGAGTCTCATCTGCACAGGCACCATGATAGTGTTGCTTTTAGCTACAGGATTAAAATCCATATGTAATTTTTTTTTTTCCCAACAACAAGTCTATATATTTTGATGCCCAGGACAGACAGTTCTCAGGGGAGTTGAGGTTGTGTGGGGAAGGATCCATGCCCCCTTAATTGTAGCTGTGCAGGATGAGAGGATCCCTGCTTCACCTTCAAGGCCACAGCCCACAGCAGCCCTCGGTGTTGGTGATGGTAGGCAGCACCTGTGTCCCTGGCCTGCAGCAAGACCAAAACAGATGGGCTCCTCAGATAAATTGTCTACCCAACTCAAACAAGACCCTATGAGACACATGCAGAATGAGGTTTTGTATAACTTGTAACTTGACTACAGATGGGGGAACTTAGGACCCTTGTGAAGGCACAGCCCCCTTCCCTGGCTGAGTATCAGTACCAGCCTCTGAAGGCAGACACGCTTGAACTCTTGATTTGAACAGAGCAAGCTAACATATATCTTTCTAATCTCATTCTAGGAGACAGTTGAATTATTTTAGCTAAAAATTACCAGAAGAGTCTGCCTGAGGCAGACATCCAGCATGGTGTATTTGAGCTCAAGCAAGCCATCACTAATGGGAAGAGTTAAGCAACTTTAACTCCAGACAGAGCTCACAGGGGGAAATTAGAAACTGGCTCTGTGGCTCCACCAGAAAACATGTAGGGGTGTGTGTGAAATCCTGCTGCTATGCATCCGGTTATCCAATTGCTACAGGCAAGTACTGACCTGTGCTCGTAATGTGGCATTTGCAGGCTCCAGAGGTGGATTTGTTGTTTTGCAGACCTACCAGGTGCTTCGTGCTTTGCTGTTGAATCAAATGCTGGCAAGAAATGGTATTTTAGTGATGGGGAAATGTGAAGATAAACCTTTGGCTTTCTCTTTCCATGCGGGAGGTGCAGGCACTGGGGAACAGGACCCCGCTGGTGTGCAGCACACATGGTGTGTGTGGCAGGTTGCTTTGCAGAAGGGTGTTGCCATCGTGGCTGT
Source organism: Trochalopteron elliotii (assembly GCA_024734555.1). NCBI lineage: Eukaryota > Metazoa > Chordata > Aves > Passeriformes > Leiothrichidae > Trochalopteron > Trochalopteron elliotii. Next base: position 6,893,826 of record JANPWX010000097.1, on the reverse strand, counting down.
GAGTGGTCCAGGGGACTCACTTAGCAACCTCTGCACCAAGCGAGGTTTTGGCAAGGGGTCGAGAGGGCTGCGAAGGTCTCACCAGCAGGGGGTTAGCAGCTCAAACTTCCAGTCTGCATTTTCCCTTTCTGCAGGAAGAGGTATTTTCCTTCCTTGTTACACCTCATCTAGAGCTCTGTAAACAGCACTCTCTCCTCATGTTGATACCTTCAAATGATTTTATCTTCCTCTTAGGGATTTACTTATCCAAACTGTACTGTTTAGTTATTTAATCTTCCCCTTTAGTTATTTGATTGTTGTTCATTGTTGAATTCTTTCCAATGTGCCAAGATCTCTTTGACACACGAATACCTGCAGTTGCTTTATCTGTTTAGATGATGGCTCAGACCCAGCAGCACACTGCAGAGAAAAGCCATCTCCCTTCTGCTCAATGACACAATGTTCTTCACCTCTGTACAGGTCCAAATGAGGCCCTCTTATTTTATAAACCAGCATTTAGTTTGATACTTCTTCTTTTCCATTTGTTAAGCTCTTTTCAGCAACTTCTATGGCTTATTTTTCCAAATGTTTCCTTGCATTGCCCATGTCCCAGCAGGAGCTGTTAGATGCTGTTTTCCTTCTCAATCCCCCATTTCAGAAATATTTTTTTTGTGAGATCATAACTAGGAACCAAACCTCACGCACTCTTCCTCATTACTACATCCTAAACAATCCTTTAACAGAAAGAGAAAGAAATGCTTTACAGGTTCATAAGTCTCCAGCTTGGAAAACGATTCATCTCCATTGGCAGTTGCACTGGGCACTCCCTGGGGTCTGGGCAGGCTGACAGTTTGGATAAATGGAAGGGAAGGGCATTAAAAGGGTGAGCAAGGCCCTTCTGGAGAAGTCCAGACCTTGGCTATTCTCAGCACTAATGCATTCTGCTGAAACTCAGGCAGAGGTTTTCAGAGCTGATTGTTTGGACACATAAGAGCTTTGGAATGGTATATGCACTTTGTATGTGCAGGAGACACTTCATTTTTATATTCAATGTGGATTAGAATATGAAAGGACTCAATTTCAGCCTAATCTGTAAATGACACCTAAGCCTAACCTGTGAAACATGCACTGCCTGAAGAGCATTTACTAGGATGTCTATGTAGTTTTTATCTTTCTTAAGAAACCTTTTTGACTATTTCTTCCCTGTAGGCACTAGAGGTGGAAATAGGTAAGGGTTTGTACCTTACTTCACAGTCATCAAGGAAAGGAGAGAGTCAAAGGGCTTTGTCTGTATCAGTATCATTGTGTCAAACTGGTGGTGAACTGGAAGCTTCTCCAAAGCCATGGGAGCCAAATGTCCCACCCTGTTTGCCTGTGGCTCATGAGTTATTTGATTTCTGCTTTTGTGGTCTGAACCCTTCAAAGCTCTGTCTTATATGGATAAACAAAACCTTGCTACAGCCTATGGACAGACCTGGAAACCACTAGGTGCAGAAACATCACAGGACTTCAAGAATGAATGCAGACTTCTTTTTAACTGAAAATAATATATACTTTAAAAGGGTAGAACATGGAAATCTACTTGTAACGGCCACTATCAGGAGCTGCTGGCAGTTTGTCTGAACAGAAAAGTCCTTTTGCTGGAGTTTCTGCTACCCCTCAGGCTTCTGTCCATTTCTGTGTTGTTACTTGCAGTGTTTAAGCATCATTAAGTTTAAATGTGTAAATTTTCTTTGGCTATTCAACCCCAGCCACTTTTGGGAAGGAATTGGCCAGAATCCCTGAACCTAAAATAATCAAATGTCTGTCTTTCTATTTAACAGGCTGCCATTTATCTGACAAGTAGTGCAAAATGGAAAATAGGTAGCTCAGTTCAAGCATCATCTAAGAAACCTGTTGTTGCAAAACCAGGCAAGTGGCTTGCACATAAACAGATGGTACCTTTGCCAATACCCAAGTGTTGCATGGAATGTAAGTATATTTGGTTTTTTAACATGTGTCACTTGTATTATCAGTCTCTTGGTTTCTCTTTCCCCACTCTTTATAAATACTCCAGCCACAACTTGTAGCCTTTACAGGCTCATCCGAGGAGCATGGCCTTTCAGGCACTCCTTTTGAGAGTATTTATTGTGCTCCAGGAGAGGATGTCTTTGTTTCAGGACTGTTCTGGACATGAGAACTAAAAACCAAAATGGAGATGGTGGCCAGCACAAAGAACGACCAAAGTAATTTTAATGAATTTCTTTCCATACCTGCCAATCCACCCTCCCCTGCAGGAAAAACAACTCTCAGATGAATAAAGCATATGGCACAGAAGATGAAGTACCAATGCCAAGTTTGTCTTTGCCTTAGCAGAACTCACTGCAAAATGCTGAACCTGCAGATCTTCTAAACATGCTTGTTCCCACTTTCCTGCCTTCTTAGCTGGAATTGTGCAGTCTCACTGTTTAAATCCTCAGTTGGCAGGACATTTTTGTGGATGCAATGCTGGGCAGACACACAGTGCTACATTCAAACTACCTGCTGTGGAGAGCAGTGCGTGCTGCAGCAGCAAAGAAAACCCATCAATGAGGTGGGCTAAATATTTTAGGATGTGAAGCCCACATTAATCTGCCTTCTGCATGCATATGGACTACCCATTTGTGACAGGCATACCTGCTGCTGTGTGGTTAGATACTCTGTTCCTGGTTTGTTGTATTTGAGCTGTGCAGGAGTGAGGCATCCAGTGTAACTCCCATCATCATGACTTGCTCTACAGTGAGCAGACAGACAGAAAACCCCACAGGTTATTCATCCTAAATGAGGTGTGGAGTGTTGTGAGAGGGTGCCCTTCTCTCTGCATAAGCTCAGAGAAAACCCTCAATACCAGCTCAGCCTGTGTCCAGCCATTACAGGTCTGTCTGCTCCCAGCTCAGCCCCATCAAGGGAGGCTCTGGGAAGACATGGAGCTGGTGGTTCCTGGTGTGGCACAGGTAAATGGGATGTCACCACCAGCTTGCTCTGCTCTCTTCTGAAGGACATAGGATGCTGGTTGAATGTCCAGTTCCTCTCAGCAGTACACCTCTCCACGGTTGGGTGACACTGAGCATCTAAATTAAGAAGTTAGACATCTAAGGCCTTTATTGGACTCATGTCTGTGGGGACTGAAGCTGAGGGGACTTATATACAAGGAAAAAATCCCCTGCTGAGTTACTTTAATCTCTCAGACAGCTGTGGACATGTGCATGTTGTGTACTCTTACAGACATGTTTCTTTATAGGTGCTCTTGGACCCAGACCATCATATTTACCTGGACAAGTGCCATGGCTGTACACCATGGGTTGGGTGAGGGATGCTGCTCTCCCAGGACCTCTTGCAGCACTTCGGCTTGGAGATGTTTTTTAAGGTGGGGATGAATTCCTCGCCTTTGGACCCATATGTTTCCTACCACTGTGGGTAAACAATGCCTCTCTTTCCAGAAAGTAGGAGATACCTGACATGGTTATAAAATTAATGGACCAGGGAACTCCTTTGTTTAAATGAATGCTAGAAGAAGCAGTGGTAGGCTTGATTTTTTACATGGTTAATGTTCCCAATCCTCTTTTCAGTCCTCTCATGGCAACTGTGTACTTTGCAGCTCAAAGTCACATGAATCTCTGCTCAGCAGAAATGTAAATGTTTTGATAAAACTGTTCTTAACAAGTTTAATTCATTTAATCAGCTTGATTAACTGTGGAGCTTTATGGTTTTAATTGGGAAGGATTTGCTATAAATTAACATTTTCTGTAATTTTATGAAGAATGTGGTTGTGTGCAGGATCTTGCTGCCTTGGCAGTGGCATAGGAGGTGCCTGTCTCTGGCACCCAGCCACTCCCCTGCAGCTCTACTCTTTCAGTGCCCTGGAGACCTCTGGGTGCTGAGCCTGCCCTCAAGGCCAGGAACATGCTGGACAAGGGGTAGGATGTAGCTGGAAGTGTCTCAACAGACACTATTTCTTTTCTCTTGTGTTTGCATCTCCTAGATGATTAATCTCCCCTTCCAGTAAAAATGCAGTCTGCCTGACAACTCCCACAAGAAAGCAAGCACAGATGTCCACAACAGCCCTCTCCTTGTTTTGGTTCATAACCAGCCCCAGCCTGCACCTAGTTTTCAAAGTCTCCAGGTATATGAGTAGAAAGAAGGGAAAAAAGAGGAATGATCAGAAGATCTCAGCTTGGGTGCATGTCCCAACTGGTCTTTCCTCTCTTCCATTTAATGTGGCAGACTGACAGGCTATAAAGTATGTCCAGCTGGAGAGAACATAATTTTGTTTTACCCTGCCCAGCCTCATTTTTCAGAGCTGAATGTCCAGTTGTGTACCTGTATGAAACCTCCCAGACCCTGCAGGCTTAATGCAGCAACAGTAATTCTTTTAAATAGGCGGTTTATTGTCCACGCGACATTTTTCTGTGCCTTTTGGCTGATATCCCAGACTAGAGAAACCAAGGAGAGAATGAAAACAAATGAACTATTCCCTTAGAGTCTGCCCAAAGCAACAGAGCAAGTAGAGCATCAGCAGAGTGTCTGCAGTGGTGGGTTTGCTCTTTGCTGGGCGAGCACTGTTCTCCCTGGCACTGCAGAGCTGCTGTACAGCATGTCCCGGGGCCTTGACATCCAAATGCGCAGGCAGAACTACAGGGGTTTGCAGCTTTTCTCAGACAGCTTTGCACATTTGCTCCTATCTGACTCTGAATTGGAATGGTCTCTGGGAAAACAGTGCATTTCACAAGAAAGGGAGATTTTTCATCCTCTCCTAGAACTTCCATGATGCTTCTGCATGCAAGGCTCTCACAGGCCGGTGTGATGCAAGAGGAGACATTTCTAACAGCAAACAACACCAGTTCCTCTTCCACCCTTGACATTTCTACATTTCTACATTTGATACTTTTTTGCCTTTTTTTTTTCACAGACTAAACATTCACATGTCATATCCTGTTTGAGTATTGTTTTAATGGATGTGCTGCCAACAAAGACACTTGGGTTTAGGTGGCTGATCCTTTGTGATTGTAATGGCCTTTAATGAAAGGTTTTGTCTTCATAAGGACAAAATGTTCTTTATCCAGCTTCAACTTTTGAAAGAAACACCACAAATGTTTTTGGATTGGATGTGAAATGTTGTGTAAATTCTGTAATACCAAGGTGGAAAATCTGTCCTTTCCTTATTAACAAACTGTGTATCAAAACAGGGAGGCTTAATGTGTATACACAAGTAATTAATCAGAGTTTTAGATCCTCAGTGAGGGGAGTACTTCAAACCAGAAGAAATGTGTAAAAATAATTTAGATACGAAACTAAAGAAATACTTGTCTGTGTTTGGTTGTTGGTTTTGTGGTTTGTTTTTTTAAATTAGATTTAGCTTTTCTTTTCAATTCCTCTTCTCAGAAATTGCTTGCACTTTGAGGCTGAGCATCCTGAGCCCTGGAGGGCTCTGACAGGAACAAGCAGGGACATGGGAGCCCTGAATGACTCTTCATAAAGGCAGAGATTCAGGGCTGTCCTTCAAAATTATTTCAGCCACAGCAGCCCATGTTTGAGGCTGAGGAGGCTTACTGGTGCAGTCAGAGGAAGTGGCAAAAACCCCCAGCAGTGTTCAGGATGCAACATGGTTTGGGTGGCTTGGAAAACGAAAGTCTTGTTGCTGGTTTCAAGGAGAAAGCAGCTATGTCTTGCTGATTGTTTTCTGGGAGAAGTACCAGGTGACTGACAGCATTTAAGTTGCTCTTTCATCGTGCTTGTGAACTGCACATGGGGCTGCACTGGAGGCTGTTGCATTACAGATCATGCTTTCAGCAAAGCTTTTCAGAAAAAAAAAAATGAAAGTAAATGGTGTTATTTTCAGCCTGAACAGCGAGTAAGTTCTCAGTATCTAAATGAGAGCCCTTGAAGTAAGCGCCAGGTGCTGCAGGAAGTGGTGGAGGTGACTCAGTAAATGTCACACTTCCCTCCAAGTCAGTTCTGAAGTGGTGTCCAGAAATAACATTTCATGGGCATCTGGCTGTTTGAGATGGCCCTGCCTTGCCATGGAACTCCAAACGACCTGGCACCTTCATGATTTTACACCTCTTTTTTGCCACAAATGTTTTTGTTCTTCCCTATAAAGACAAGGATATGACAACTCCTGCAGGTATCTCAAAGCAGGAGAGTTGTCCTTGGCCATGCTGTGAACTGCCCTGGCTGGTGGATGGGGGACAACACTCACTCCTGTAGGAGTGCTGTGGCCGCTGTGCCGGAGGGGAGCTCTGAGGAGCTGCAGAGTTGTGGCACACAAGCTGCACCTCATGCCGGCAGTGAAATCACCCTGGAGCCCCTTGCCTTAGCATGAACGGTCACCTCCTACTTTCACAATGATGAGGTTTCGTATCCTTTCTGGAGCTGCCTGGGCTGCACGCCAATCCGCCCAACTGCCTTTTCCCGGAGGAGGCTGGGCTGAGCTGGATGCCCCTGCCCCACTGCCTCCACCCCCATGTCCAGGCCCTAACTTAGATGTGCATTGAGGAGCACCTTCCTCCTGTCTCAGCCTGCTGGGGATGGAAATAGGGATGAGATGGGATGGCCCAAAAAACCTTGTCCTGTCCTGCTGAATCCCAGTGTACACAGGCGGGGACTGTAACTGCATCCATCCTCCTGTGCAGCATTGTTTTCCTAAACATATCTTCTCTCCTTCCCCTTTTCAGCCAGTGTCCTCTGTGCTTGTGCCTTGTGTCAGGTTGCCTGGATCCACCTAGGCTGCTCACACAGGTCACTTAGCATCTGGTAAGCAGTGGCACTGAGGCTCTTCCATTTCTGTGCCTAGGGCAGAGAGATGAGCTGGAAGTGCCAGCATTACTGGCTCAGTTCAGCTTTCCACTTTGTGGGGTAACCTTGCAATACATAGGCTGGGTTTCTGGTGGAAGAGACTAAACTGGAAAGTGCTCTCTGGGAGCTCCCTGTCTGCTTCCCAGCTGAGTTCACGGAGCCAGACTACAGCTAGACTAATGCAACCCTTTCTAAAATGTGCACTGCATGGATGTAATATCCTTAATCCCAAGTGCTTGGCCCTACAGATATGCTATGCTCCTATTGGACTGCATGACTTGGTCTCACAGTCACAGCCCTTGGGACTGCTGCTGGAGCTAGGGAGCAAAACTGAGCTGTCTTGGTAGTGGCCACAGCCCAGCCCTCTGGGATGCTATGCTACCCTGAAATTGGTACCATGAAACTTTGACACAGCAATGTGTGCACTGTAGCCATTCAGCAGTGTTGGCAGAAACCCACAGTGCCTTGAAAGACCCAGGGGCACTACAGTGAGGGTGACTACAGAGGCATGTGGGTGGCAGTACCCCTCAGCCATGTCCCCAAGCCACCTGTGCTCCCAGGCTGGATGCAGAGATGCAGGGGGGTAGACAAAAGGCACAGAGGCCACAGAACAGATTTTTGTTTCTGAACACTTAAATGACACAGGTGGTGAGATATTTGTCTGGAGGTTATTTAGTCCCATAAGCACAGAAAATAGGGCCTATTTGCTTCTCACTTGTACCGATGGGACTATGTGTGTCCCCATTATGCATCATGTTTCCTGGCAAAGAAAGCAAGTTTTCAGATCTTCTGTTGTTTGGCTTCAAAAATTCCTTTTTTTTTTACTTAGATGAAGGAACCCTTTGGAGAATGATGTCACCTGCACCTCAAATACTCAGAAGTTTTTGATCATGAGTTTTGGATGGCTTCAGGGTCAGGCTTGCTGATTTACAAAGCACATACACACACACTCTTCAAAACTTGTAAAATATGGAAGCGATTTGTATATGGTTAGGAGAGGTACTCACAGACTTGAAGCTTTGGGGTTTTTTGCTGTGTCTTTAAAACTTCTCAGTCTCAGGGGCTTTTTATTGTTTTTTTTTGAGCAGACACAAATGTCTTATGTGAAGCACAAGGCTTGGCCCTTGGAGTGCGGGACTAAGTAGCTCTGAGAAGTGATCAACCCTAAAAGCAGCTTCTTGTGAAGACCCTTCTCAGGTTTCCCTGACAAGGAGCCAGCGCAGAGCACCCTGCCTCTCCTGTTTCTGAGAGCCCATCTGAGACCATGGCCTTACGATTCCAGACTGTAAGAAGAGGATCATGCTCATGCCCTTTCCAAGCAGCAATGGCAGCCATAGTCATGAAAAGACAACAGCTGAGTTGGCAGCCCTAGCAGCTCCCTGAGGGGCAGGCTGTGCCTCTCCGACCTTTACAGTGGGCTCAGCTCCCCCTCTGATGTGGCTGCCAGTGGGGCAGAGCCAAAACATGAAGGCAGATTTCCTTGAAAAGGTCAAAGCAGTGCAGCTCAGTGGTGCTGGCAGGGGAATGGTGGAAGGGGATTTCAGCCTCATTTGTGGACAACAGCTGTGGGCTGGGAGCTCACCCTGAACACTGTGGGGGGACCCCAGCTGCCACCTACCTACCCCAGTGTGGGCATTTTTGGGTCTGGAGGGGTGTCCCAGCATTCTGCCCAGGTTGCTGGGGGCCTGGCAGCCTCAGTTTCCCGCTGGAGCAGGTGGCGATGCAGGGAATGATCCAGGGCCACACACTGGGGCAGCATTTTTTCATGGGGGAGCACAAGCAGCACCTCAGCAGGCAGGCAGAGTGGGAGGAGGGCAGGGGATGAGCTGGAGCCCAGGCTGGCATGATGGCAAGAGCCATCATGTGCTGGTGCTCAGCAGGACACCCAGGACATGCTGGGGAATCGTGTGGGGCCACTTGTCCTTGCGCTGGCTCAGGGCTGACATCAATCCCCCCAAATCCCAGGGAATATGTGGATGCACCAGGCTCCACGAGGTGGCTGTGAACTCTCCCCAGGCATTTTTTCTGGACATGAACAAAGCTGTGGGCAATATGGCTGGGCCTGCTGCCCTCCTGGCAAGTACAATGCTACCTAGCAGGACTTCGCATAGTTTCTCAAAGGGAAGGATTTGGCAAGGCAGAAAAGGGGAAATGCAAATTTTTTTCCTTTAGTTTTGTTTTTTTCTTCTTTTCCTAGGGAAGCCACAGCCTTACGAAGTCACCATTCATTTTAGCAGCCAACGCAGCTGCACACAGCAGATTTGGTGACCGGACGCTGTGGTCTGGTTGTGTGTGTAGTTGATGCAAAGCTTGGAAAATAATAAACAGAAGCTTCCCCGAGCAGGGCACGTCCGTTATTGCGTGCACGCTGTAATTCAGGAACTAGCAGATGTCTGAGCTTCATGCCCAGCCTGACAGAGACACAAGAAGGGAACTGGTTCAGGGTCTGTGCACAGCTGCCCTGGTCAGATGACTCTGTCAGCTGAACCTGCCTCTGAATCAGGCCTGATTTATCATAGCAGGGACTCTGACCTTTGTCTGGTCACAAAAATACCATCTTGGAAAGATTTCTGAAGGCTTTGTGGTAAGGAGAGTGGTGGTAATAATAATTCAGGGGTGTCCCTGTAAAGGACTCTTTGCCTGCCAGCTGAGATGTGCAGACCTCTTTCTTTGCATGCTTTTCACTGGGGCTAGTGAGAAGCAATCATGTAAGATATTTTCCAGGGGCCTATCTCATGGGATGGTTAACAATTTTGTTTGCGTTTGTCTGGGAGTGTTGTGGCATTGCTCTGCCTGGTGTTCTTGTTTCCACCTTCAGGCAAGAGCACCTTCAGGTCCACCATCAGCCTTGCCTGCACTGTGAGTGGCTCAGACCCATGGCCAGCCCATGGCTGTTCGGTGGCCAGGGTGACACAAGTTGACAGCTGCCATCGATCCTCTGCTACAAGACCGGTGTACATTGACAACCTCAGTCCAAGCTGAGCAAGCTGGGCTATGTTTCTTCACCATCAGGGCCACCTTGCTTGGAACTTAAAACCTGGGGTCAAGCTCTGCTCTCACATGGCAGGGTGACCAAAGGCTGTCTGAAGATAGCTGTGCAGATCAATGTGGCCTGGACTCGACTGCATCTCCAAAAATAGCTGAAAATGAGAACTGGAGAAGCCTGTGGATTTCCTTTCAACCTCATCTGCCACAACCAGGCACATTGTGCTGCAGGCTGTTGTGGCCACAGCTGACTTGTTAAAATGCTCAGTCAGAGAGCCTGAAACTGTGTAGGTAGGGCTCTGGGGTGCCATTCCTACTCTTTGGTGAGACCTTGGAAGAAAGCAGGCTACCACCTGGGCTGCACCTGTCGGGTGTGAAAATGGAAGAGTGTTTTCATTTAAATGAAAAGTGCTGCTTAGCTGAGTTATGTATTCATCAAAGTTCCTTTTCTTTCAAAGTCCAGGGGGTAATTGTCTTTGCCTATTGTGTAAAGCAATAGGGATTTTCCATTTGCAGGAAGAAGGGAGCAGAGGTCAGTGGCTAAAACTCAGGAGTGGCAACTTGGAGATATGAGCTCCATTAACCCACAGGCACTGCCACGCTGAGTTGTAATTATGGATAGCTATTAATTCCTTCCATTTCTTTCCTCCAAAATGCCTTAATGAAAGTTGCAAATAAATCCTGAAAGACACTGTTGTCAAAGGGACCTCAGCAGGCAACTCACAGAAAAGGCAGATGGGCGATACTTCCTTGTAAAAATCTCTGACTTGTTCCCTGAAGGCAGGCACACAAAGATGTGGGATGTTCACAGCAGAGCCCAGTCTAGAGCTGTGGCCCTGAGGGAATTGTAGCTACTCCTGCCAAAAATGACTTGGTTCAAGACCTTTTCCTCAAACTTCACACCACGTTAAGTTTCATACCTTAATAACAAGCAGCAAAAATGTTCTTCAGACCAGCAGACAGAATGCCATCAGTTTGCATGGGTGACCATCATGAAATCAGGAGTTCAGGATATGGAAGGACAAGAAGAATGTGCCAGTTGGTGATCGCATAATTTGTTTGCAGTGATTCATGGTCTTCCACTTTCACACATCTCCCTCAGCCTCCTGCGCAAGGATGCCCTGTCTGTGTCTTTTGGCTTTCATGGACAGTACTCTTCTGCTCTTGCTCTGGTGATCCTGCAACCTGACAATGCCTGCAGTATCATTTCATTAATACATTGGATTTTTAACACTTCAGTGATATTTACTTAAGTCCCGTGGCCACACTTAGGAAAAAATTGCTCCTTTCACCAAGAGGAGCTGAATGGAACGGGTGTTTCATGAAAGGAACAAAAGTTTGGGAACAGGGGAAAAGTCGAATGAGTGCAAACACTGATCAAAGCTGTTCTCTTGCTCAAAACGAATACTAAGAGAACTTGCTCAGTGGGTCATGATGAGCTCATTCAGTCCACTCAATTACTGGAAAAATCTTCCACTTTGAGCAGTATGCATGTGTCTGTGTTGAGTCAGAACCTGGCACAGCAGCTTCAGTACACATTTTTGTTATAAAAAAGTCCCCTTTGTATTTTGCAACCCTAAAAAAATCCTGGCCTGAACACTTTCTGTGTTTTGCATTTTTGACACAGTAAATGTGGACACTGTAGTGTTATGTTTCACCTGGAAGGTGATATCTACAAGCTTAGGGTCCATTTTTTCTACCTGCAGCATCTCAGTGCTGTACATCTTTTCATTTGCTGTCCAACCACCTTTTATTCCACATGGAAATAGCAGTGCATGAAAAGGCTGCAAGTGCACGACGGTACACAGAAATCACTTTTGCTGAAAGCATAGTGAAATTTTTCTGCTGAACTTATTGGCATATTTTTAATGCAAAGCTGGCAGCTATCGTATAATGCCTCCAGCCTACAGTACAGGGGCCTCAGAGAAAGCAATGTGTTCAGTGAGACTGAGAAAACACAGTTGCAAACCCCACAGAGTTCTGCTGGGATGGGCACAGCAGTTGTGGGGAGGGGTCACAGTCAAATGTGCTATTTCAAGCAAAATCTGAGATGAGGATGTGTTCTTAGCCACAGGAAGAGTGTTGTCTTAGTCAGAACAGTTAATCATGCAACAGAAGAGAAATACATACTGCAAGTCCTCATGATTTCTGTTTCCAACAGCTTTTTTCCTCTTCTGAAATGACTTGCATATATTTTGGTGCTGCTCATTTGCAACATAGTAGCATCTGCGCTCTGGTTTTGTTGATGGAAAGCTGGAGGTTGTCCGGGTGTATGAGCCATGCTTCTGTCACAGTGTTAGCCTCCATGTGGCTCTTTTCAGGAGGCAGGCAGACAGAGGGAGAGAGAAGGGGGAAAAAATGTCCTGCTGACGTCAGTGAAGACCACACTAGGCTGGATAATATTACTGTGTACCTCAACCGCCCACTCCCTTTAATTTACTAGAAACTAAGCAAGCTGTTTTGAAACCCATCCCTTCCAGCGTTTTTGCACTGCTCTCCCTCGACCAAAGGCTATTAATTGTCAGGAGGTTGAAAGCTACCTGATTCCTTGTTCAAAGGCACTGGGACAGAGGGGATTTCCATGAGTAATAATTTCAGTCTGTGCCTGTGCAGTGCACCGTAGGCTAGAGTAAATTGATCCAGCTGCTTGCAAGACTAGATGGAAAAGTGCCCGGGGGGGCTGGGAGCACATCACCAGATGGAGCTGGATGCTGTTGTCATCACATGGGTCTCCCCAGCTGCTGGGCATGCTCGGGCTTGACTTCCACCATGAGCAGGGAGGCTCAGCCTTCCTGTCTGCGCTGACTTGCAGTGTGGGGCAAATTCGCCAGCACATGTTGCAACGTCTTCTCTCGTAATAAAAAGGATAATTTTAGATTAGCTAGAACTGCCTTTCCCCCCCCGCCCCTTTCCCTCCCTGCTCAATGTCCTCACCACACTGACCCCCGTATTTTGTGTATGTATTTTGCTCAGCAGCAATCTTCTCTGTGACAGAGACCATAAAAGCTTCCAAGAGGCCAACTACTTCTACAAATAATAAAAACTGGCAGGATTAACCTGTAACCTGAGGCAACAAAAATACAGATTCCACTAGCCAGATGGCAGAGTTCAAAGATCCACTCACATCCTGGCGGAGGTTGCACAAGTTATTTTTTATCCTTGTTAAAAAGAAATAAAAAGTGAAAACATAGCAATAAAATATGTGCTGCTTGCTTCTCTGGTTTTAATCACATTTGTTTTATACCTTTATGTTTTGTTATTATACATATTAGGAAATACATTCCTGCTTCCTTTTGAAGCTGTTTAAATCCTGCTTGTGTTTTTCTGTTGTTGTTGCTTGTTTTGTGGGGTTTTTTGGGTATTTTTGGGGTGTTTTTATTGTTATTTTCCCAGGGCGTTTGTATGCTCAGTTCAATTTAGTCTATTGGAAGAAGAAAACTACATAGGAGGAACTAATTAACATAGCAGGAAGGCAATTCATTTACTTTTTTAAATGAGCAATTTAATTAGAGTTTCAGGGAAAAGAGAAGATGGCACCCTGGATTGGGTGGCTGCATCCTTGCTGGAAAGCCCAAGGCTGGGAACGTGACAGTGGCTGCCCGGTGCAATCTGGACAAGAGCCAAGTGTGCTCAGAGGGGCTGGGGGCTGCCTGAGCGCTCTGGTGAGTACACAGAGGGAGACACCTCTGTTGCAAACGAGGTGCAAAGCCATTGACGAGGTTGTCAGAACGAGGGCTGGCCCCCTGTGGTGGGGCAGGAACTCCTGGGAAAGGCATTCCCCAAGTGCTGGCATCGCATGCTGAGGATAGGAAGTGGAGCGCAGAGGCTTTCCCTCCTCAGTGCAGAGCAGCTTGCTTGGCAAAAGAAAGTAATTTTTCAGAAGGGGACATAGGAGCAATAAAATGGGGTGTGGTTTATCCAGGCAGCTTGAGCAGTGATGTCTCACCCATGCCCCATGCCCCACACTCCCCTGGCAAGGCTGGCCAGCCAGCACTTCTCACAAACAACAAACCCACTCTGTCTGCATTCCTGCGAGTCCCTGCTGACAAAACCAACACATGCAGACAAGTGTTGCAGCAAGGGGACCTTACCGCACCCCTGCCAAATCGGTGGTAGTGAATTTGCTGGAGAGAGAGGATCAGGACAGGTTAATCTGAGAGCAGCTCTTGGTTCTTCTTTCCTGCAAGACGGGTCATACGACTTTCTTCACCAGCCAAGTGTTAGCTGTGAGAAGAAAGGATGTGAAGTGTGAGGTCGAGATAAGCGCCTTTGTGCCTGGCTGTGGTGTGGCTGTCATGAAGTGTACACAGAGGTAAATGGCTCAGCCAGCAGATTGCAGAAGTAGAAGAATAAAGTTCATGGATTGTTTTTGTGATGATTTGTCCTCCCTCGCTGGCTGGGCCATTCATGAACACAGGGTTTGAGGTAGTGGCAGGGTTTTGGAGCAGGCTGCAGGTACCCTTCAGGAGACCAGCACTGGGAGTTCCAGGCAGGGAGTTTATGATTAATTTTGCAGGCATTTATTGTGCAATGAGAGATGGCCACCGGCCAGCTCAGAAGTTAAGCCAAAAGATGACTGTCAAATGAAACTGTTACATTTGGCAGATCTTTCCAAAGCTGCTGTGCAAAACAGGCATAGTGAAGCTGATTTCTGGATTTTCCAGACCCTCTGGACAGCATATTCTCACATGGCAGTCCTCTTCGTTTTCCCGTTTTTGACAGAAGAATTGAATTTGACTCGCAGGCTGTGTGGATTTTAGATCAGGATTTGTTGTACAGGCAGCCTTCTCCATGCCTTAATGTGTACCTGCAAATGTCTCCTTCTGGTAATTCTTCCTTTAATGAACTTACAAGGAACCAGCTCTACTTGGCTTTCTGAAAACAAAACCATGTTTTCTTTGAAAAGCCTTTTCAGCCCAGATGAAGGGGGGGAGGAGATGAAAAAGCTGGTGGTGCGAAACGAGCTCTGCCCGTGCAAGCAGATTGCAATAGAAATTTCCCCCTTGTGTGGCTTACCCTGAGCTAAGGTCAGTCAGTTAACTCTGTTTGGACACCGTCTGGCATGAATACTTCAACGATAAAGCTTAATGTGTAACCCAGGGCTTTTTTTTCTTCTGTGTCAGCAGTTGGCAGGAAGATACTGTAAATAAGGCTCCCTATGAGTAAATAGATATGTGTGGAGAGGGGAGGCGAGCACCGCAGTAAGCAGTTTTGAAATTCATGCCAGCGTTGCTCCAAGTGATAAGGTTATTTGAGTAACCTGCAAACCATACGGATGCACAGGTTTCAAAAACAGGAAAGCGTCTTGTTTAAAAAACTTCTGAGGCAACCCGAAGGCTTAGAAGAGAAACTGGCTGTGTGGTTAAGAGCCTTGTTGGTACTTCCTTGTTGGTATTGGGATTGAGATGGTGCAAGGCCTCTCAGGGGCAGCTCTGGCAGCCGTGCTCACCGAGGGGCTTTTTGAAGGAATGAGAAATCTCAAAGTGTCCCTATTCATTTCCTCTTCAGGCAAGTTGGGAGGGTTTTTTTTCTTACTGTCCTTTTCGGTAATGTAATAAGAATTAAGTAAATAATTCAAGTGAGCTGACATCCTCAGAGGATGCACTGTGTCTGAGTTCACTGTGTCCCCTCTCCTGGTGGATGTCGCCCTGCTGGTGCTGTGCCAGACTCCTGGCTCTTGACACTGCCAGCCCAGCACCTGAACAGGGGGGCCTTTGGAAGGGGAGGGCACAACACCTTTCTGAGGGGTTAAATGTGGATGTGCAGAATTTGCTGATGCTTTTGGAAAGTCTGATGGCTAAAGTTCTCCATAAATAAACCAAAGCCACGTACTTTCTGTTTGACCTTTGCTTTTGGATTAAGAAAATCAGCCCATAAGACCTGAAGTTTAGTTTCTGCAGGAGAGGGAAATGCATTTGCCTGGGCATGCGTGGCTGTGGGTGTGCACGTGCCTCACAGAGCACCATGTGACCCTTGCTTGTCCTGGCACCTTGCTCCTTGGGGGTTTACAGAGCTGGTACCTAGAAAACACAGTCCTTCCTCACCTGAAATGACACAGCTGACAGAGTTCCAGCATACTCTGTTATTATTTATTGAACAGGACTCAAAGCACAAAGTTGGGACGCAGGCTTTTTCTTTTCCAGCATATGTGGTTTCCAGTGGAGGTCATGTTCCTTTCTGTTGGATTTGGGTACATCCATTCTTCGAGACCTTCAGAGACCTGACTGGGTCTCTTTCCAAAGGGATGGCTCTTCTGCTGGAAGCAGAGGAGATATTTCAGTCCCAGCCTGGCTTCTCCTCCCTACCTGCCTTATCTTCCAGGATGTCCACCTCAGCTGTCTCCCTCAGCGGTGGCAGCTGCAGTTCCAGCCACAGTAGTTACAGCAGAGATGGCTTTGGCCCTCCAGGTCCTGTATTTTGATTGTTCATCAACTGAAATGTCAATGGCTTCTCAGTCACTTAGAGCAAAGAAAATGTTTGAAAAACTCAAGGAAATTAATTTAACTAGACTTGGAGAAAACATTTTTGGCTAGAAATTCAGGCTCCAGCCAACACAGCAGACTTCTGCCAATTCAACTTTTGCCTTAGTCCTAGAAGCAAGCAATGAAAAGGGAGGGAAAAAAAAGAAAGAAAAAAAATCCCCTTCATTGCCCCTTAGATTTAATTGTGTTTTTTTGTAAGCCTCATAAATCCTGCCCAAATCACGTCATCAAGCCACAGGGAAACTGAAACCTTGCCCAAGGCAGGAGCCAGCAGGGCTGTTCAAGCCAGAAGGGTTACATTCAGGGACAAGTTCAATGCACTGCAGTCTTGTTTTGCTTGTCTATGTGTGTGTGAGAAAGGCACCTGGGTGCAGGAGATGGTCCTGCCTTTTTCCTCTTTGGATGTTAGAAAAGATACAAAAGGAAGAGTGGCATGAGTGGAGGCAAAGCAGACATCCTTGAGGCCACCCCCTAGCCTTTCAAGTGTTTTTCCTCTTGTGCTGCAGTGAGGGGGAGCAGGAAGGGAGGGACAGGGACTCACACCAAACTGGCCTGTCCAAGCACTTTATTTTTTCCTTTGGGCATCAGACAGACAGAGGGAGGAGGATTAAAAACCCCAGATGTTTAAGCTGAACTACTGAGGGTTTTCTTAGCCTTCTCTCTTGTGGCCTTCTCATATAATTCTTTTGCATGTAACTCCCATCCGGGAAGAGAAAAGCAAGTTTGGAAGCTGAAGCTCCATGGTGCCTTTGGTGCCTTCCCTCGGTCCTGTGTGTGGGGTGGGTGATGCCCAGCTGAGAGATCAGCAGCATCTCCCTGGGGGAAAGCAGGACCTCCCCACGGGCCAGCCAAAACATCACTGTTGGTATTGCATGTCAGGGGATGTAGGCAATAGGTCCTGCAAGGTTTCAGCAAGTGTGTTGTTTGGATTTTCACTGGGCAGGGCCTGGCCCAAAGCAGTGGCTAGCACTGCACAGGGGCACAGTTGCTTGCCTGTGGCGCAGAGGTGCCACATTATGCCCCACTGTGCTCTTCCTTTGCCTCAGTGACAGGCAGACCCCATCTCTCTGGAAGAGATACAGCCAGAAGCAGCAGGCTCTGATGCCCAGAAGTGTTTAGTCACCCCTCTACAGAACTGCAGCAGAAGCTGAAAATGTTTGCTTGTTTTTATTTGGCTTTTTTCCCCATCTCCTGCAGGAAAATGCATTTAAAAGCACAAGGGCATAAGGCTCCCTCCTGCCAAGCACCAAGCCAAGCCCCCTCCGCTCCACAAAGTCCCAGCAACCTGACCTTTGCCTTTGGTCGGGCTTTTTTCAGACTCATCATTATTTTGGCTGCATTTGTGCTGTGGAGGAATGCAGGTGTTTCCTCTGTTCCCACCAGCATACCCACACTCTGGTTTCTGAAGGGCTGGGGAGGTTGCTCGTGCGTGTCCTGTCACGTTCCAGAAGGCATTTGAGGAAAATGTGGATGCAGTTCAGGCATATGACCAGGGAAACAACACATTTGCATGCACTTGCATGTAAGTGTAATTTAGGCAGGCAATGTGCCGAGCTTGCTTGAAAAACTGGCCCATGTTTTTCCATTTGTGGGTTGTTTTTTTTTTTAAGTTAAGGAAAGGCAAACAACTTGTTCCTCCGTTTGATCTGTAATAACCCGAGCTGGTTCCCTTGGAAAGCTTATTTATTCTCCTTGGCTGCTGAAGTGGATGCCGAAGTTTGAGCATCCTGAGCAGAGACGGTGTGCTGATGGGGTTCTTTGTTGCTGAAGCTTTTGTTGGACGATTATGAGACTCATTTATATAGCTGTTTATGTATTAAAATGGTTGGGTTGCCTGGAGCTACGGATAAGCGCTCCTTGTTTGACATATCTCTAAATAAATATAGAGGCACATTATTAATGGATACAGCTTTAAAAGCAAACACCCAGAGATGCACTTACAATAAGGGGAGGAAAAACCAAGGTTACATCATGTTGCTAGAAGCCAATTGCTTTGTTTTCTAAAATGTTTCTCTGTAGGACACAGATGATTTTTTGACTCATTCAGTGTTTGAACATCCAAAAAGTCTCACTGTTGTTCCAAAATTCTTTCAGCAGCATCCCACATGGCATTGATAGACGGTTACGGTGTTTTTCTGTCCAGTATATCCTTTTCCCCCAGTGGACTCATGCTTTTGTATTTCTGGAGAACTGTGTCCCTGCTGAGGGAGGAATCAGCATTTTAGGGCTTTTCAAACTACATAATTTTGCAGTCTGAAGAAGAGCAGATGGCCTGGGGCTTTTACATGTGTGTGAGTGCAAGTGTACTGGTGGGTGAACACCCTGGGTCACCAGGAGAAAGTGGCAGCCTACTGCTCCTGATGTCATGCTGCTGACCCTGTAGGTGCTGATCTATAGCTAGCACAAGAAAACATCTCCTGAGTGCAGAGCTGGTTCCCTGACAGGCAGTTATGAACTCACTTGTGCACTCTCTGCCACCCCTACTGCACCCCTTCTCTGGAGAGCAATGTTCCCATCACTGTGTTGCCTTCTCCTCCTCCTCCTCCCCAGCTCTCTCAGGCTTAGAGCCAGAAGCTCCCACCTGGCTCTTGCTGATGGCCCTGCTGTTTGCTCCTCAGCCCTACCAGGAACTGATTGTTATTTGGTTTGGATCTGAAGGGCATGGACTCAAGCAGGGCTGTGACTGAGGACAGGTTATCCTCCTCTGAACAGGGAGCTGAACCCAGGTTTCAGAACTGCAGGTCAGGTTGAGAGCTGGCATCCCTCTGTTCTCACTGCAGAAAGATTGATGCTTTTGCTGCCATTTATGCCCTGGGCCAACCACCTGCACTTTTGGATAGAGGATTCACCACCAGCCACCTATTCCAGGGGCCAGCCAGCTCTCTGCTCAGACCTCTGTGCTCAGCAAAACCCATGTGATGACATCTGGGACATGGAACTGAGAAATGCCTTCCAATCTTCCTTGGGGAGCTGCAATGCTCCCAGGGCTGCAGGTGTATCCTGCTTTGGCAAGCTGGATGGCTGCATCCCTGCACACACCTCAATGATGCTGTTCTGCCAGCAGCAGAACAAAAAGCCAGCAGCACAAACCTGGCTGTAATTTTTGTGGGCACAGGCCAGATTTCCATGACATCCCTCCTGTGCCCTGGGGGCAGGCTAGCACCCTGAACCCTCCCATGGAACACGGAGCCAGAGCACAGCAGTGCTAATGCTGTCCCAAGGGGGCCATTTAACTTGATGAGCCCCTTCCTGCTCTTCACTAGCTTTGGGGTCAGTTGTTTCTGCTCACCTAATTAAAAACTAAATACACTGTGCTTGGAAAACCACTAAGGAGCAGCTTGGTGCTGTGAAGCAGCAAGACTCCTTGGTGTGGACATGCAGGAGGCATGCTAGCTATTTAAGCCCTCAGAGGGGATGGTGAGGCTCCTGGCAGCTACTCTGGCTCCTTCCTGGGACACACAGTCCCCTAGACTGAGGGCTAGTGGCTCTCTGGAGGGTGAAAGCAGGGCAGCCCTTGTTATTGTCTGCTTTACTGGCCTCTTCAAGTGTCTCACCTCTTTTGTATGTGGTTGTTTGTACTGCAGTCTCATCTGTAGGTGGGAATTGTTCTCTTCCTCATCTGGCACTACTCCTGTGGGCTAGGCGGGAGTTGGCTGGTGTGCTCCTGTTTGTTTGCTCTAGGGAAGAGGCGTGTATTCACCTTCCATGGGGAGGGTGCAGGCTTAGCAACCGGTGTGCCTCTTTTGGAGCCAGGTGTTTGAAGGGCTCCTCAGACTGCTGCTGGCTTCTGGAAGCGTGTCCCTTGGCATCGCTGCCGCAAAGCAGGGGTGGTGTCGCAGCCCGACCCTTTGCTCTGTGAAGAGCCTCCCTGAGAGGCTCAGCCTTGGGGCTGGTGGCTGCAGGAGAGCCACAGACCCAGCCCGGCACAAGCACCCCTCTGCAAGCAGCCCTGGCTGTGATGTCTCTGCTGTGCTGCATGAAAATCACAGTCCCTGCTCCCACCACCCTCAAAGCACTGATGTGGTGTCCAAGCAGTGGCTTCTCCCTGTGGGACCAAGGGTCCCATGGGCTGGGGACCATGCACATGGAATGCAGGACTCAGCAGAAGGGAAAGTAGGGAAGAGTGGAAGAACATGGAGGGTTTATCAAAAAATGCAGTCCAGTTACAGTGCCACCACCATTGTCCCAAACTTCTACCCCTTTGCACTTGCCTGTGTTGTTGGAATGTGATGAGCTGGCAAAGGGGGACTGGCCTGGGAAGTCATGGGCTGGAGGAGAGATGTTTGTGTACCCAGCTGCTCAGCTCCTGCTCAGATTCTGAGAAGCTGTGAGCCTGGCAGGAGGGCACAACACCTCTGGCAGCACTCTGCCATCAGAACAGGAGCACCCATGGCACTTATAACCTCCAGCCCACTCCAAGGACTTCTGCAATCCCCCACCTCTCCCACCAGCTAGAATTTGGTTCTCCTTAATCACTCCTGCCCTCTTCTGTGAACAGCCCTCTGTCAACCCGTGGGACAGCTCTCCCAAGGAATGTGAACAGAGCTGGCTTTCATTCGTGTGCTGTTAAACGTTAGCTGCATCCCCCTCGGCAGGCAGCCACTTTCCACCTTCTGTGCTGTGCTCTTTGCCACGCATGCCGGCGTGCCTGCGGTACAAGGCACTCGCTCCCCATCTTCCTCAAATGGGCAAGCAAAATTGCATGATATCGAGGTGAATGTATTGAACTTCTGGTTAACTTACAGGCTTTCACTACACAGCAGAGCTTTGGGATGTGATGAAGGAGACAGAAGTGTTGAAAAATATGGAGAGAGGATAAAAGGGCAGGTGGGGGGTGATCAAATTCCAGCCAAAAAAAATCTCCAAAGCAGCAAACCAGAGATGGATAAAGAATTGCCAGTGAGTCAGGGGGAAGGAATGGCAGCATTGTCTCATGTTCAAGCAGAGAATCTGTAATGGAAGAAGATGAAGTGCCAGGGAACGAATATCCCTCTGCAGCAATTGTTTGATCCCTCCCTTCCCCTCCAAAAAAGCAAGTTGCTGCTGGCTAGCTAACAAGTTAAAAAATCCAGTCCAAAACCTAATCTAGTCTCTTGTGCCAATAAGCGCATCTGTCAGTGTGTCAGTGTTGATCCTCCTTCAGTACATGCCACATGCTCATGTCTTTACACGGGATGGGCTGGAAGGACCATTAACTAGATTAGAAATTCTAAGGCACAATTAAAAACCATGCTGCTGCTTTGCTTTAATCTCCTCTAGCTTCCAGGCTTGTTTTTTCCCTGGGCTGACACAGTCCTGAGTTGTTTGGTGGTGGTAGGGTAGCATTGCACAACCTGGGCTGGTTTCTGAAGTGTGTAACATTGTGCATTACCTTGGCAGCAACACCAGGCTCTCCAAAAAAATAAGAGTAACCCGACCAACTGGCAAAACAATAGCTGCATTTACTGCCTGAGGAGGGGAAGATTTGGGCATTGAAGCTATGCAACCAAAGACCAAAATGTGCAGTTTGCTCTCCAGAGTTGCGCAAGAAAAAATTGTACAAGGAAAGGAAACGTCTGGTATATTTGTTGAAAATGCAGCTGTACATCTGCAGACCTGTGGCAGCTGGAGGTGCACAGGAAGGAGGGAGCCTGGAATGTTACTGGCTTTCAGTGGTGCTCAGCAAGGCAGGATCATGCCACTGAAGCCTAGAAGAGGGGCCCTGTGCCAGCTGCCTGTCCCCCATTCCCACGCAGGCCGTCTCTCCAGGGAATGCTATGATGCTGCAGATAATGCCATGGAGCACAATCCTGCAGGAGGGCTCCTGCTTTTATTTCTCCTGCTCTCCCTGCGCAGCCTGGCAGAGACGTGGACTTTCCTTATCCTTCCTGGAGCGAGGGATGCTTTGGCAGTCCCTGCCCGGCGGTTGCGAGGCTGAGGGCGGCTTTCGGCGCCCGGCTGGTGCCTGTGCCCCAAGGGCAAGGGGAGCCCGGGAGAAGCAGCACCATTTGGAGCATTCCTGACCTCCTAGGCAACATCTGATAACACAGGGTGGATTGCAGCCTCTTTTCAGAGACAGGGAATTGCTCCTTAATTGCTACTGCATTGTACAAATGCAGTGGGAATTCTACAGAGGACATAATATATTCTAAAATGACCTTTTTTTTTTTTTTTTCCTAATTCCTTGGCTGTTTTCCTCACGCAGAACCACATTTATTACTATTATTAATGGCCTCATTGGTCCTTGTTCTGGTTCTGAGTCTTTATTGTTACTGTCATTGTACAATTTTTAAGGTGCAGATTGAATCCTGGTCTACCTGCATTGAAAATGGTAGAATTCAGAAATTCGATTTTTCACAGGTTTGGGCATCAGGATATTTTTGCATTCTGTCCTGTGCTTATCGTGATGAAAAGCTCTCATCACCACTGCCTACAGAATATATCAGGAATACTTCCCCTCCACAGAGAATTAGAGACATTATAATTGTCCCACTGGAATTTTAGAAATGAATGCTGTAGTGTCCTAGTATTTCTATAGGACCCTATTTGCTTATCCTTTTTAAATGCTGCAAGATTTTTCCATATGGTAATGTTTAGGATACATTATGAAGGCCTTTCATCTTCTTCTGAAGCACAGGATGAAATATGGGTCATGGCTAGAATGAAGCAGTAAGGCTTTGTGATCTGGTAGTCTGCTGCATCTGATATGGCAAACCCTGTGCTGCCAGAATAGCCATCGTCCTTTTGGGAACTCAATGGCTTGGCAGGGTTGCTTTAAAATTGCAGCTACACCTATGTGGTACTTTTTTGGATGAAAGAACAAGATCTTTCACTCTCCTTACTGTGGAGTACCAGCCAGGTTTAAAATTAATATCGACCGATGTTGAAGAGGGAAGGAAATGAAAGAAGCATTTCTTCCCCAGAAACAGCCCTGCTTTCCTGCCTTTTCCATACGTGCACAGACGGCTGCCAGTTTTGGCACCAGAAACATTAAAAATAAGAAGTTTTTTAAATACTGGGAATTCTTTCGCATCTTTAAGTGTCGCCCAACAGGAATGCAGAGGCTGTAAAACGGACAAAAGAGAATTGAGGCAGTCAATGCTTCTGCAGAGAGCTTATTCCTGCCTAACAAAACATTTGAAATATCCCGTGTGTTTTTGGAGAAGGCTAGAAGAAGGTGAAAGGCCTCTTGTGCCCTGGAGCCTGGAAATTGAGGAGAAGCCCAGAGCTAAGGAACAGAGGTTGAGTTTCCTGCTGTCCCAAATTCACTCCAGCTCTGTAGCAGATTCCAGGAGTCTGGGATAGCTGATGCGAGATGCCTGTGGTCTTTTTTGCTAGAAATACTGAGTACCTATCCTGGACACTGACTCGGAGCACAATAAACTGTGGTAAATCATGCTCTTGGCACTCAGAATACAGATGTTTGAAATGAACAGAGGCTCTCTCAAGAGATATTTTTCCCAGCCATAAAAAGGGGGAATAGCTACATTGCAAGAGAGGAGGTTAAATCACAGAGTTTTTTGTAAACTGCTGTGAAGCTTTGGGGAGGAAGCCATTATAGGAGTACAAATTGCTCTTTATTTTTTATTTTATCTATTGCCTCATTCTCAAATAATGAAATTCTGAATGTACCTCTTTGCTAGCTGCTGAAAAATAAGAGAATGTGGGAGGATTCTTAATGACACTAATAAACCCAGCTGAACACTTTGCCAGCAATTTTTTTTTATTGCGAAAATACCATTTTATTAATACAAATGGTCTTTGTAGGGTTGTATTTGTTGTGACACAGTTTTGTTTAGAAAAATATACAGGCCAAATTATTTTTGTTCAAAATGTTCCCTTTTTCTCTGGTTAGAATGGAGCACTTAATTTCAGAATTTCATTTTATAATGGCTTTTCTTTTTTTTTATTTTTTTGTTTGGACAGTGTAATTTGTATGCCACAATAAAAATATAAAGAATTGAAGTGACGTGATTTTAATGAAAGTGCAATGTATTAGCATGGGATTGTTTTATGTGAGTAGAAATTTCAATTAGTGGGGAAAATGCCAATATACTGGTGGTCCACGCTGCACCCTTTCTGCCCTGCTGTGCTTAGGGAAGAGATGGAAAGCTTGCTGGAGTGTCCAGAACAGCCCTTTTTGCTTCTTCCATTCAATCCTTCTTGTTATTAACACCTTCCTTAGCTAGAAGGTAGCATGATTTCAAATGCAGGTTATTTTGTAGCTTCAGCACACAGATTTTTCCCTTCTCTTGCTTGTGTGGAGATTGTGGCCATGTGTGACAGGGGATCATTCAGTCAGCAGTAAATGGGGGTATGAAAATCCATCCCTTTTGCTGCTCCCAGCCACTGGCCTGCCATGCTGAGTTCAGAGGTGCTCTGTATTTGTATCTCCACATGCTGTTGCATTTGGTGGGTGCTGTGAGAGCCCATGGATCATTTTCTTCCTACCATCCCCTTTGGCAGTGTGGTACAGGTGAGATAAATGAGTTGCTGCACTTCTTAAGGGGTTTTGCCTGCTGATATGATGGTGCCACTTGGGTTGGGTGCCCCAAAGATGATAAATTGTGATGTATACTAAGTCCCATGAGGGACAATGAACACTCCTGCCTTATTCTGGGGAAGAGAGATGTGGAAACATCTGCCCTTGGAAGCCACCAAGAATGGAGCAGGAAAAGGAATGAGCAAAGTGGGACCTAAATTCTGCTGATGGACACATGTTGGAGGTGGTGTGGTGCTCTGAGTGGTCAGAGCCCAGGCAGAGCCCGAAACCACAGCTGCTCTGTGCTTTTCCAGGAAAATGGAATACATGAGGCTCTGTAATGTGTGCACTCTGTTAGGCATTGTCTGGAGTGGCTTTTCAGGGAGCAAGGAAGCTCTCTGTGCATTAGCTGGAACAACTCCTCCATGGAATGTACACTCTGCTTCCTTGCTTCTCTGGACCACTCCCTCCCGTCTGGCTCTTAGCACTTCCACCCTTCAAAATGTTCAAATAACTCAGTTTATCCTCACAAGACCTCTGTGGGAGGGATGGAGGGATGGGTAAATCCTTAGTTTGCAATTGGGAAACTGAAAAATAATCCCTTATCCCTAATTTGCAGTGAGGCTTCAGTGTGCCAGGCAGTGCTCAGACCACGCTGCAAGAACATGCCTGCACACACAGGAGCAAATGGACATTTCTGGATGTCTCTGTACTGACACAGCTACATGTTTATGGCTTGGTCATTTTATGGCTGTGTGGGTACTGCAGGTTCAAACATAACTTGCTTTTGATTTCCCTCACACAACGCACACCTGGTACAAGAGAGTCTGGTTCCCCTGCTTGTAAGAGATGTGTTTCCCTGCTGGGCTTGGTCTGTGAGGAGGAGAAGGAGCGAACCACGTGCAGTGACATCCGTGGCAGTGTGTGTGTGCTTGGGCACAGCAAAGTATGACCAACCTGTGGGGCTGGCCAGAGGTGCTGACACCCATGTCAGATACCACAGGGTGTGAGGAGCCAACGGCACCGCTGCCTCAGGGCACTCCTGGGCACAGCTGCTGCATCTGGGGGGCTGCTTTGCTCTTCCTGGAATCGAGCTAGAACCCCCAAAGGATCCTGCATGAGATTTGTAAACCAGCGTCGAGCCTCTTTGTCTTGTGATGCTTGCTTTAATTTTACTGTGGGCTGTCAGGAGAATAATTTGTGATTAAAATTGAAAGCTGCCTTAGAACAGCTGCCAGGCTGGGAGATGTCAGTGGGGGCTCCGAGGGGTTTAGTGAACTCCAGATCTTTGGTGCATTGCTTCCCCCACACTTAGATCCATGTGCAGGATCTATTCCCAGATCTAATCAGGATTTGGAATTGCAAAGGGGTGAATGCTTGAGCTGTGATTGGAGTCTGGGAGGAGGACAAGGCAGCCCTTGTGTGATTTACCTTTATGCTGCTGTGAGCTGCTTGAAGCCCTTTATAAGAAAGGGGTGAGTCTGATTTAACGAATTTACCAAAGCTCACAGGTTTGTGGTGAAAAGTCAGTCACAACAGGTCTTTGTGAGCCCCAGATTTATGACATGTAAATAAGTTGGTGTGCTAATTGTGGCTGGTGTTACAGGTAGCAGGCATTTTAAAGAAAGTCTCGCAGGGTGATTTATGTGGGTTATTTCACACACACTTGTGTGAAATACGTTTACAGATCCTCTGCCTCCCCTCCCTGGGGCTGCAAGGGTAGGAGCAAGGAGCAGCATTCAGTGTAGGCTGGCCCACGTTTCCTCCCTGGGGTGCTGAGTTCCAGCAACCAGGAATCGTTAAAACAGAGGAGAAAAAAATGGCTTTTTGGCTGAGCCTGAGCCCTCCCATCAGTGTTGCCCTGCAATCTCTGTACTGAATGGAAACTGTTTCCTCTCTCCCAGCCCTAAGCTTACAGACTGGGTTTCCTGCCTTCCTGTTAGTGCCTCCACCTACCCAGACAGCTCTGACACTTCAGACTTACTGATCAGCTATTTTCTACCACAGCTCTTTTAGCAAAGGTTTTATGTGGCGGTGTAACAGCTGACTAAGCAGCGAGCCTGTGAGCGAGAGAAATGAACGTAGGGCTTTTTTTATCCAGCAACCTGACAAGGCTCCATCTCAGACTGGGAGGCATTTCTCCATGCAAGCAGCCTGTTTAGTTGAGTGGGCTGATGTGCAGTTATGCTCTTGGAGCTGGCAGGCAAGCCCTGAAGGGCCCCCCATGAGGTAAAAAGGCAGGGGGATGCATCAAATACAGTACCTAGAAGAGAGGAGCACAGACAATTTGCATAGTGAAACCACGATGTGAAGATACGCTGAATGTGTGACTCGGCTTTGAAAACAGTTATCATATGCAAAAGCAGTTAATACATAGTAGGATTCTAGAGGGAGACTCTGGACCAGAAATATGAAAGTTCAAAGTGATTTTCATAATAGACAGCCTGTCATTTCAGAAGGCTGCAGGATGGAGCATTTTGGGGCACCACAGCCAAGTTGGAACCAGCCAGCCAGCTCCAAACTGAATTTTACATGTGTGTGTGTGTATATATATATATATTATATATATATTCCCTCATCTGTGCTGAATTCCTTCTATAGCCAGTGTAGTGTAATCATTAAGTGCACATTTCCATGGTGCTTTCAGTTTTCATGCTCGTTTTTGCAAATTACTTCAAATGTATCTCAAGAAACGAATTAACTCTGTCTTCAGTTAGTGATGGATGTGCCTTAAAACATTCAAAGCACTCAAGAAGTTCTGATATCTTTGGTCTGATCCTTAGCCAAACTATGTCTAGCCTTGTTGGAGTCCCTGTTTTATCCAGACACCGTTGGCAAAAACATCTGTAGACTTCCATTTAAACAGTGTTGATCTACTGTCATCTATCATAAATGAATCTTTAAATTTATCACACTGGGCAGCTGGTGAAGAAACCCCAAGTACTGGAACATAATCCTTTGCATATTTTACGAATTGAGAAAACTTATATTGCTGTTATGGCACCTGGTTTCTATTGTGAGGTGGCCTTATTAAGAAGTGCCCTGTTGCCAAGTGGGTGGTGTTTGAGGGCAGAGGGTTAAGGACACCAGCAGGACATTAACACTTGCCCACTGATGAGATACACTCCTGGACAGGGCTGCTAATTCTGAGAAGGCGTGTTCCCTCCTTCTGCCTGGAAAAAGTGAGAAAGAATAGAGGAATAGAGAATTATTAACAAGCAAACCAGCAAAAGTGCTAAATGAGTTCATAAGGACTTGAGAAGGAAAATAGAGAACATAGATGCTCAGGGAAGTATTGATAAATAGAGAAGATGCTGTGGATGGACTTTGTGGAGGGATAAAATCTGGTTCAGTGGCAAGATGGAGCAAGATTACAAAGGAAGTCCAGGGCTGACCTTTGTGCCTGAAGATGACATGAGCTGGAGGGAAAGGTGACTTTATCTGAGGATGCTTTTACCTTATGCTTTGTCTTTTAAGAATAGCAGTGGCACATTTCTATGCGTACCTGCACCTGTCTCTATGCTGGCCAGTACCTCCTTGAACACCTAACTTGCACAGCAAAAGGGATAAAATATCCATTGGTACTGGGAAGACATGGCATTCCTCTCATTTAGAAGGAATCTCAGGGGTGCCTGTGAAAAATGTCGGGAAGGCAACTCTGCAAAATTGAAACTTTTACTCTTTATACTCGGTATAACACACATGGTTGGAGAGAGGTTTGCCCTCAGACCATGGGGAGCTGAGAAGGATGCTCAGTACTGGAGTTTCTACTGAATGGGTCAATAAACCCACAGATGTGCTGGTGCCTTTCATGGCGTGTCTAGAAACTGCTGCTGAATGCAATGCAGCACTGACACCTCAGTGAATCGATTTCTCTGAATGCCATGCCAGGCAGATGAGAAGCCTTTGTCAGCCAGTTTGGGTCAAGTCTGTCATCCGATCCCTGACCTATAGCTTGTGGGAGCGGAGTACAAAGGATGAAGTCATCAGAAAAGTGCAAAGGTCTTGTGGCCTTGAAGGGGGGAGTTAGATGTGCAAGAGGAACAACATATTCAAAATAAATCAATAAATCAAAGATGCCAGCCCTAGGCAGATGTGTTTCTGTGCTGATTCTGGTGCCCATGAAGAAGCACAGCAAAGCAAGGATTACCTTGGTGTCTGAGAGGGGCTTTCATGCCATAGATTTGAAATGTTCTATCACCACTGGAGCATCAGAGGATGTTTAACATGCAGTGCTGTGTGCCTTTGCTCCCCTGACCACAGGACTAAAGCCTGCAGAGCGAGAAGGATTTTTCAAAGTGGTGTGGCGGGCTAGCAGAAAAAAAAGAATGGGTTTGTGGTGCTGCAGCTATTCCCTGTATGTAAATGTCTCTTTTTACTCCGTTCAGATTCCATTTTCCCCAGGCTTTCTTCTGATTTCTTTATCTCAGTAGAAGTGGGTCAAACTCATCTATATGTTCAAGAGGGAGGTCTCAACTACTGCATCTACATAAGATACCTTCCATCCAACATCACAGCCTGCGCACTCCAGTAAGGGGCATGACTGCTTCTACAAGCATGAGAAGGTCCCCAATCATAATGCTGGCATCATTGGGCAGCTTGATGGCTCTTCAGCTTTTCCCTCTGTGTATCTCCATGTCGATCCCAGGACTTGTGAGATGTTGGAGAGGCTGGATGTTCTTGTCTCTGTGGTTTGGACAAGAGAATGAATAGGACTTGTCTGGCTCCAAAACTCAGCATATTAGTTACATGTTGGTAGGCTCTCCAGCAGGGCATGCTGACCACTGCATGTACCAAAACAACCTGGGTTGCTTTTTCTGGCATGACATTTCAGCTCCATGCCTTAACATGTTTGCATGGAAAGTGAGACAGGGGCAGCATTTTCAGAGATGAGGGTGCAGAGGTATGCAGAAGGGTTTGCTTGAAGAGGTGGAAAATTAAATAAGGAGAGTCTAAGAAGAGTGATTTAGAAGTGCAGGGGCAGCAAGATACCAAGGCTATGGACAGATAAATGGAGTATCAATTTAGAGTAAATTGCAGTGTAACAGTTCTGTGCACGCAAGTATTATGGGATTTTAGAAGCCAAGCAAGTTTAACCCTTATATCCCAAGTCTGGATATGTCACTGTGGTGGCTGGACTGGCTAGTTCTCACAGATTGCAGGGTATTTCTGGCTTTTTAAAGATGGGACAGTTTTAGATCTTGCCACAGCTTGATCCATTTATGGCTCCTGGATCCTTGTGTGGGAACAGAAGAAATAAAGTGAGGACTTGAGGAGAGTCTGGAGAATGAAAGCCCAGAGAAGTGAGAGGGAGCAGGAGGTAGGAGGTATCCGTGGGCCTCTGTTGTGGTGGTGGTGCAAGGCAGTTCAGGGAAGTGGGAGAGAAGCCAAAGAGCTGGGGTGAGATGACATTGTCAAACTGATGAGACCACCTCCAGGCCAGGAGAAGAAAAGCCATGAGTGAGCCCAGCACTGCTCCAGCCCAAGCTGCTTTCTGGAAGTAACTTTGGCCAGTGTCACACCAGCAGAGCTCTGGAGGGGTGTGCCTGTGGCCTGGCTGAGCAGCCCTCCCACTCATCTTGGGGGAGCTTGTTTGGCCTGTGCCAGCTCTCCATGGATCACTCTCCTGGTACACTGCGGACACAGCCTGCTCTGCCCATGGGGATGCTTGCCAGATTTCAGATTTCAGATTTCAGAATCATAGAATAGTTTGGGTTGGAAAGACATTCAAATGTCATGTAGTTCAACCCTCTGCAATGAGCAGGGTATCTTCAACTAGATCAGGTTGCCCAGAGTCCTGTCCAACCTGACCTTGAATGTTTCCAGGGATGGGGCATCCACAACTACTCTGGGCAACACATTTCAGTGTTTCACCATCCTCATTGTAAAAAAAAAAAAAACGTGCTGGTCTGGCACTAACTCCCCCATGGGCTCCAGCAGCCTGGAGGTTCACTACCTCTCCACTCAAACCCTGTGGCCCCACTTTCCTCTGGGGAAGATTGCTGGAGGCATTGGCTGGAGAGGCAGCTTCTCAATTTAATTTGAAGTTCCTTTTGTTATCCCTGCAGGAACAGGGAGTTGTAGTGGAGTGAGCCGTTGCCATTTCATGCTGTTAATACCAGTGACATTGTAATTTTCATGGCTGTAAAGATGCCTGGAGCAGAGGGTGGGCCCACTTGAAGTTAGCAGCAATAGGTTTCTTTTCATACTCAAGAGAACAAATGATCTTTCCAGCAAGCAACCTTCACTTCTGTTGCCATGATCTGCCCTCCTCCCAAGAAAGTACTCACTTCAGAAAGACTCTGCAGCTCTGCAGAGTGTGAAGGGCTACCCATAAAACAGAGAGAGACACACACATGCAAACAAACCAAAAAAAACCAACAAAGAAAAAACCCCAAACAAACAACAACAACAACAACAAAAACCCCCACACCCCCCTCTCTGAAATAAAAAGCAGCTGCTGGAAGTGAGAGCTAGACTAATGTGGGGATGAAAGCATTTATGCAGAGCAGAGGTGGGGAATATTGGCTCAGTGGAGTGGGTGGAAGTGTCCTCATGAATGAGCAGCACGAAGCAGGGCTGCCTCAAATAACAAAGAGGAAAGGAGGGCGTTAGAATTTGATAGTACAGACTTTGGAAAAAATGAGAAGCTGAGGAGAGAAGGAAATCATGGCTAATTTAAAACTGCCTTGGAGAAGCAGGTGGGAGGAAGACCTTGAACATTTGTTACACTGGGACTTGAAAGTAAGGAAATGGTAAAACAAGGGTTGGAAGGCAGAGCAAGGGAGGGCTTGACTCCTGATTGCTCTTTAAAATTAACAATACTGACTCTCAAAAAGAACATTGGGGATTTTCTGAGAAAATACAGCACTCCTGGAGTAAAGTGTCCTAAGGGAAGGGCTGAGGAGAGAGAATGAAGCCAGTGGCTTCCAGAAAAATGATGATGATATGATGAGTCAGAGACACTTTCAGTTGCACTGAAATATTTACTCTTTGTCTGCCTGTATCCACATCAAGAAATGAGGGCAACCCTTCTTTGACAGGTTAGAGTTATGCTATCAGTAGGTGTGCTAAGGGGATAAATAACAGCACCCAGAGGGACTTTATCAGCTCTTCCTGTTGTTACTTGCTTTGGACCAAAACCTTATTGACTCAGTTGGGTGCGTACTGGGGTGACCAAGAGCAGAGACTGGACACCTCTTACCAGTGTGCCTGCATTTTCCTTTTTTGCATGCTTATCTTGACAGAGGTGACAACTCCTTTAAACAGGGCACACATGACAGTGGCACTGTGCCTTCTTGAAAAGTTGCCTGCATCTGCATCCCACATTTTATACAAAGAGAGCGGGGACCATCCAGAAAAAATAGGCACAAGGAGCCAATACAATCAGTTTCAATGTATTCTCCTTTTTTCAAAAAAGGAGGCTGAACAACTCTCCAAAATAATCAGAGCTGTTAAATAACACTTACTCTGTGTGGAGGAAGTACAGTGCTATGGGACTGCTGGCCCATGCCAAGGAAAACACTTGGACTTGCTGTAACAATGGACCAAACTGAAGGAAATGGGAGGCTCTGGTGCCTATGGACTGTTCTGGAGGGAGCTGGGGGGAGTGGGACCTGGTGGCAGAGCTGAGGGAGGAGAGGCACGTGGTGGTCGTGCATCTGGAGCACTCGTTGGCTTGCTCTCCCCCAGACAGTGGGTGTCTCCCAGCAGCCAAGTCCAAATCAGGTCATGAAAACAGAGCACTGCCACCATGCAGCAGCTTTGTGGTGATCAATCATATCACAGTGATTTCACTGAGGGAAAAACTTAGGTTTTATTTGTAAGAGTAAATACATATGGGGTTTTTTTTCCTTTCGCCTCTGCTATACAATTACCTGCTCATATTCAAAAAATAGTCAATATTTCTGAAACACTGTTAAGGATCCCAGCAGCAGCACTGAATAAAGATGTAGCAATATGTATGCAAAGATTTTAAACCTTAGAGTACAAGGATAAACTGAAGAAATCCTTTAAGGACTGTATCTGATCAATCCCATATTCTGCCTCCACCTTCCCCATGCAATATTAATAACCTTGTTTCAAACCAGACTGTCTCTGTCCCACTCAGCCACATCCCATTCTCACAGGTATGTAGATTTTCAGACATCTCTGCTCAGGTGTCTGCTCTGTAACAGCAGTATTGAGCAGCCCAGACCAGCTGCTGACGTGGCCCAGGGTGGGGAGGCAGGCAGAGAAGCAGCCAGCTTACCACAGCCTGCTGGATGGAGAGTGCTGGTCGTGTAGAGCCAGGTTACATTTGCTGCTGCAGCACCCCAGCATTGTGGCACTCATGCAGAGACCCATCACAGACACGTCACGCTTCATGCAGGGAGCCATCACATGACAAATACACCACTTGCATGCATAGGTATCAGATTAAAAACCAGCAGTGTTTGGCCTGAGCAATTCTATATTAGGTCTGCTTGCCTGGTGATGGGAGGGAAGGGCTTCAACTGTGTCACAGATTTTATATGTGAAAAGAGATTTAATGAAGCTCTCTAAGCTCACAGTCATTTTCTCGTGCTTTTCATGGAGCAGGAGGTGAAAATGTAGATTTGATTAGTGTTGCTGGATCTGTTCTAATAAAAGACATCCTTACGTTGTCTTCCCATCCTCACACAAGGAGACATATTAGCTCCCGTGTTTCTTTTTTCTGCTTCTGCACAAAAAAACATATCTTTCCCTCCTATAGGTCTCCCTGTAAAGGTATTTATTCTTGATCTTCAGGTGTCCTCAGTCATCCCCAGACCCCAGCACTGTTAGACAGCTGTTCCTGTCTATGGGGCAGCTCCACTCCCCCACAGCCAGCCCCATGTGCAGCTGCAGCAGGGCTGCCTTCTGGTCTCCCACATCCCAGCAGCTGCTCTCCTGGACTGCATGAGATCCCCACATGATGGGCTTCAAGCAAGCAGGATGTATCGTGGTGTGTAGCTGGAAAGGGGGACACTCATAGAAACTGATGCAGGGATGAGGTGATGCCCCCCTCGGATTGCCCCTGCCTGCATGAAGCAATGTGAGGATGTGGAACTGGGAGCACCAGCGTCATGCCAGGGCAGGGCTTCTCCTGACCCAGTCCTGCTGCACAGGGCAAATCCCTCATGCCCTGGAGGCAGGAACAGGAAGGGAGGAATGGTTGAAACAGGAATTGCTGACAGCCTTATTTTGGTCAATGTCCCACTGAAGTCGATGGGATGTTGCTCCAGGAAAAACTGGATAAGAATCTGGGGTTTGGCAATGGCAGAGGTTCTATCTTCTTGCTGTTTATTCTCTGAGTGGAGCCCTAACCCTCTGTTTGTGACTTCATGATCATTTCCAGAGCTGTGCTAATGATGTCATACCCGGGGGATTCTGGCTTCAGGTGGAAAATTAACAGCAGGAGCAGATGAACTCTTTAATAAACAAAGTTCCTGTTTTCATGCAAATGTCTTTAGAAATAAGGAATGAGGGGAGTGAGAAATATAGAAATTTATGGTATAGAAGCGACACTGTTTGAAAACAGACTTTTTATGAGTTTTCCAAGAGGCGCCAGCTGCTCTTTAATGTTTTCATTTAAGAGTTTTATGTATGAAAGCTCTAGCTTGTGTAAACAGCAAGGCTGAGAAAGTTGCAGGGATTGTTAATGGTGAACGTAACAGGCTGGGGATTTGGCTCAGAAAAGACTGAGAGTGTTGAAGTTTTTTCGAAGTGGAGGTTTTTAACGTGGCTGGATGACGCCTCTGATGTTGCTGTTGTTCTCTGGGCTCTCCTGCCCATGCCTCTCATTCTCATGGCCACCCTCAGTGTCCCTCCTTTCCCTCAAGACCTGAGAGAAGGTGGCACAAGTGCATGGGAAACCCTTTGGCAGGGCAGCACCTCCTCTGTTGGTCATCCTGCAGGAGCAAGCCCCGGGCTGGGAGGTGGCCAGGATTCTGTACTGCCCCTCGCTGAGCTCTGGAGGCAGGGCTGGGCAGGGCGCTGCTGCGGCAGCATAGCAGAAACACAGCCAGCCCCTCATCATCCTCCCTGTCCTGTGCCCTGCTCCTCCTCCCTGCCCTCACCAACAGCCGCTACTGATCTGCATCAATTCATCTGCTGTTTTGGTGAGTGTCTATTGTGCACTCCAATTAATATAATTGCTTTATTTTGCTGGAGAGAGTGCTGGAGCCCATGCCACAAACAGCTTTGTGAGTGTTTTTCTCGTGGGTTCCCTTTTTTTGGCATTTAACCCTTCAGGGGTGAAATGTGTGGCACTAGACTGAAAAAAAAAAGATAAAGTCCCTTCAGCAAGGCCAGTGGACAGCCAGCACTTCCCAAGAAGGACCTGGGAGAGGATGTGTGGTGCTTGCTGCTCTCCATCTTGCTCTCAATGTTTTTCTGCAGCAGCTTTCTGTTTGCTCATCTACAGGAATACTCTGCATCTCGCCTGCCTGTTTTTGAAAAGGTGACTGCTGATGACAGCTAAGATAGCAAGAGAGTGGGTTTTGGGGAGTTTTTTTTTTTGCCTTCATGAGAACACCTCCGGTTCTATTAATAAAATCCTCAATCTGACTCGTCCTTCTGAGAACTCCTGGCCTCTCTTCACCCATTCAAATCTGTATTTTTAAGCTGCTGTAGGTGGATTGTCGACAATGGTTGTTATGCAAACTCCAAGTGCTGGCTTCAGGAGCTTCTTAGAAATATGCAATGAGTAATCTTTATGTTTCTGACAGGTCTACGAGGAGGGAGGGTGTGCAGTTTTGCTGAAGATAGGTTGACAAAATAAGTGTCAATTCATGACAAACAGACTGCCAAAAATACTCACATCAAACACTGAAAACAATTAGTGAACAGTATGACAGAACATCTCTAAGGCTTGGGAGTGCACTGAGGACAGAACGCCTCACTAGTAAATGGATATTTCAATGTTTTTTGAAAATTTGGGCCAGGAGAAATCATCAGGTCCTTTGCTCTCCAGCATTACTTGTAGACTTGGTGGTTTGGGGTTTTTTTGGGAACTCATAGGCAGTGGCTATACTTGAAAGATAAGATAGGTATATTTATTTTTTGAGCTTGTTGTGTGAAGTGAGCACTGATGACACGAGACCTGGCTAATACAATGGGATCACAGGTGTGTAAGATGGACATCAAAATCTGAGGAACTGTCAGTAGCAACCTGGACTGCAGAGGCTTCTGAACTTGAAGCTGAAGCAGCATCCTGTGCTCCAGCAGGCTGATTAATTTCATACTTTTGAAAAAAATTATCTGAAATTTCCCTGAATAGAGAACTGGCTGTCAATAGTTCATTTTGTACATGGTCTGCATCAGAAGTACAATATGCAAGCCTTCAGATGCCAAGCTGAGCAAAACAAGGACAAGAAATACTTCTTGTGGCAGGGGACTGCCAGCAAGATGAGGTCTTTCCCCAGATAGCTGTGCACTTGGAAGAGTCACCATGTGGTGCAGTTTGCCATTTGACCCAAAGTCATCACATCCTGTGCTGGCTGGAATTGGGAGGTCTGGTTTGCGGTAGCTGTTTCCTGACTGTGATGAGTGGCTCCTGTGTCCTACTGAGCATGCCAGCAGCATGTGGGGAAGAGGAGCTAGCACAGTCCTGTGGTGGCCCCTTGGGCTTGGCGCTGCTGCCGCCTCTGACACACAGGGTAAGTCACCTAGGAGTCAGTAACAGCATCAACCAATGGTCCAGGCCCATCTCAGTTGACTTTCCAAGGTTCTAAGCTTCTCTCCATGATAGCTCACGGTGCTGTCACCCTCCCAGCCCTCCCCAAAAAGAACTTGGCTTTGGCGTAAGTTTGGAAGTGTCTGTCTGTAGAATAGTTGCATGGAGGTGACCCTGGGGTCAGGAAGCTCTGAAGGGCACAGTGCCAGGTGCCCTGGATGACCTTATATTGCTGTGCGTGTAAAGCACCCCGTGTTGCTGTCAGCAGGCACACCCAAGTACCAGTGACAACCGACATCTTTGCATCATGCTGGTAGGCACCAGGAGGCAAAACCCAGGACTCCACCAGCTGGAAAGCCCCTTCTCTAGGCACAAGGACTGCCTTTTACTATACCATAGCTCACAGTTCTTCAGAAGTTGACCAGCTCTGTGAATCCATATTTTCTAATGCTGCTAGTCCCAATGCTTCTGCCAGACTGCTAGTTCCATCACTCCCCTCACGAGTGAGTCAACAGCCATCTGTGCATGCTAGAAATCAAATAACTTTTGCTTTAAGAGGTTTTTTTGTCACTCATAATGAATCCCTCTGCATCACCCTGTGTGGGACCTAGTGATGTCCAAGATGCAATCAGGAGGAAAGAGTATGATCTGAAGCCACCCACACCAGCCTGGTATCACCTTTCCATCTCAGCTGCACTTCAGCAAGCCAGCTGAAACGAGGCGGTTTTCTCTGTGCTTGGTGCCAAACACTGTTCTTGCTGAACCAGAGGGAAGTTTTGTTTTTCCCTAAATAGGAATGATTTGGCCTTTGGTGGTGCTCAGCTGGAAAGAATCCAGCAGTTTTCTGATCTTGTCAGAGAGCCTGAGATGGTCATAAATCAGAAGGGTTGCTCCAGAAATATTTTTCCTGGGTTTGATTCTCAATCCCACCATGCTGGTATAATAAAAAGAAAAATTGGGCCCACCACTGGTTTAATTTTACAGATAACCGCTCTCTTTCCAGGCAATCTTTGTGATTAATTTTTCTCACAGTCTGTCTGGAGTTTTTTTGGGTTTGTTTCATAGGGCTGTTGAGTTTTTTTTACCCTCCTCTCCCCTTCCATATGGGGAAGAATAAAGTGAAGAAACAACATTTTCAGAGAAGAAAGACTTGGAAAGAGCTGCTGTTTTCTGGGAGTCTGCTACAGCTGTTAATTTGTGGAAAACCTCAGTGGAAAGTAAGCAATATGGCAGCATCGCTTTACACGAGAATTCAGCGATGGCTTCGTTCCAAACCATGGCTGATTTAGGTTCTTGGCTTGCACAGCCAAAGCTTCATGTAGTGTCATGCTTTTTTTAATAGATAATGTTGATGCAGCTGTGGAAAGCTCTGATGTTCTTTTTTATTTTAACGTGGAATTGTCGTCATTCAATCAAGCTTAAGCATTGTGTAGCTGTGATGGTGTTTGTCTTTGCTTGTTAGATGTTGGTGTGTGAGCCTGAGACGGGCTGAGATGTTGTTTGGGAACAAAGAAAAGGCTCCCTCCCTTCCTCCTTGTCTCCTTCATAAAAATGCACACAGACCCAAACTCCCATCCAAAAAGGCAGAAACGCTGAGAAAATTGGGAACTGGGCTTGAATATTGTGGGCTGGGACTTTCTGCCTCTCTAGAGCACGCACACTCTTTTCTTCCTGTAGGCTTTACTCCTCTCCAGCATTTGTCATGCATAGTTGGTGGCATATCAAGATTCTGAGTACTATACTGAGTGCAGTAACCTCTTTTTCTTGGATGGACATTTTGTTTGTGGAGAATATAGCATGGTGCTCAGTTGTCTGGACAGAAATGAACGCTGGGGAAAATCTCAGCTATGTGATGTCTGTTAGATCAGAGATTAATTTTCCAGTAGAAATGTCCAATTATCCAAACCTCTCCAGTAGACGAAAAAGCTTTTGACAATCTGTTTTTCTGAAAAACCCTGCAATTCAGTTGGCATGGATTAGATGAACTATTAGAGATTAGAAAAGGGGAAAAATGTTTCTAATTAATGTCAGCCCAGCTGTTAACTTGGAGAATATCAGTGAGTGGTAGCACATGATATCTCCTACAGATATTTCTGTGGTCACAGTTCATGTGTATATTGCTACCTGGGCCTTCTGCACAAAGCATTACACTAGTTCCCCCTTTCCCATTAAGGTGATAATGTGCACTGGGCCAGTTGCTGCTTCTTGGCTCTGCCTCCTTTTCCAAGGCAGGCTTTTATGAATGAGTAAGTCCCATTTTTTTCCCAAGTGCTACCATGTCACACAGTGAACCTCCTTATCTCTGGGCCATATGACTTGCTTTGATTGCATCTTTCTCGCCAACTTGGCTATGTATCTTGTTTCTTTCCCTTGGGGTGAATTAGGGCAAAATCCTTCAATCCTTAGAGTTTCCCCACAGCATCTGGAAAGAAGAGGAAAACCAGGGATGAGCCAGAAAGAGTCAGGCAGAGAAAGATGAAAGAATTTGGAGGCGGGAACTATTCATTCTTGGAATGAAGTTCCTCCTGGCTGGCCTAAGGCACAGTAATTTACGCTTTTCTGCAAAATGCACAATGGCCTAGGCCCTGCTCTTAGGAGTAAACATTGCAAGGGTGCCCGAGGGGGCCCCTATTTGTATTTTTATGAGGTATTTGGTCTCCTTTGAGTTTCAGGCTATATCCCCATTGCCAATATTAGAGCTAACTTGAAGTGGGGTAGTGTTTTGTGGAGACATTTGAGCTAGGTTGAAGAAGTTTAGCTGAAAGAAGTAGTTTACCCACAGCAGTGTATTTGTCAGACCATTATACCTGCCTGCTGTGATCCCTTATTCTGTGCCAAGCCCTGTTTTGAGCTGTCTGTAGCCCACACTCGGGACTGTCCGTGCAGCAAAGGTGTGTGCTGTGATCCCGATCTTCTCTGTAGCCACCCACTGATGCTCCAGGACCTAAATGCCACAGTCAGGGTAAAGCACAGGGTTTGGGAGCTGGAGTCCTTCCAGTGCTTTTGCAAACGTTTTGTAGGGCTGAACCCACATTCACTGTTAGCACTGTTAAATGCTTTCCTGTTTTTCTCTGTCCACTTGAACTCTCATTGCAGCCCTAACCAATGATCGCATTTTGTTTTTAATGACAGAGCAAAGGTGCCAAAATATTTCAGTAGCTCCCCATGGAACATCTGCAACTTCTTTAGCTAGTATTTTTACAGCTGGCCATAACTTTATTTTATTTTTGAATGCAAATAGTTGTGGATCTGGGACCCTGAAGGAAAACAATGGCTAATTTCCCTTGCATCAGGATTTAAAACTTATATAAAGCTATTCTTGCATCTTTGAATAAATCACCAGGAATGGAGCTAAGGGGTACTTTGTCATTTGACAGACCAAGTTTCTGAGCTCCAGACAGAGCTTAGACCAGCATTCAGTCTTAGGATAAAATCTGTGTTTGGAGCCACCAGGATCAAAACCTACAGACCCTTTAAGTGACAGAGCTGCTGCTGCTGCTATTGAGGTTCATGCTACCGTGTGGCTGGAGAGCCATCTGATCACTGCCTCCAGTGCAGTTCTTGTCATCTGTAATGAAAAGGGGAAGAATAAAATGTCACACCCCAAAAATGATACCAAAGTCTAGGAACAGGAATTAGGTTTGGGAATTTGAACTTCCATCTAGTAAAAATGCTGCAGGCCTTTAATTGCAGCTCAGATTTATTATGTGCTAGCTATGCTTAGTTGGTGTAACGATGAAAGTACGCCATAGATGTTTAGTCATTGTATCAACCTGTCAGTCATAATCTTTGTGTGGCACCTCTCTCTCCCTCTGCTGAGCTAGAAAAGCATGAAGAGAAAAAAAAGCATGCTGCAGAGCCACCAATTTTATTTAACTACTGACAAAGAAGTTTTAGACTGAGTTTTAGACAGGCATTGTCTTTGACTCCTGCTGCGGTGGAAACTGTACCTGACCTCACATTTAGATACAGCACCAGGCAACACTTCTGAGAGTGGTCCCCACCCACCTGTGGGAGCTGCACCCTGTTTCTTGAGGGCAAAATGCTGGGGCAGGCAGGTCTGCAGCCACAATTTGAACAAAGGTACCAGTGGCACTTGCAGTCTGGTGACACAGGCAGGCTGCAAATCAGCACTCGGTGTTTCTGCTCTTGAAGAAGTCCTTGATGGTCTGCCTTTCTGGGGGGAGTCAGAGCTGCCAGATGAAGGATGCCAGTAGTGGAGGATGGTGTAAAGTCTCAGTTTCTGAAAGTGACATTGCTTCCCA
This sequence comes from Trochalopteron elliotii, assembly GCA_024734555.1. Lineage (NCBI taxonomy): Eukaryota > Metazoa > Chordata > Aves > Passeriformes > Leiothrichidae > Trochalopteron > Trochalopteron elliotii. Next base: position 6,853,164 of record JANPWX010000097.1, on the reverse strand, counting down.
ATGTAGGTGGACCCATGCCAGCATGCTCAAGCATTAGATCCAGCTGTGAGATTTCCCACAGCTCAGGGGAAATGCTGACGTGGAATAGGATTCAGGGTTCCTGTTGGGGCTCATTCCCAACATGAACAAGTAGGTCTGGTGGCTGTTACAGTGCTCCCCTGGGGACAGAAAAGACAATACCCCTCTCACTTGCACTGGGACCACGAGCTTGTCATTTCCTCAGATCCAGCAGTGTTTCTTTCAATGTGCATCCAAACTGGGAGGGGAGGTAGGCTAGGAAGAAAGAATTGATGCTTTTTTCACATTTCCATGGACCTGCCCTGTCAAACTCAGTGGCAGCTTTGCTGTTAATTGCAACTCAAGCAGACACAATGTTGAGTGTGATAAAATCAAACAGAAACCTTTAAAACTCCCCAGATTACCTCCAGTGCTGCAGTTAATTTTTTGTCCGTGACTTCTCTACGAAACCAGATACATCTCATGCAATTCAAGAAGGCTTAGTGCCTTGACCTAAGTGCTAAGGTATTGCCTGATCTGCCTGCCAGATACCACAGCCCCACTGCTACAGACAGGTAATTGGGTCACCACATGTGAACTTTTGACACACACAGACTTATGGCCTGATAGCACGGATGCCCTCAAGCAAGTAAAGGCAATTCACCTATCACCACGAATCTAAACGAGCACTGAACTCCAGTCATTTAGAATGAGGTGGCTTCAGTCCTCTCCATTTCAATTTTACCTGAAGGCACAGAACTTGTCTATGTGGATGTCTTCCACATAGGAGCTGGCAGAAATGCTGTGCTGGTATGGTACCACGCAGGGACACTTGCTGGGTGCTGTGCAGATGTGTGTGCAGTGTCCACTTTGGGACCCTCCACAGGGACTAATGGTGTCCTTTAGCACTTTAACACCATGGCAGGAGGTGTATGTCTGCATCTCTGTGCCACAGCAAGCCCATAGAAGCAATGCTGGACCATAACAGAGGAGCACAGCTAGGGACTGGGCCTGGCAATGCTGCTGTTTCAGGTGTGTGTGAGACAGGAGGTGTCCTAAAAATGCCTCCACTCATCTTTCATAAATGGAAAATGCAGGGTTTGGTCAGCTCACCTCCCTCTGTCCCTGCTGTATTTGTGTATTCTGCATATTTTTTCCTCATAATACATCTCAAGACACTTTCCCATCAGCTCATGCTGTTATGTCACTCTCCAGTGGGTGAGCTCAGTATGACTAGGAAACACTGAAGGAAAATGAGATGCAGATGTGGTGACTGCATTAATATTCCCCTTCAATGCCGTTACTGTTGGGGAGCTCAGGCTGTTAATTTGACTTTGCTTCTCCACAGAGCATGCATACATCAAAGTGTCAATGTTATCTGCCTTTTGTTTCAGCCCACCTGCCCCCATGGAACAGCTTGTTCAATGTACTTGCATCATCCCTGGTCATTCTCCATGGGTGCAGCACATCTGGCAAGGACCACAGGGGACACTGGAACCTGAGAGGGGCTTGGATCTGTGGTTCAGTTATGTCATGTCTGAGTGGTGCTTGTTTGTGTATTTTCAGAAAACCCAGAGTAAAAAAGGCTTTTCCCCATAAATTAATAGTGACCTCAAAACTCCCATGGTGGAATAACTGCTATGTGATGCAATGCCAGTAAAATAAAAGCAACTGCAACTTCATAGAAAAAGCAGTGATATTCTGATTAATTGCTCTGTTTTCTGGGTTTTCAGTAAAAATGTCTGCTGATTATTTCTGAAACTTACGATGACTGTCTAAGTGCATAACCCCTTCTTAACATCAATTTGGCAAACAGAAAAGGAAATATATCATACAATATTCCGCTTGTAGGGCCAAGTTCTGTCATTTATCTGCTTGAAAAGCCTCTGTTGACTGCCTTGGGATTTCTCCCTGCAGAATGATGGCAGGACATGATCCAGACCCAATATAAATGTAACATATGAACCAGTATATCTTCAGATGGAGAAAACGTGTGTGGAATTTCCCTGTGCTATCATGTGCATATTTTATAGGCAACTGCATGCACAGTTATTGAAAAGAAGCACAGACATCTGTGGTTAGACATCAATGACTATTGTAGGAGGAAAAGAGGGAAACTGGAAGGCTTAGAATTTGTGCTTTATTGGTTTACTGAGAAATACAAGGTGAGAGAAATGAAAACAGTTTAGGATAGAACTGTAAGGAGGGAAATTGGCATTGCTGGCAACACTGATGAAATATAATGTCCTTGCCAGAAGAGTATAAATAATGAGTTTCCTGATAAAAAATGTTGATGAGGCCAGTAGAGGGGAGAGTATGAGGAAAATGTATGCATGTGGAAACTGAGTTTTATTTTGGCAGTGACTGAAAATAACCATGAAGCTTGGTGCTTGTAAACCTGGGAATCCTGAAATTAATAATTTTCAGAGCTAACTGTTGGAGAGTGACAGCCCCATGAGGACCATTTTCTTTTCAGGTCTTGCATATTCTTGCCTACTTTTAGTCCCCAGACTCACTGCTGGCCACATAACAGCTTGTGAACCAGTAGTTAGCCGAGATAGCAGCCTTCATTTCAGCAGCAGCCACGGAGGCTGCAGAAAGTGCTGAGGGCAGAGAGCTGTTTGGTTAAGGGCTGTGCTTTGGGCGGGTTTCACATTGGACACACCTCTGCAGTACCTGATTGATGCTTTCCTTAGGTGTGTTGGATACCACCACGGTCTGTCCTGTGCTGCTCTGTTCTAGTCCTCTCTCCATGGGGAGGAGGGTTGTACCATCTGGTGCTCTGTTTTCTTAGAGCTTCTTGCTTAAGTCTACACTGTGGGATACACGGAAGCTCTGGAGGTCTCTTGTTCAAACTCCTGCTCCGAGCTTCACAGGGAGATCAGGTTTTTCAGAGTCTTGCTCAGGCACATTCTGCATGTCTCCAAGGATGGAGATTTCACAACTTCCCTGGGCTGTAGGCCTGCTTCATCAAGTAGGATGATCCTTCTTTATGACTTTAAGTGATTGGTGCTGATCCAGGTTTTAGGCCTTTACAACAGACGATGCTGCTATTCATTGCCTTTGGGGCGGGTTTGGGCTGCTTGAGTAGAAGCAGATGAAGGAAGATTTTCTTGGCTTGACAGCAAACCTCAGTATCAGCCCCAAGAAACTGGATCTAAAGAGGTTTCCACAAAGACAAGCCTCAGGCTACCTGGCAGAGAGAAAGAGGATCCTGAGGGGAATAGTTCAGAGCACCTCTGTGAAGCTTCTCTTTTGAAATGCCCTCAAGAAGTGCTGGCCTATCTTCACTGATAATGGCAGGCATGCAGGAAGATTAGTTTCCCCCTTGCTTCCTATGTGCATAGCTATGCAAGAACCTTTCTACCATCAAGCCTGGAATTTGCACCCTTTTTTCTTCATCTGGAGAAAAACTGAGGAGATTTGAAAAGACAAAGGGGAGAAAGGTGTTATTGAAGGGTGCTGACTCAATGGCTTGGTTTTGTATACAAGTAATGATAATGCTGATGATTCATCAGCCCTTCAGCTCCTTATCTTGTGCACAGGTTGTGACAGTTCTTCAACTGACTTGGGAATTTGTTGAGATAGAGCAGCATTTGCTGTTTTTCTTCACCTGGGAGCTGGAAACTCTGGGTCCTATAAAGGATCTCTTAGTCCAGGTCCCAAATCAAACCTACTGCCTTTAAACCTGGTGGCTTTCCTGTACAAATGCAAATGAATTGGTGGTTAAGATCTTAAAACAGCCCATCAAATGCACTTGCAGCCTGACTTCTCAAGAGAGCAAGGCTCATGGGGTCTTGCTTCACATACATGTGAAAGAAAGTCCCTGACAACATCTTTCAACATTTGGCAGATTTCAGTCAAACTCTTCAGGAGGGTGGGGATCTCAGCGACTTTATGCGCTCTTAACAAGTTTTGTGAAAATAAACAGCCAGGTAAAGAGGAGACAAATCCTCATTGATATTCCTGTTGTGGGAAAGGCTAAAGTAGGAGCTTGTATCTCCTTACAGCATCTGAATGGGAGACACAAACCTCCAGGGGTTTCCCTGGTTATGGAGCTATTTTTCCATTTCCCCACCCCAAGTCCAGGCGAAGCACTGCATAGTGAGAGGCGGAGCTGGGGCTGGTTTCCCACCTGCAATAAAGATGGAAATGCTGGAACCTCTGACTTTGGGCTCAGTCAAGAGGCAGCCTCTTCCCGGGCCCCTTTGGATCACTGTCCACTGTGGCAAAGGCTGGTGTATGAAATGTGTGCATGTCTCCTGGCTGCTGGGTTTTTTTTACAAATGCTTACCCAGAGTCAACTGTCTCTGGCCTCCTGTCTGCAGAATCTCTTTTATGAAGTAAATGTTTATGCTTTCAGACTCCTTCTAGGCCTGTATACTCATTCAGCACATGGCTGCAGAATAAATCTGTTCTTGCAGTTAGCAAAGGAGTAAATGCATTCTCCAAAATCCTCAGCGAAACCATGAGAATTGGAGGGACACCAAACCCAAACATTCTTCTCATTTATGCTGTTAGAGCTGCTGGGAAACTGGATATTTTGCAAAAGAATTGGCTTCCCCCCACTCCCCCCTTCACTGTTCTTTTTTTTTTCCTTGAAGTCTGCAGCAATGGAATGAGTGAATTATTTCCTGGGGCAGCTGCTGTGTAACATCCAATACTTTATTCTTTGAGCTCATAAAAATAAGCACATCAAGAAGAAAAAAGTGGCAAGTTGCTTAGTGTTCCAGAGGATCGGGCAACTCCAGAGATTTCATGTTTGTTTTCTTGGCATGTGCTAGATATGTCCATCTTTTCTCTTTCAGCTTCTGCAGGCAGCACCTGCCCCTTGTTCTTCTTCAAAAATAGATGAAATAAATCTGAGACACAGGGCCTCAAGGGAGTGCCTAGGGAAGGAGTGGAATAGAAAACAGTAGGAAGAGAGAGACTTGTATCTCTCTTCAAGGGATGGAGATGATAGATTTAAAAAAGCCTTAAATGTCTGAACAGTTGGTGGAAACTGTCAGCCATCACGCCTTACTTGCATACTTACATGCCTCTACAGGCAAATTTCCATCCACAAATTAAAGGAGCAGACATTATATAAATGTATGGCCATGGCCCCTCTTACAGCCCCATTCCTCTCCAAGCCATGCAAGGTGTCATGGTCCTACAGCAGGGGCCCTAACTTAGGGCAAACAACTGGCTGTTCAGGATTGCTTTGCTCATCTTACAGGATCCCTAATGCAAGCTCTTGGGGTGGAAAATACAACTTCTTCCCCCTGGAAACAAAGGTTGAGCAGGCACTAGCCGAGGTCTTTGCTGTGGGATCTGAAATATCCAGGCTCACTGGGAATGAGAAATGTCTCCCTGGCTTCTGCCTGCAAGGCAGGCTGGAGAGAAGGGGAAGGTGTAACCAGACAGCTGGGGAGACCAGTTGAGATGCACAGAAAAGGAAACCAAGCGCTGTGTGAACCGTGCACATCAAAGTTAGCAAGGCATAAGCTCACAAGCTTCCTTTCATCCGAGGCATGCTTCTCAACAGGCTTCCCATCATAAACCTTACCACAATGTACCCATCCAAACAAACAGCAGAGGAAAGAGCAAAGCAGTGCTTGGGCTTGAGAGTCACTTTTAAGGAGCTTGCACCCAAAAGACACCCAGCACTACTGGGGTCCCACCCATGGTGTTGTTATGAAGCACGGCAGACAAGGGACACACACATGCAGCATCTGCCCAGGGCAGCATCCTTCACCTCCTCCCCTCCCTCTCTGCAAGCAGCCATAGCATCAGCTGAGGCAAAGCTTGTGAAAGTTCACATTGCTATGCTGATTCACACTCTCCAAGGATGTGGCCTGTCCTCACTGCCTAGCTAGCTGGTCTCTGGATCAGTATTATCCTAGGGATTTTTGCACAGGAAGTGGCTACATGCTGCAGCTGATTGCACTTCAGAGGAACTCTTGGAGGTCATATTTCTCTGCTCCTTGAAATATTGGAGTGGTTTCCCCTATTTCATACCTTTTAATGCAAAAAATTGCTCCCTCCTGGTTCTTCTTAGACGTAGGAGTGGCAGAAAACACCCTTGGAACATTCTTTAGGCATTTGCAGAGGGAACAAAATATACATGGAACTCTTTCATCCATCCTGTGCTGGTTTTTCATCCTGTGCTGGTGTGTCAGGATACACCCTGAAATCACTGGGACCTTCTTGGGTACAGAGAGGGGTGAATGTGAGACCCTTTGAGTGTGTTGAGCAGCAGCAGGGTGTGCTACCCTGCAGTTCTCACAGAGTATGATTTGGGCCCTTCCCTCCCCGCCCCACCCCAGTTTCTCTGCTCGTCATCTTCCCATCTGTGAAATGAGGCATCTCTTTGCCTTTGGAGAAGGCTCTGAGATACTTGGGGGAGTTTTTTCATTGCTATGTGTTTCTATTTCTATTGCTATTTCTATTTCTATTATGGGGTCTTTGGGGTTTAGTGGTGTCAAAAGGTATTTAGTGTTGCCCTAGTCATCTGTGGAGGTTGGGAAGAATGAGAAGGATATTACTTGAGGTGAAAGAATGTCTGTCTGTGACCTTCTAAGGCCATAGCTCAGAGCACATTAAGAAAACTTACAGAGAAACTTCCTGACCAGTGTATTTTCTTCCTTATAACAATATATGTGAAGTGTTTTGAAGAAGGAAAAATACAGACATGACAAAAGTGATGAAATCAATAAATTAGTATCATATTAACAAAAAACCACTTCATCCACAAAATGAAGGTTTAAACAAACATTAAATAGGAAAGAAAGTTGCCTGGGAGGAAACCAGTGCTGGAATTAACTGTAACCAGATGCAAACTACCATTATCTTTCTGAACAATGTGAATTTATCTCCAGCAATGGTCCAAAGTGCTGCCACTTACTATAATGCTAGGACAATTGTTGGGGAGTCTGCTCTGGCAAGCTATAGGCTTTTTTTTGTTATAAAAGGATAAAATCTTACATTATGGGAGGGATAGGCAATGAGACATGCATATTTTTTAAATTAAGCAAGTCCTTTCTTTTCTTCATGTGGAATTAACTAAAAAAAGAAAAATAAGGAAACTTTTCTCCTATGCAAAGTCCTGATGAGCTGTGTAGAAGAGTCCAGAATGTCCCAGTGCCTCACCACAGGTCTTCCACTGCGTTGCTGCACCACCTTGAACAAGTCACTCACCAACACTGTAATTTTATCCTTTATGCAGAAGGGATAAGCTATCCCAAAGCAGATGTTAGTATGTTAAAAGTGGGATCCAGAATTGGGTACAACAAGGAAAGCACCATGTTATTGCAAGAGGGCGACCTCCCCCAGGTCAGAAGCACTACAGTGATGGTCTGTGTAATGAAGAGAGGAGGTGAAATAATAAAAAGAGGGAGACCAAAGCCTTATCAAGGACACTGTCTGTGAATTTGCATGGGCAACTGTCAACTAAGACTTGTTTGAGGATAAAGTCAACTGGTTCAGCATCCTGGTAGGCTTCCTAATCACGGTTTGAGTCTCCCTGTGCTATTGAGTTGTCCTCCACAAGTAGTCCCATGGACACTGCTACTGCCCCTGGAGCACAGCACCACTCCAGATGTGCTGGGTGGTAAGAGTCTCCTCCTAAATCAATTTTCGAAACAGGGATAATATGCCAGAGACCTTTAGTGTATTCACTAAAAGTAATAGTTTTCAAATGCTTCCATAAAGTGGCACAGCTGGAGTTTGAGAAGGCTTTTTATGGCTTTGTGTTTTGCTTTATAAGTAAAGAGCAGGAAGGAATACATGCTATGTATGGCTCTGTTTATAAGAGTGGAGAGATCTGGGTGTGTAGATTTAAATCCTGTGTGGAAGTGTGTGAAGCAAACCAAGTATGTCCTTGGGAATTAAAATAAAAATAACCCGTGACCTTTCCCTAATGAGCTGTGTGAAAGGTTGGTAGTGATGGCCAATAGACTGCACTTGTCATAACAGCATCTCATATGCTGTTTCACAGTGGGAGTCACAGCAAGAGCTCACTAGTCCTGATTTCTCCATCCATTTCCAGCATAGCATCCACTCTGTGCTGAGTCCTTTAGCTACACTCATCCTTGCAGCTACAAATTGCTTTATGTGATGTACAAGTGCTCACAGTACACTCAGATCCATTTGCTTTCAGTGTGTAGTTTTCCCCATATGACTTCCTTTCCCTATCCTGCATTTTTACATGGAGGTGTGCATGCCATCATGAGCCTTCTAGTCATGGAGCAGATCATTCTGCACTGCCAGAGTGGCTGGAGTTTTAGGAAATATCATGTGGTTGCCCACTAGCTCCCAGTTCCCAATAAGGGAACACTGCAAAGTCTGTCCTTGTGCATCTAATTTAGGTTAGAGATGAGTCTTTGACCCACTTTTAGATGTCAAGCAAATCACCTCCAGTGTTTCAAGCCAGTGTTAAGTGAAGGAAATCTATGCAGTCCTTATGAAGGTAATATACTGGCGCAGCATCATTAATAACAGACTTTTATCTAAACTGTCAATGTGTACTTGATTTTCATTCTTGAGAATAATTTTTTCTCTCTCCTTTACAATGTGGTAGTATTTCATAGCTGTGAGAGCAGCAGTAACTGTGGGGCCTTCTGGCTTTAAAGTAAATGCTTTCATCAGTGGGAAAATGCCCTCTGGTTCCACAAAGAGCATGAATACCATGCTGAAAACCAAAACAAACACTCATCAGATCTTCCTGCAGAAACTTGGGAATTTGCATTCTCATATTTGTGTGTGTGTGGGGGGGTCTTTCTTTTTGAAGACTCATGAGGTTTAGTAGAGAGGAAAATGCCAGTGTGAGGGATTTTTGCTGTTTTCTCAGGGTGCCTGCAGGAAGGTGTGAGAAGAGGAAAGGAGAATCTCCAGGCACAAGCATCAAGCCTGACCTCGCCCTGTGCCATTTGAGGCAGGTAGGGTGCTTGTGCTGGGAGCAGAGCCGGGTGGCCGTGCCAGCACCTCCAGTGACAGCAGCAGGCCTGCTGGCACCAGCAGCAAGCAAAGTGGCTTTAAACAAACTCAGCAAGTCTGTTGGAGCAAATGCAGCTCTTGTGCTATGTAAGGGACTGTTGTCCATCCTTGTGCCTCTTTTGTTTTTCTTCTGAGTGCTTATTAAGTGTATTTGCACTGGTGGCACCTAAATATGTCCAATTCAGAAGGAAGGCAGTGTCATCTTTTGTCAGAGGAGCCAGAGGCACTGTGCTGCTTCATGCAAGCTCTACATTCACCTTGGGACTCTGGCACTTCCCTAGCTCCCTCTGATCCCCAAATCCAGGATATTTTGCTCCTCCTGAGGTCCTGGGGCTGGTGAGGAAGGGGCCTGTGCCCAGACAGCCTGGCTATGGAGCTGGCTTCTGCTGGTGTCCTTGGATGCTCAAGGCTACCTGCCTCTCCTGGTTGGGACCATAGTATGCTGTGGCAAACACAAGAATCTATTTGATAAAGCAGAGTTTATTGGAGAATCAGTATGAATCCATACAGCAAATGTAGCTTGCCCTAAGTTGTCTTAATTCCAGCCTTTGATGTGAGAGTCTCCTCGGTCCCCTTGGAAAAATTTCAGGACTTGGGTTTTCAGCCTGGTGTCCACAGTATGAACCCTGGTGCCACCAAGACCCATCTCCTCTGTGGATGTGCTTTTGGAGTTCCCTGCATGACCCAGCTGTGTTTGACCAACATGGCCCATTTGTTCCTACTCTTCCAAATCATAGGATTTCAGTGGTTCAGCAGTGGCTGTGTCTAGACAGTCAATTACTTTCTGCTCTCACGTCTCTTAAGAAACTTTAGTGTGAATGTCTTCTTTGACCTTGCATGTATAATTATTTGTCTTGCCTATAAATAATGGATTTCTTTGTTGCTGGTTAGTGCCAATTCATTAATATTTTGTTACCTTCTTTGGTTTCAAACACAATGTCTTTCCAATCTACTCTTGCACCAAAGCCTGGTCCTTTGCATGGTTCCTGACCCTTCTCTCAGATGCTACTTCCAAGTTTTCCATAATCCCACTCACTTTAACTGCAGATCCTCCACTGATGTGTGCTATGACATCATCCTATCTTAGCGTTTGTTTGTGAAGAATGGGATGATTGTTTCCTTCTGCTCCTGTGTTCAGGCTCAGAGAATCTCTTCTTCATTTTCATCATCTCCATATCAAACTCAGGGATCTCAGTTTTGTGCAGTGAGGGAGAAGGAAAGATATGGGGCAAAGTGAGACCAAACCTTGGGGAAGTGCACTTACATAATATAGAATAATTTCCCAAGGCATTTAGTAGCAAAGCTCCATGGAGGGCAAACCCAAAATGAACCTGAGGAGCATGTGGAAAGTAAATTCCTAGAAGAGGAGTTGGAATGACACTGGCTCTGCCTACCAGGTGATAGCTGGCAGTCACGGTTCTTCAATTTTCCTTTTTGAAAGCCAAGCCAGGTCGGGTTAGCACTGCGTGTCTCGGGTAACCCCTGGCAGCACACGTGTGCTTCTGGGGGTAGGAGCAGCACCACATGAAGCTTGGCATGGCAGAGTTCCAGCTTTGGTTAAGGCCCCCTCAGGCACTCCTCTAATTGAGATGCTTAGTATGGGTAATTAGTAAGGGCGCTAATTGTCCGTTTTTAAGATCTCATCTTTCTCACAATGCAAATTGGCTGGTAGAGAGGAGAAAAGGCATAGAACTGTCAATGCCTCTCTGCAGACAGCTCACTGCACTTAAGGAAATAGTCTTTGAGAAGTGCAGTGAGTTTACTGTAATCTGCCCAAAGGCTCTGTTGCTAAGTCAGCACCTTGTGAAAATGATAGCAAACCACCCTTTTCTCAGGCAGGATAGGAATTCAGTGTGCTTGGTGAGAGGAACTACAAACCTGACAAGGGCTATAGCTCTCCGATGGGATCAAAAGGGCACAGGAAAGGGGATCAGGGAGGGCAAGTGGGGCCGTGTACTCTCAGATCTCTTGGAGAGATGTCTTAGAAAGAGCACCAAGACTGTACTGTTATGATGCAACTCACTCATGCAGAGCCAGACCTCGTAGCCCCACATTTACTTTAAGTCCACTGCTCCACCTCCTCTCCCTGCATCTGGAAGAGCTAGGTGACTGTTTGGTAAGTGGCAATAAGGCACCCGCATGCTCAGGTTGCCTTTCCAGGGTCAGGGACCCAGGTGTGGTGTGTGCCGACGGCCAGTCTGTGTACACAGCTGACAACATTCAGGATGGTCCAGGCGCCCCATCCTCTCTGTCCCGGGTGCCTCACCCTTGGCGATGAGCAATCCATTCCTGTCTGCCTGGGGGCACAGGGGCAGCACCGCAGCAGCAGTGCAAAAAAGGCAAAAATGGGTTGAAGGGTTCGAGGCAAGGATGTTGCTGGCTCTGCACGCTGGCAGCTGTTTACCATAGTGAGTGTGATGCACCCCAGTGCCTGCAGTGGTTCATCCCTGCTCCCACCCTCCTCGCACTGCAGAAACCAGGAAATTGGCTCCTTGTGGCTCTTCGTGGGAGTGTTGGAGCGTTCCTCCCACTGACAGAGTGTTGCAAACCACACAGCTCTCCACTGCTTCCCTGGGAGTTAAAAGAAGCTGAACTTTTTCTCAGTTTTACTGAGTTCAGCAGGAGAACAACACACAGAGCATCAGCGATGCTGACCCTGCAATGCCAATGAGTTCAGCAGCGAGGAGAGTTGTGTCAGTGGCAACTGTTAATCACCTGTACCCCCATCAAGATAAGGAATTTCCTCCCACCTGCATCTTGCTGCTTACTTGGGCTCTCCAAAGCTGTTGCTGTTTCCCACAGTGTGAGTGCAGCCCCAATCTTGTAAACTGTCCAGCTTGCACATACCAACAGTAACAACTGTGAGAGCAGTGAATACTCAGTCCTGAATACTGCTGACTGGGTCCACATCCTGCTCAGGCTGCTGGACCAGCTGGTGGCTGGTTCCCATCTTTTCCAGGGATGGTGGGAATAAATAATTTATTCCTGCTTCTCCTTATGCTGAGGTATTGGTAGGCTGATCTGGAGTGAACAGTGCAACACTCTCTGTTTGACATGAGCTGTGTGAGAGTGTAGCCCACTGCCAGACATAGTCTGATGTCTTGGGAAATAGTCTTCATTTGGCTCCTGCAGCTGGCTGGCTGGTCTGAAATGCTGATGTTTGCATTGTTTACAGGAGGCCCCAGCTGCAGACTACAATTTCTCAAGATTCAGGATATTTTAGATCTGTGGGTTTGGTTTGGACTCTTGTTGAGAGGCAGTGACCAGTTGTTTTAAGTGGAGAACAGACTTCACATGATAAATCTGGTTCCTGCAGTTTTGGGCAGTAGTTGGATTCATCCAGTGCATTTTGTATATAAAATGCCTGGATTTCAGAAGTCCTTTGTTGCATAAGCTATGGAATTTTAAACCCCCTTTTTGTTATGTGTTTGTGTCCTTGGTGTTCTGCACCCTCATGGAAATATGTTTGCTCTACCGTATCCCCCACAGCTTTCTTCACCATTTAGTATTGTCAGCTCCTTCCCACATCTCTGTCTCCCTCTAACTTCTGGCTGTCTTCTGCCTTATAACTGCTGTCACTTTATCTCTTTTCCATGCTCCCATGTCCCTGTTCTCAATATCTCCTGGCACCTCTCCTGACCTATTCCCCTGAGAAATCTGTCTGAAAAGCAGATCGAGGCTAAGCACTTTAACTGGATCAAAATTGTATTTTTACATTTTCTACAACTGTGGCAGTGTGGATTTTACTGGAAACTAAGCATGCTTCATAAGTCTTTGCAAGGCCATGCACCACCCATATCTGGTGCTGCACCACTGCAGCAGGGGCAGGACATCCTTTGCCATGTGCAGACCTCAGACTGCAGTGCTGGGCTACCACCAAGCTCACTTATCACACTTATCACACTGCCATCACCAGAGGGTCTTTCTGCATTTTCCCTGGTTCATGTGCCACAGCGTGCAAAGTGAGCACTGCAGCCACACTGTGTGTTGGAACAGTTTGTTGTTCCAGGTGGAAGTGTGTGACTTAGTGGGGCAGTGCTCAGTCTCTGCAGGGTGCATGAGCAAAGGAAATTCACCCCACAGCTTCTGGAGCCCTTGGTCTGACACCAGGCAGGTGGCAGAAATGTAGGAGCAGGGGTGAGAGGCAGGATAAGACTATGAGCTTTCAGCAGTGATGCTGTATTAGGTCTGTGTTGGGTTGACCATGACACAACACACCCTTCGTTCCATCAACTGTGGGAATGACAAGTGCTGGGTACAGTAGGCTAACATGAGCTTCATGATTGCAGGGAGGAGGAAGAGGATGGGAGGTCCCATCCATTTTTGGGCCTGTTCAGGCAGCATAAACTCGTTACTCAGAGCAGGGGGAGCCACCACACTGTAGAAAAGCTACTGCATCCTTTTAGACCCATGCAGTGCCAGGAGATATCAGCCCTTCACTGTTAATATTCCCTTTGTTCCAGAGCAGATTTCATCAGTGCCACTGGATGCCTCTTTTCTCTTTCAACAGAAGACACCCAAGTGAACCCAAATCCCCAGAACTTCCATTGAGCAATGGTATCATATTAAAAGAAAAAAAACAGAACAGGGTGAAGAAAAGCCCAGTTGTGTCAGTTTGCATCAAGATATGAAAACAGATATCCAGAAGGTTGTGTGCACAGGGATTACAGAGTGATTTGGTGAGCAAGCCAGTGCTGTTGAAATGGGAGGCAACGGTGTCAAAACTATTGATGACAGGTGCTGTGTTCACACAAGGGAGCAAATCCTTCCTAGTGCAAGTCCAGGTGCCTCAGAAATGTTCTCAGCCTATACCTCTTTTCCTCTGATTTGGACCAACTTGTTTTTCCCTTCCTGCTTCTACAAACCGCAGCAAGCTCATCCAAAAACCTGTCATTCTTTTTAACAAGAGGGTGAAATAAACATCCCAGCAGCATCATCCTCGGCAACGTGCCACAGAGAAACTGCTGCAAGATATGACAAGATGAATACTGCCTTTAAATGTGATATGGAGAGGAAACGAACGACACCCACTTGGAAGAGCAGCACTGAGGCCCTGCAGAGCTGATCCCATGGCAGCAGGATGGGATGCCAGGGTCTCCTCCCTGGCACAGTATGTGGTCCTCGAGACCCAAAGTGTTCGCTGGTCACACCTAGGGCCCTGTCTTGGCTGCCCCCATCAAACCATGATGGATTTCTGTAAGCCTGGGCAGATAGCACTGGCAGGGCTCTCCCAGATGGTGTGGAGACAACATCAGGGCAGCTGCACCTGGTTTTGTTAAGTTGGCTGTAAAAAAGGCAACACCAAAGGCAAGCTGATTTTTTTTTCAAGAAAAAGGTAATGCTAGTGGATCTAGATTGAGGCAAGAGGAAAAGGCTAACTTTAAGTTTGCTGAATAAAACTCCTAGAAGAAAGGGAGCCACTAGGGAAATAAATGCAGTAGCAGGGAATGAGAAGCAAACATTTTGTGCAGGGCTGTCAGTCTGGAGGTCTTTGAGCCAGGGCTCAAAGGGTGTGCAGGTGCTCTGTGCCCAGCCACTTGGCCTGCAGGAATTTGGTGCAGAGCTGTACCCACACATCAGCAGCAGGGGACACTTGCTCCCGGAGATGGGTTTAGGGATGATCTGACTGCTGAGCTCTCCACTGCATTACTCTGCTTGTGTCTGTTCTGTGCCGTGCAGCTCCTTCTAAGGCAACGGCACAGCAAGTGCAATGCACTGAAGTGTTGCCATTTAAAGGTGATCTATGGCTTGTCCTTCTAGTTCTTCGCTTTTAAAGCTTCTCGCTGCCAGGGACCCACCATAAAACACAAAAATGTAGCATGCTCTTCATGGAGAGACTTGAGTTATTTCGACTCAGTGTCTCTAATCTCAAAAGCACATCAGAGAAATGTATAAAGGATGTAGTCTTTGCCCCAGAGATATGATCTAAACATAGATAAAGCATAAGTAAAAAGATGACATAACAGGAGACTAAAGAGAAAGACACTGAGATATTATATCTGGGGTATTGTAGCCTTTGCTAAGTTTATGGAGACTAGTGATGCAATTCTGTGTGTGTGTGTGTGTGCATGTTTCATGTTTACACACATGTGCATATATGCATTTACAACCATTACTTTACCTCTAGTTGCTAAAAATTCATCCCATAAATGATTTGAAGTGAAAAAGTCTTTAGTGATGCATAGTGATCAAAGGGGATGAAGATGAAAAGAGGATAGAAGTGTAAGAGTTTTCCATGCCCACCTTGTTTCCCCTCTGAACCCTCCAAATGCTGCTGAGCTCTGTGTACTAAAATTGCAACTCCCACATACTCTTACATGTATTCCAGGAGCTCAAGTCCCTATCTCTACCAGTTTGTTAGAGGGCATTAGTTGTAGTGATGGTGAAAATTCTGCGTGGGACGTGTAAATCTTTGGCTTGCCCCATGTCTGTGTTTTGGTTCACGAGCTCAGAGCAAACCTTGGGTAGCTCTTGTAACCATAACTCGTTACAAAAATATTCTTGTTGTCTGGAGAATGGGGATAATGCTTGGCTATATTTCTGCCAGGAGTTCTGATAATTAATTATTTAATCTTTCTAGAGCACTTAGATATTTGGATACCTCTTGATAGAATCACATATTCCTTTAGCTGTCAAACCACAATAGCACCTTTTCAGCCATACTGGAGATGCAGCAAGAGATAGTAAAACATCCCCAAAGCCTGTACGCACTGAGTGACTGGCTCTACCTTTATCAAAGTAAACCACAACAGGTTTCACTACTTGAATGAAATAAAGCCTGAAAGGAGATATGAGAAAGAGACAGGGGGGAGATTAATGCTAGTCTTGATGGAAGACTTCCTGGCTGGCTGCTCTTGCCCAGAAAGTCCCTTAGAGAACAGAATTAGTGGGTTTCATGCACACATTAGTAACATTTCTTCATCCAATGCCATCCATGCTCTCTGTGCTCACTTCCTCTTGTGGTTGTCCTTGCTTCACGTTCATAGTTTTGTAGCCTGGGTCACCCTTTCCTTTGTGTCTGTGTGAATGGGCTCATCTGCAATGTACTGCCAAGGTAGAGCAAGGTGTGGGAAGCAGACAATACCCAAATGTCACTGCTGTCTGGATGGATGTTTGGCTGTTGGAAGGCTGATAGCCTGCACGGGAATCTGCAGTGCTCAGAAATCCAGTCCAGTGGCATCAAGGGACATCCCACGGGCTCTGCTGATATGTGTGCCCAGGCTCAGGTCAGGCTGGGTGCTGAAGCTGCCAACCTGGGTCACTTGGTCAATAATTTCTAATCCTTGTTAGCAAATGGTGATGGTGCAGTTTTCCTCCTGGCTGCAAGCCATGGCAGTACAGTGCCACCACAGGTGATCTCCACCTTGTGCTGCCACGCAGCACTTGGAGCAAGGTAAGCTGTATTTTCTGTTAAAACAGGCACAAAATGGCAGATCTCAGTACTTTGAAGCAAAGCTGGATTTCAGTGCAAGTCAGACTTTGCGAACTTCAGCAGATCTGAGTTTGATTTAGTATCTCAAATTCAGGCATGGATGTGTTCTAGACCTTTGAATAGTTTCTCTTCCCTGTTTACTCTTTTGATAGATCAGATAAACTGAGATCCCTGTGATTTTACCACTGTGAAGAGTCACAAAATCTAACATTTTCATCCAGACCATGCAGAACAGATTGATGACTTCAGATATATTGAAACCCAGCTTTAATATTTATGGTTTTTCAGAATTATAATACAGGTTAACTGAGTTTGCATAAACTCAATACACAAAATCTGCACCTTATCTTGGTTTCTATTACCTATCTTAAAAGTGGGATTTTTTAAAGTCACATTGAAGTAGAGCTTCAATTACATCCTGTTAATAACTAATAAATTAATTGCTACTTAATGCAAGATCCCACCCCACCAAGGATTGGCATTTAAAGCATTATGCCTGGAGGTGTGAGGACAGTTTGGTTTCAGAGTTGTATGTCCTTGGTGTGACTGATCCTGATGGATTGTGAACAAAATTGTATTGTGAAATACATGTCCTTATTGGAATTGCTGTTAACTTCATAATTGCTCTGTAATTACTAAAGAGAGAGTATCTTACACTTCTGACAGCCAGGTGCATGCATTGCTTAATCTGTCTCCATTATTGACTTGGCTCAGTTCCTGGGGGTGCTTTCCTATTCTCTTTCAGTTGTGCAATACCAAAACTGACTAAGTGGTGCGTCTGCTGTTTTGTTCCTGCTTTGGAGCTAACAACAGGAGCAAACAGAGGTGAACTTTGAAGAAACTGAAGCGTCTGGCTGGCCCCGAGCTGCCACTGCTGCCGTGAGCTCCTTTCCTGGCTGGAGGCTGTGCTGCCGGCCCCGCGGCAGGCTCCAGGTGGGGCAGCGGGAGCAGAGCCCGGCTCAGCCCCATCGCCCCTCCTGTCCTGCGAGCACGGAGCAAGACTGCACTATCTGACAGGCAGCTTTGCCAGCAGCTGAGAAGGCTACCAGGAGGGAGGTCAAGGGTCTTTCTTCTGGAGATCTTCAAGCTGGAATCTGGGTTAGAAAAAGTTTAATCTCAAACAGTGATTAAGAATGGGACTGAAATGAGATAAACAGTGAGTTGTCAGCAGCTTCAGAAGCGATTCCTGCCCTAGGGGAAGTGCCATTCGTCTGTTTTGCTGTATACTGGGTCAGAGCTTATGCTAAAATATTGCAGATTGTCATCTTTGTCTGTGACTTTGGGAATATTTCAGTGGCCTTTGCTGCATGTACTGGCATTCTAATGGAGCTTTATGAAAGGGCTTTTTTGGTGTAATCCGTCAACAGATAAGCCCAGGGAGAAAGAGAAGGAGAATTCAGAGCCTCTCCCAAGAGAGGCAGCAATGAAGATGCATGCATTAAGCATCCTCCTCTCCCTTTGGTACACCCCACATAGCAGGGCCTCCAAGGATCTCGTCAAGCACAGTGCTAGCTGAGTGGGTGTCCTGCCTGACAAAAGCTTTTCTTAATAACCTTTTTCACTTACATGTAGAGAATAAAGATCTTGACTTTATCTTTCTTTTCCCAGGGAAATAAACGTTTCAGGTGTATGTGACCGAAAAACAACAACCCCATAGGGGCATTGTCAATTTTCATTGACTTTCCAGTAGAGCAGAAATCAATAAAACAGGTTACTACACATACAACTTGCTTGTTACGCATATGGCAGTTGTGCAAAGCTCTGACCTGGCAATAATTTCTCCCAACATCAATGTTATACCTCCAACGCCACCAGCAGTGTTCAGTTCCCAGGCAGCAGGAGCCCATGACCAGCTGCAGAACACCCCAGTCCTACAGCTCTACCCTCTGTCCCAGCCCACGAGCCTGCAGGGCTCAGATGCTTTTGTTGGCATCCACCTCCAAGCAGCTGCCCCTCAGGGGGCTGCTTATGCCCCACACCTTTGTTGCCCACAGCCCAGGCTGCCTGTGGCCTGTTTTCTGGGCTCATTACTGGAAACTTTTTGCATCTCAGGCTGACAAACTGGCTTTGTGCACTCCTCTGCCAGGAAGATGGTGGTCCGCCTTGGGCTATGGAGGCAAAACTTGTCTCTTTTTGAAGATGTTACAATTGTCATATTTCTCTTCAGTCACTGTTTCAAGCTCAGATTATGCTAGCATTGCTTTCTTACCCTCAGTGGACTGAAAGCATACAAAGCATCTGGCTTCCCCTGCCCTTTTTTCAGTTGTCTACTTATCCACATAGAGTAGAAGTTGTCTTTCCAAGAGCCAAGAATGCACTTTATGTTATAATATGTGAACTTTTCAGCTGCCACAGCTCCGCTTTTCCCATTGCCTCTGTTGTTAGTATCCCTTTTCTGCTGAGAAACTTTTTAGATGTGAGACACCCAGCAAAATACTGACATTTCAAGAGGTGCTGCAAAAGACCAGGAAAGGGAAAATTTAATTTCAGTAAACAATTGTGTCTTCAAGGCCTCACAGTCGGTGCAGTTCTAGGAAAGACTTTGAACTAGAGAAGGATATGAGATTTTTTTACAGTGACTCATACTTTTTATAGATTACCAGTTTCACAGCCTTGGAGGCTGATAAGTCTGTCCACAGAGCAGGTGCAGCAAGCGTCCTGTGGAGGCCTTACTGGGTGCAAGGGGGTTGTGTCAGTGTTGCTGCAGGGAGATATGGCTGAGTGGATGCCCTTGACTGCTCAGTCTCATTGTTGTGCTTACTGTGGGGGCTTCCAGGGCTTTAGGATGCACAACCATCTATGTGGCACAGAAGGAGGCTAGAGAGGACAGATACATGCCTCATGATGCAGAGTTGCAATCTTAGAGGGTGCAGGGAAGAGAAAGTCGATGTGGGGAGTCTTGAGGAGACACCTGCACAGAGGCAGCTGCTTAGCATGACATGACAAAATGAATTCCAAGTGCCCACAGGTACATGATGGCAGTGGCCAGAGTGTATCTGAGTGGGCACTCAGCTCTGCCCCTCAGCGTCCTTGGGTCTGAACGGAAGCCTGAGCTGACTTCACAGACAACCCACCTTGTTCATAGTGTGTTGCTATTGCTGCTGTACCTTCCTTTCCAAAAAAATTTACAGCTCCTTCTAAGACTTTTGCCAGTAAATGGAAGTTGAAGAGAGATGTAAATGAAGCATGACTGTGCTTGGTACATACAGTTACTAAATAGTTACTGGTCCAGCTTGAGGTTAAGGCCTGAATCTAAGTGTGACTTTGCAGTAATTCGCAACAGACTAGCTTTTGGAGCTGCAACATTTTGTCGTCTTTTCCTCAGGCTGTGGCTTGTTCCTAAATGTCCTCCCTCCAAATACCATGTCCAGGTGCTTTCTACACATATGCAGAGCAAATGCAATGTTTTCTTTTTCTCCAGAAGACAACTTGGACCTTTGGTTCTGTCACCAGTCAGATGAGAGTCAGCTGCTCTAGGGCTGCTCCTATTCCCCGTCTGCTCTGGAATGTATATTCTCCCAGATGTTTGGTTCTCACTGGAAACAAATTTCACATAGGAGCCATTTTGTAAAAAGGTCCTGCCAAAATTTGGTCCCACAGTCGGGCTGAGTGACAGCACAAGGTGTCCTTCTCCCTGGGTGCTGTGTCCTGTGCTGTGTGGCTCTGTGGGGCGTTGTTGGCTCAGCATTACCCAGCGGTGATGCAACTCCTGGTATCATGATGCACCTTGGCCCCGGCAAATATAAAAGGCCTCATCCTGCTGGCTTCAGGATGAGTCCCCAGCAGGTAACTCTGTCTTTATAACTTTCTTTATAATGTTTGGAGGCAGTGGCTTGCGTGGAGGTGGGAGGATGGCACACATTTGTCACTGCCTCTCAATTACCTTGAGGCAGGTTAGCCAGGTTGTAGATTAACTGTGCACAAAAGCCCGGCAATTACAGAGCCATTACAGATATGCCATTATGTATATCCTTATGTTTATGACTTCATTCTTCCTTAACCCTGTTTCTCAAAGACAAATACATCGAATGTGTGGTGTTTTCTCAGCCTGGGCTGACGCAGTCTTTGTGTGACCTGCCTTGCTTCTAAATGAGATGTGTCCTCCTGCCTGCCCTGACTGCTATTTGCTGATCCACCCTGGGTCTCAGCAGAATGACTGGGACTGAGAGACCTCAAGGAAATGCCCATCAGAGCTGCTGGGCTTGAGCTGTGGAAGGAGAGGGCCTTGTTTGTGCTGCCTGCAAGCACCTCCTCCTTCTGTGTGCCCTGCGAGCTCAGCTGAGAGCTGCCTGCCCTGCTGTGGTCACAGGGGCTCAGCTCCACTGGGGCTGGTCGAAACCAAAACACAGCTTGGTGTCAGGAAGGAAGGCATGAGAACAGACACTGTCTTGAAACTGCTGAGCACTGACTATGGAGGAAGAAGGGAGGGCAGAGGGAGAGCAGGGTGAAGCCTGGACCCCTGCATCCTCCCCATGGAGGCCCCCCGCACAAAAGGCAGGCTCAGTGTAGTGTGGGGATCTGCGGGCACACCGTGGAGGTATTTAGATTCCCCTTTGCCTGTGAGCTGGCAGGCTGTGTGCATGCCATGCATCTTGGTTTGACAAGGGCAACAGCCATCTCTCCTGCCTGCTCTCTCTACCATGGCTACTCTTGTGAGGCCTGGCTCACTGCAGGCACTCAGGAGCAGGAGTAGACTGGCCTCACAAGGGGTCCAGGGGTGTGCTGGGGTGTGGGGTCATTTCTCTTGGCTGTCAGGGAAACCAGTGCACTTCAGCCTGCAGAGCTGCTTCCAGTGCCTTCTCATGAGCTGGCAGATTTCTCTCTTAATGCACACATTATTCTGGCATGGCTGTTGAATGAATGCAGAGAGTGCTGGGAAATGCATGTTGACTTATAGACAGCTGGAGATTTAGTGTGATTCACAGAAACACCCATAGCTGAGAAAATACTCATAAAAGCAACCAGCCACTTACTCTAGCTTAACACTTCCACTTCTGGCTGGGACAAGGAAGTGCCAGCTCCTCAGGAAAGCAAGTGGGCAGGCTCACTCAGGTGTGTCTGAACTGTGGGAGGAATTTGCCTTCAAAACATTTCTGATTCAGCCTTGTAAACCCAGTCCCTCAGCCCTCGTGCTGCCCCAGGTCAAACCCACTGATGACATCAGGCAAGGGACTTTTGGCACGCTTGGAAGAGTAGTAAGAACAAAAGGGGAAAGACAAATTCAGACCCAGATTTTGCAACACTTTTGAACAAACCCACCAAACCCCAGAGCCAAACATGGCTAAGCTGGGGAATACCACAAGCACAGTTTGCCTCCTGGGCCTGTCTCCCACGCTCTTCTTTCTCTCCAAAGGTTTGCCACTGAGCTTGCAAACAGAAAATAAACTCAATGTCATTGACTTCAGCAAGTCTCTGTGCATGTGGCAATGGTCCCATGAGCATCAGCAGGACTGCAGTGCCCAGGAAAATGGCTCAGGCATAGGCTGAGGCTGGGAGGCATTAGTGAGCCCTGGGCAGGGTAACCCCCTGGCTGTCTTTAGTGCCAAGCTCAACCCATGACTCCCCATTAGAGTGGTAGACAGGGTAGGGCAAGGGGGGGCTTTAGAAAGAAATAGCTTTTTTGGGAAATCCTCCATCCTTCTCCCTGGTGCTGTCCACTGCAGTGGGAGCAGGCTAGCAGATGTTTCACTGATGATACCTTCCACAGTTTCACATTGCTAAGTTCTGCCCTTCTTTCTCCCTTCTCTCCTGCAGAACTTAAATTAAAAAAGTCTATCTACTTCCTAAAGTTTAGAGATTTTTGGGAGGTGCAGAGTTAACGAGGTGGAATTTAAAATAAAATGGATTCTGAGCTTGAAAAAAAGCAGAAAACACAGGACTGAACACTGAGTGTAGTCTTTCTGTGGCACATCCTCACCTGCATCAAGGCACCCTGTTGTTAGAAGGAAACACTCCTGAGCAAAGCATGCACTGACACCCTCTCCCTTTGCAAGCAGAATTAATCATACTTATGTGCCATATTCCATTTTAATTTTTATTGCACAGTCCAAGATTAAAGGTTAATGTAGTACATCTCCCCATCTCCACTCCCATTACAATGGAGTGCTTTGAATAACTATTAACTTCTCGGTTAACTGAAAGAAAATTGTTAATCATCTACAAGCTTATGTTGCATAAAAATCGTTCCCTAACTTTCTCCTGACTGTGAGAGCCCTTTCCTCAATGCTGACCTTCAACAACACCTGGTACCTGCAGCCTGCAAAACACAGAAAATCATACTACATGGGCTTATCTGCCAGCCAAGGTCATAAACTGCGTGAATCAGTGGAGTGCAACTTATGTTTCTCGGTGTTGATGTTGATCCAACATCCAGTTCTGCTGCCAGCAAAGATACAGTTCCCCGAGCCTTCAGAAAGCACCTAATGAATTGCTTTGTTTTGTTTTGTTTTTGATTTTGATTTAGCAAATTAAGGCTAATCTGTGGAGTGCTGGGTGTTGCTGGGACACCCAGGGCGACAGTACAGCCTGTCCTTCCCCCTGTGTGCAGGCTGGCAGGCGTGTGTACCCTGCAGGTCAGCGGCAGGGCCAGGGCTGCCTGCCCCAGGGACCAGCTCCCGACTGGGAATCGGCCATGTGGGGCAGGGGACAGAGCCCTGGAAACTTTGACATTCCCCCTGCCACAGGAGCCTGTTGGCACCTCAGGTGTGGGGTGGTGGCCTCTGCTCCTTTCTGCCTCCTCGTGCAGCTGCTGCAAGTGGCCAAGTTTGGCTGCAGAGGTGCGGCCTCCCTGTTGAGTGATTACATGGAGGAGGCTTGAGTCCAGCCATTTGGGAAATAAATCACCCGCTGTTTGTGAAGTAGGAGGGAAGCACTCGGGACGGTGAAAGATTAGACTGTAAGCCTCACAAAAATCCCCTTCTGGCTGTAAAGATGGGCTGTGGATGTTGTGTTTTTTAGCTCTTTAAATGATTATTTCTGTGCCAGACTTATTAGGCAAGATATTGTTGGGATCTTGGCAAAGACATAAATATGGCTGCGGGCTCTGCAGTCGCTCCTCTCCACATCTGGTCACTGTCAGGCCTTCAGCTAATAGGCTGAGGTCTGTGTGCTACAGTAAACAGCCTCTGCAGCTGCTAGGGGCTAA
Organism: Trochalopteron elliotii; assembly: GCA_024734555.1. Lineage (NCBI taxonomy): Eukaryota > Metazoa > Chordata > Aves > Passeriformes > Leiothrichidae > Trochalopteron > Trochalopteron elliotii. The sequence continues at coordinate 6,829,615 of JANPWX010000097.1, read as the reverse complement.
ATGTAACTATATATTGCTCCAAACACAAACATTTCCACATTAGGCATTGCATGTCCTCCCCCGGCATAGAGCTGCAGCCACTGACCTCGGGAGCCTGCACTGCATCAGCTTGGCCTGGCTTCTCCTTGGCCAGCAAATTCCGTCTCTTTTTATGGCTGTGGCTCTTGAAAGTGAGAGCAACAGCCCCTGCTCGGGTCAAGCTGCATGCGGCCAAGCATTGTGCAACCTCCTGCAGATGGACTCAGGGCTGAGCAGCCAGGAGCCTGGCCTGGAGAGACTTGCTGGGGACAGAGGGCAAGATGGGAAGAAATGGGTGGTGCCAGCATCAGGGAGCTGCCGAGGGAAGGGTTTTGGAGGAAGACACAGATCTCCTGGGGCTTTCTAGACATCTCTGGCTCTGGGTGTCCTCCTATCTTGCCCCTACCCAACCCACCCTGCCCCAACCCCAATCCCCCACAAGCCCTGCAGAGAACTGGGAGCTGCTCTTGGCTGGACTTCAGACAAGCTGCCATGCATACAAACATGAGGTTTCTGTGTACAGTGCCAAGCTCCCCCAGTGGTGTCCTTCCTCCCTTCTTCCTCCTCCTCTGTACTTTTCTCTGCTGTCCAAGGCCAGGAGCAATTTGGTCAAGACTGCTTTCAGCAAGGTGTTTGCTACACTTGTCTTGTGAGAAAGACAAACATGTCTCATCAGCTGGATGATGTTCACCCATACGATGAAAATAAAATCCACTTCCATCCAGTATCTGCAGGAGAGCTCACTCACACGTGAGGGAATCTGTGAGTGGAAGGGGTTTGGTGTAGCTGTTATCAGGTCTGGCCTGTTCCCAAGTTGTTGCAGAGTTCTGTCCTTCAGTGCCTGCCCCAGTGAACGGGATAGATGACAGGGCTCAGGGAGGCTTTGCCCCAGTGCAGCAGTTGGGTGTCCAAAGCAATCTTTCCAGAGAAGGCTTTTCCGAGACCCGACATCCCACACAGCAGGTGCATCCCAGGCACCAGCCCCCAGTTTGGAAATCCAGCATGCCCTGCTGACCAGGCCCTGCTTAAATACCTTCTGATTAATAAAGTGTTAGCCTATTTACATCAGCCCTCCAGCCTGCTTGTCCACTGCACAGCACAGCTTGGTGCTGCAGGGAAGAAAGACGCCTCTTGCTGTTTGGTTGACTCCAGGCTGGATCAGCTGGCCAGGTGCACAGCCAATTTCCATTGCCACTTTGAAGCTGAGAAGTATTTTGAAAAGAATAGAGCCTTTAGCCTTGTAAGTAAAAGCCATTTATCTTAGGATGAAAAAGTGCTGGCATGGAAAAATTCCAATGCTATGAAAGTCTCTTTTCCTGAATGTCTTGGATACTTGCTGGATTAGGTTCACTGGTAAGGAGCTCGAAGTTATGAATGTGTCTTTTACAGAAATGAGCTGCAGAGGGAAAAGGCAAGCACTGGCATGCTTGTAAGTGGGACAGAGCGAGATTCCCTGTGGACCAGACATTTCTGAGATTGCTTTTAGAGGTACGGTCAGTATTGCTGCAGTGAGTTGAGGTGGTACTAAATCCCCTATTGTAACCATAGCTGTTACTATTTCCCAGGGGTATAGTATCAGCAGAATACCATACATAAACAAAAGCTAAGCACTGTTGGCTTTGCTCTGCGTGGCTGTTTAATAACGTTTTGTGCTGCATATGGACAGCGTCAGAGTGTTTTATAGATGCTAATGAAATTAACCTCATGATGCTCTGGTGAGGTGGGGATGTGTTATTAACCCTTTCCCTGGGCTCAGTGTGTGTGTGTGCTGTAGGATTCCCAGCAGCATGGACTGCTCATGCCTGCACTTTCCAGCAGTAAACACCTCGTTGGGATGGGACCTTCTGCAACCCTTTGTGCCCCACTACTCTCTCTCCAGACAGTTTCTGACTCCTGGTGCCAATGGTGGGTGTGAGAGGAGGTGGTGGCAAGGCCGCTGCCATGTCCCCCCCTGCTAGGCACAGACTTTCTCCTGGGTCAGAGAGATCTTCCACCACTCAAGGTCTGCTGGCAGGGACAGAAAATTCAGATCCTCCTCTCAAATCACTAAGTGTGTCTGCTACATTTCAGGACCTTATTTCAGCTTGCAGTGGCTGAGGTCCAGGACTTTTCCTACATGGCCACTGTGGGATAGTGGAGATGCTGGAGAGGAGCTCTCTTTCTTGCATTGTGCATGGCTTTGACCTCTTTGGGTGGAAGATGGTGTGTTGTCTGCAACAGTTTTGCAATGATCCAGCCCTGCTCACATGCAGCAGCCCCAGTTTTGTCACAAACACCAGTGCTGGCCCCGGGGTTGTATTGAAGCTACCACTGATGCATTGCTTTAAATAGATCCTAAGCAAACCTCTCTGTTTGTTTTTCTTGACATGGTACTGACTGGTGCTTTCCAAGAAACAAGGAAAAAAAAGCTGGATTCACAGTGGTGACTTTGACTCCATCTGGCAAAAGCAAACTGATCTCCTAAATGAGAAAGGCACAGCCATGAATAGAAAAAGTAAACAGGTCACTGTGAGAAGCAGCCTGTTCCTTTCGACCCAGTGGCTGCCAGTGACAAAATCACACTGGAACTTGGTTAGAAGATCCCCCCACTTTAGGATTTTCTCTGTCATGAGAAAGCCAAAGGCCTTTCCAGACCTTAGATGAGATCTGCATATGGAGTTTAGTATTGGATTTCATAAGGTTTGCTGCACTTTATCCTGCTCTGCTAGGTAAATATTTTGCTTCCAAATCATCGTTTGTCTTTCTGAGTCCCATGGCCTGGACCAAACTGGGAAACTATCACACATTCTGCATGAAATAAACTTCTGTGAACCCTTCAGAACCTTACTAAGACACTTCTTTGCTGTGTTACTGCCTTCTAGCTGAATGTTCAGCCTGCGGGAGCTGAGAAACCACCCTGCCTGTGCAGTAGTAACACATGGGCCATTGAAAATGGTCTCTGTAACTCAGAGTGGTGGGAAAATGCCATGTTCAGGCTGTGAAAACACTGTGCTGAAGGTAATTATTTTCATGATGGGCAGAGCCAAACTCCATGCTGCGACACAGGCTTAAATATGGATGTACTTGAAGACTTTGTCAGGTCTTGAAGACTTTGACAAGTCTGGATCTAAATTTCGTGACTGGTTCTGTCTTAGTGGCTGGCTGGGCCATGCGCCACTGAAATCCAAACTGTCCACCTTGTAAAGCTCCACCTCTGAAGAGAAGTTGTCAACAACATTACCTACAAACAGCACATTGAGTGAGCTCCTCATTGTGGGGGTGGTGGTGAAAAATGCACCTTGGTTTTATTTTATGGCTATGTTCACATATCTTATTAGGTATACAAGCACTGACAAGGAGAGTTGGGGGCAGGTTTTTTCTTTCATGCCAGTTGGTGAGCTGTGGGGAGAGCATGAGCACCCCAGAAATGCTCTGCCCCACTGGTCCTCCCCTTTCCTGCCTGTTGCTAATTAGAGCTCAGCTTAAGCCATGAAGCTTGAGTTTAAGGGCCATTTCTACAAACTCTCTTCTCAAGACACTCTCTTCTCATGACACCAGTAGGCAGTCTTGGTGTGTATGTAGAAATTCCATCCTCATCCAAGCTGACTGCTGGCCTTTTGCAACTCTGCTTGAAATTTGGGCTCTTTATAATCTGAACGATAAATCTCTGGTGCTTCCCACTTGGGTTTTTTCTGCTGCCCGGAATATATGTTAACAGTCTATTGATGGAAATGATAATTAGGGGATTTGTCATGAGAAATGTACATGAACTTTTCAAGCTGTCATTCAAAAAAAGATTTTTTACAGTCAACTCTTGATTATCTGTGGGTGCATTCTCTGAGCTGCAGATTAGATATGCCATGTTTAAAAAATGCAGAACTCTTTCAGAGCCATTATAAAGTATAATGTACAATGTTTTTTTTCTCTTTATTTATAACCTCGTGCTGCATCTTGAACTTTTTTTTCAAAGGTAAAGATATAAAAGTATTACATTCCTGGGGCCTTATTTACATATATTTTGTATTATTAGTTTTGCTTTTCTTTCTTTGCCCTCATTACCCCTGATACTGAGAGCTGAACATATCAGCTTATAGCATCTGTGGAGGAGGGCATGTGACATGGTAACCTTTCCCCAGCTGTTTTCTTTCCTTCTGGTGCTGCATAAGAGTCTCTGCAATGTGATGCTGCACAGCCAGATGGGCTGGAGAGGAAGTGCTATGCTGTGAAAGTAAAAAAAAGGTCTGTACCTGGAGAAACATGAGTGAGTGACAAACAGCTGAAAGAGAAGGGATGTCTTAGAAACCATTTGTCAGGCAGAAGAAGCATCAGCTTGTTAAAAACATGCCTGTTCAGTTAAAAGGATGAATTGACAGATGAAGGCTCAGTGCAAATTCAGCTGCCATCACTTCAAAAGCCCTCACAGCTGAATCAGCAAATTTCTGTTTCCATACGTAATGGATGCAGCCAGTGTGCCATTATGATGCCCACAAGAAGACTTGTGTTAAGCTCTTTAAATTAGCTGTTTATGATAGTCACACTCTATAGCTGTAACTTATTTTTTCCTGGGCCTCCTCATCTCGTCTCATCTCATGCCTTTTGTTTTTGCAGCCCTGGGAACAGCTGCCTAAGCAAGGATTTTGGGAAGGGAGTGGTGCTGACTCAGTGCTACCATGGCGAGATTTGCAGCCATGACTTTCATGCTCTCTCCGGCCTGGGCATTGCCTGCACATCTCCCTGACTCGTGCTGGTGCTGCCGGCCCCCACTGTGAGCCAGGAGCTACAGCACTGGGCACACTTGTACCCACTCCTTCCTTGGCATCCCCTCACTGCCTCTGCTGCCAGAAACTCCTTTCCTCTGCCACCACTTCCTCTCAAGAGTCCCTGTGTCACACCGGCCAGGAGCTGTCACACTCCCCCCACGCCGTGGTTTGGGGAGTGTTCCCCTCCTGCCTGGCTGAGCCCTGTCCATGTCAGCGTCGGTACAGCTGGTGCTAGAGAAAGACCCAAATTAACCTTACCCAGGCTTTGGCAACCTTTGGGTCCAGATCCCTGGTTTGATTATAGAGTTCTCTAAGAATTGAGACCTGTCTTTTTTCAGTGTAGCTTGAAGAGTTTGAAAGTAGCTCAGAATCGTCACAAAAAATCCTGCTGAGTCAAGTATCGTTGAATGATTGTCGACATTAATGCAAAACCTACTGCCCTATGACAGATTTAATCTATTTTTTGGGGGGGGGTGGGGTGGTGGGCTGAAGGAGTGAAGACGAATAAGAAGGAGTAAAAAAAGAAAACCAACACTTTTTCTGCGAAAACAAAACACAAATATAAACTTGGCACCTTTTTATTTGAATCAGAAGGTTTTCTGAAAGCAACTTTTGGCTGACTTTTTTTTTTTAAACCGTTGGCTGAGAAATCTCAAGCAGCTCCAGTATCTTGTGAAAGATATTGCACTTAGTAAAACTGCAGGCAGGGAGGCAAAAACAATACACACATTCATCTCCCTTAGCCCCTCGCTCCTTTCCCCTGCTGCTCTTCTCGCTGCGGAGGGCGCGGGCCCTATCAGGTGACGTGAGCCCTTCCCGTGGCTTCAGTGTGATTTCCAGGCTAAGCAGATGTTTTGTAAGCCCCAGCTGCAGGGCAGCAGCTCTCAGGAGATAAGGGAAGCACACATCCCTGCCCGGGGGGGGATGCACGGCACCTCTGCCGCTGGACAGTGCGAGCTGTGACACCTCCGGTGGATTTGCTGTGTGATGGCCGGCAAAGCACAGTGGAGCGAGCAGCAGTGCTGGCTAATCCCCGTTTCCTTACACGGGCTTTTTGCTTCCCTCTCTTGACTCTGGGGAAGTGTGAAAGCTGTGCTGCTGGTGGAGGAAGGACGGAACAGCCGGAGCTCGCACAGCACCCTTGCAGTGGCATTAGCAGGGCAAAGCTGCCTCCGGGGGCTTCTCCTTGCTGTCCCTCTCCAGAGAGGGGACCAATGGGGATGGCAAAGTGCTTATGGACCCCAGAGGCACAGGCAATGTTTCTGTTTGCTGTGCTATTTCGGGAAGTTTTCGTAAGGTAAACAAGGGCCTCCTCTTGATTCATTGAGGTCATTAGTGAGCCGTAGGATGGTATTTACATTGCTAAAGTATTCGCACAGGCTCTCTCCCAGACGGCAAGTTCACCGGGGAGGAGGTGACCTTCAGCGTTTCTTGTTTTGCCCTGTATCTGGCACGCAGGGGGCCTGCCTGTTCGGCTGGAGTGCCTGGGTATTGTAACCAAAATAAATCATCCTGATCGTGGCTGGTGGCAATACTGCAATGGAAACAGAAACAGGCGCCTACTTCACACTTTGTGAAAATGGCATCACTGAGAGGAGTGGGATGGGAGGCTGGAGGATGAACAGGCAGCTGCAGCCACCACGTGTCCTGAACAGGGCTCTCCTTTTTGGGGCCAGCCTCCCAGCTTGTCATGGATGAAACACTGTGCATGACAGGGCAACTGATCTACTGTTCAAACTAAAGCAAATAACTGCTGGGGAGTTATTTCTAATGAGAGAAAAGGAGAGAGAGTGATGGTTTTCTGGTTCAGCCTATGCAAATTGACAAGGCAACCCCCCCAAACTTCTGTCTCTCCCCTCCCTGTGCAAATCACAATACACAACTTTTCATTTTGGCTTCCTAGTCTGTTTCAATGAGTAGTAGAACAATTTAAGACTGCTAGGTTTTTTTCTGTGGATTTATATGGTTCTCGCAGTGCTGAGGGCTGACTGACTCAGCTGTCATAGTACCGAAGAAAATGAGCACCTGGAAAATCTACTCAGACCAGCAGTGCTGTGAATACCATACTCATAGGAAAAATCTTTACAGTTTGCATTGCATAGAGTTGCACTCAAACCCAGCAATTCCACATAAGAGCAGGCCATGAGCTGAAGACTGAATTCTCTGATGCTCACTAATGTATAATAATTCTTTCCCTTTGAAGAAGGATCTGTAGAGACCCTGTCCAGCTGCACATTTTCATGAAGCTTGTAGCAGCAGCTTCCTATCTCAGAGGCCAAAATGCTTCAGAGAGGATATTCTGGTTGGTGTCAAGGAAAACAGATGTGGGAAAGGTGAGGAGATGTGTAGGGAAGAAAAGGCTTGTGCTTGAAGCAAAGCCAGGTGAAGGAGGTCCTGCCTCCTACCATGAGCAAGGCACACATGCTGCTTGTAACTCTACAGCCTGGCCATAAGGCAGGATGAGCATGAGTGATGTGGGCATTCAGGCTGTTGAGTGCTTTGTCTCTGTGGGTATGAGATGTCACTCTCTTGCTACAGACCCCTCAAACCTCAGGTGAAGGCGCTGGCTCCACCACCTAGGAGAGGGAAGTCATGAGCATCCCAGCTGCAGGGTCAGCCAGGGAAAGTTTCTGCCTTGAGCTATCCCATGTGATATCCCTGGTGATGCTCTGCACCCTGGCAGAACCAGGCAAAGGGCTTTAAGATGAATTGCTTTAATGCTTCCACACTCCTCCTTCTCTCCCTGCCTCAAAGAGACAAACCTTAGCTTTGAAGCCTTTGAAATTACATCAAAGGATGAGATTGCCAAAAGAGCTTAAGGGAGTTGGGTTCATTTGTCCCATTGATGGTCAAGAGGAGATGGGGAGATGGGTGCTTAATCCCTGGAGGTGCTTTGAAAATTTTGTCCTATGTGTACATCCTTGCTGGGGAGGAAGTTAGAAGCAGCTGGCAGCTCCTTGGCTTTGTAAAAGGCAAATCTTGCCTTTTTTTTCTGAAGATAAAGCATGATGGATTTGAAAATTATGTCCAAAATTCAAGTTTGCCATGAAAACTTCCAACTGTTTTTCAAAGAAGAAGGATCTAAAAACAGCGTGTGACTTTGCCTGATACAAAAGATGGTATCTGTTGACAGCTGAGGTGCTGTTACTTGCTCTCCTTTCTGTGGGTGTTGTGTAACTTTGCTGCCAGGCTGTCTTGGGACCATGAGCTGCTGACAGGACTTGCTGGGAACTGGAAGTGCTGTTTTGGCCAAGCCTGCTCAGAGTGAGGAGCCACCAGGCAAGCCTGCAAGGTGTGGGGCTACTGCTGGTGCCCGTCCTTGGGGCTGGTGGTGACCAAGAAGAGAGGCAGTGGGAGGAGATCATGGCTGGGGGCTGTGGCCAAGGGCTGGTGTTGATGGGTTCTTGCAGAAAGGCAAAGAAAACTGGGCTGCAGCCTTGCTGTTGTGCTATTTTTGTTCAAGGTAATAACAGGAACTCCGCTGTAAATAAAAATAGACAAGCGAAGAATTTCCCGAGTCTGTCTCTGCTCATTTCTTTCCTGATGAGGAATTATCCCACTCCAGAAGAGTAAATCCTTTCTGTCTGCTCCTTGGAAACTGGGACAATAACACTGGAAGTGAAAGAAGAGATTATGGAGCTGTCACGAGGGCAACAGAAACATATCGTACACTGGGTGCCAAAAATGCCTTCTTTAAAGCAAATAATAGCCGTGCTCTGCGGGGCTCATCCTGACAGCGTGAGGGCAGGCAGAGGCAGTGTCTGCTGCTCTTGGTGCCAGTCGCCCTGCCGAGGCTGGGCTGGGTGTGGGCCCTCTCTCATGGCTGTCCCAAGGGGCCTTGCTGCCACTCCTGGCTTGGCTCCACCACATCCCTCCCCTCCTGCCTGTCACCACACTTGGCGGGCACCTCACCTTTGGAAGCACATAGCATTCCCTCACCAGCTGATAATCAAAGAAGGTGTGGGGGGGTGTGACCTTCTTTCCCTGATCATATCAAGTGCCTTTTTCACAAAATACAACATTTTGCTGCAAAGTCTGAATTTCTGGGGGCACTTTTATCTTATCATATGACCCAGGGCCCTGAAAGTCTCCCACCCTTAGCCACTGAGTGTGTCCTTTGGTTAATAACTGCTGCTTAATCATAAAAGTGCATTAACTGCACTATTCCCACTGAGCCAGGGGACTCTGACAAGAACTGGACTGACTAACCTTGGTCACAGTCTTCCTGCCCCTCCAGTGGTTCTACATGGTGCTCATCTGCTCCTTTTCAAGTGTCCTTCATGTTTGAGGAAATCTCAAGTTACCAGGAAATGCAAAGACATTTTAGCAGGAGTTCCAGCAGATGCTTTGGGGAACCTGCAGATGTGCTGCAGACCACAGATGGGATGTGGTGGAGTCAGAGGCAGCGTCACACAACCCCAGGTGAAAACTTAACCCTGCTAGAGGGCTCTGTGCAAAATGCATGCTCACGCTTCCCATCCCAGACGGGTTTGTAGGGAGAGTTGGTGACTCACGAGGGGTGGGAGTCTTGTTAAAGCTGTCATATGGAGGGAGCGTCAGAAGCTTACCCAGTTTCAGATGTTGATTTTTCCATTCTCAGCTATTCATGGCTACAGTAACGAGATGGATAAGCCCACTGTTATTGTCTGTACAAAAAGTGAAGGACAAGTGGCAGCTACTTTCAGAAGCAAATGCAGGAATGTTGTTGGATTTTTCTCCCCCAGATTGTAAGCAGTAAGATAGTGTTTTCAAACCCCTTGTTTTTGAGAAGTTTGATTATGCTTTAACTAAAACCAAAATGTCAAAACATAGAAGGCACTATATCTTCTCTGAAAGTGTGTTACCATTTTTTATAAAAACCAGTCACTGATATTGATGGAGAGATGCTTTAAAGAGAGAGGGGAGGTTCTTGTTTCTGCCCCCGAACCCCAGCCACCCTATGATTAAACTTCTGATCAAAGTTTACAAAGTTTGAAACTGCAGAGTAAAGAGAAATGCAAAGCAGCTTGTGAATGGAGAGGTGTGAAACCGAGGGTGTGAAACAGCAGATCTGATCTGCCAGGTTAGCTTTCTCTCTCTACTGAGATGTAACCCACAAAACATTAGGCAACTCTGCCATACAGGATTTGAACTTAAGAAGATTTTAAAGAGGCATGCATGAGATGGATACCCAGAGAAAGAGGGATTTGTGTGCATGTGAAACCTGACTAGCAGAGATAACTAGTTCTGAGAGGCTGAATACAGCCTGAGAAGTCCAAGTTCTGTCCTCATGAATACAACTTTTGTCGATGGCTGTAGATGTTTGAAGGATGAAGTGCATGGATGGTCTCACCCCCTCTCCACCTCCTGCTATCTATGTGGCTGACAGAGAGTGGATCTGGTGTTGAAGTTTTTTAAGCAAACATGAATCTCCTCCATGCCTCTTACCCAGGTTGCCTTACTGAGGAGAAAAAGATGATTGAGACTGACAGTAAATGCTGCAGGAGAAAAAGTGGGTGGTGGTTCTAATTTAGGGATGCTCTCTAATTTTACCCTTGATCTCTAATTTTACCTCTTTTCTCTCTAATTTAGGGATTCATTGCACATTGTTTTGCTAAAGCTCAGTGGAGACTATGCAGAAAATTGCTGTCTTCATCCACTACCTTGCTGAAGCCTGGATCTTTACAGCAGCCCCCTACTAGCACTGCTGAGGAGCAGGACACTTACTCAGAATATTACTTTTGTGCTTGTCAAACATTTCCAGAAAAAATTATTTGTACTTTAAGATTTTTTTTTCCTGGAGTTTATGAAAAAAATATTTTCAGTTCAAAACTTAGCCCTCTTGATGTTTTTTCATCATGGCATTAGTCTAGCCAAGCACTTACATCCATGCTTAAGTGTAAATTCATGCCTAATAGAGTTAAAAGGAGCTTCAAGAGCTTCCCTTGCTGCCCTACTGAACAGGCATAGGCAATGTGTAAATGTAGGTGTCTTGCTGAATCAGAGCTAAGTGATAATATGCTCTCACTAGCTGAGATGGAGCAGTGAACTGCATGTGTTAACAAGGTGAGATTTCAGAGTGGAAGTGACATTAGAGGACAGGGAAACCAGTTTTTAATAGCATCCACTGTGCCTTGACATTGCTGCAAGACAAGAGTCTGAGCTGAAACAGTAGGACTCTCAGACATAACTTGAAAGTGGTCTGGACGTTTTGCATCTCTGTTGGCTTTCTGTGTGGGCATATTGAGGGGAGCATTTCTTCTGTTCTCATGTGTGGAGTCACACACCTTACGTTCTCATGGTAGGACAAACAGGCCACCTAGAAAGTAGGACACTTGGCCTCTCTCCTCTATGGGAGGTGCAGTGCAGATTGGCTTCTGAGAACTAGGACAGTGCCTCCAAAAGTAGAACAGCTGGTCACCCTGTTCGTGTGTTTGTTGACTTACAAATGTATCCTTTAAAGCTCAAGATTTAAGAGACATTTTTGGCCTACTTAGGGAAATGTTTTCTGAAAATAGGGACAGATATACTGGAACAGACCCAAACCTCTGCTTTTCTTCTGAAGCACTGAGCACAGCTAGCAACTGGAGGATCCACATGCTGGAAAAATAAACCCAACAGGTGCTCTGTGTCACTTCTTGCATATCGAGTGATACCACAGTGACAAATCCACCTCTCCTTGTCTGGGAGGTGTTCACTTTTCAGTAGCAGAACATGGGCAGAAAGACTTGCACTGCAGTGTGAGATGATGCTTTGCTGCAGTAAAACTGTTACCAAATCAAACTCGTCTACATGTGTATGCTCTGTCTGTCTGTCTGTCTGTCTATCTATCTATCTATCTATCTATCTATCTACATAAAACATCTATTCAGTCAGAAACTGACTTCCATTCAAGTACATAGAAAGCATCCACAGAGGGTTTCATTCTCCTGCATTAAGGTCTTTCTCCAAGTGTAATTAGGTCCATAGTGTCAACAATCCCATTTGAGTTCTAACAATGCCAGTGGGCTGCTAGCATGTTGTCCTGGTCAGTAGAACGTGCCTGAGGACCGTGAAGCAGCCTGTGTAGGTAAACAGGAGCAAAGAGTTCAAACCAGGTCACCTGACATGGTTCTTGGAAAGAAGCTGTTGTCCTCACTGGTTGAGAAAAACCCTTCCATGGCTCCCATGATGATGGCCATTAATACTTCTACCTGGCTGTGACTTGGACTAATCCCACAGGAGCTTCTCACCTTGAGCCACAGGTTAGTCAAAGTCATTGTGCTGCTCTGAAGTCTGGGTTCACTCTCTTGGGACTCATCATTAGTCAAGTCAGGTGTGAGGCTGAATCTTAATAGCTAGAGAGGGAGACTAATAGAAAGGGAAGCCTTCCAATTTTTTCTATCCAGTAAGTGTGCTATGGTAATGAATTTGGAGCCTGGTGGCTCCAGTTGGAGTGGGAAGCTCACTGCATTAAGAGCAGGTCTTTAATCCACATAAAGAGGTGTTTCATAAGCCATATGTGATGCCCTGCTTTGAATATTAATACCCAGAGTACTTACTCAGCTCACAGCCATGTCATGGAAATGCCATGCCTCTGTGAGGCCAGACAGAGCCCTTGGGTGCTCCAGTTTTGGCTTTTTTTGCAAAGACAGTTTCAGGTTGTTCTGTACTCTTAATTCAAAATTCTCATTCAGCTTAGAGTCTCTGAAACCACTGCATTAATATTACATAATATTAACTGATTTTAGATTTAATGAAAATGTGAAGGAGACTATAGGACAGCAGCTTTGGTCTACTTAGTGAACTCTTAGTTATACACTTCATGAAGTCACTTAATCTTCTACAGGGCAGGCTCTGCTAAAATGAAATAACACAGGAGGCAGAGACTGTTCTGGCAAGCACTTGTGTTTTTAAAGGCCTTCTGCAAAAGCTGGAGAATGAATATTCAGTGTGAACTGAGATGCATTCTAGCTGTGCCAGCCATGCAGCTTTTGTTCTTTACATTTATACCTGTGGGCAGAGCTGGGGAAATTACAGCTGCAGAGCTCCTGGTGTGGCACTTGCTCCCACCAAGTGCCATTCATCCAGGGCTGGGGACACTGCACCTATGGCAGTGACAGGCTCAAAGTGAAGTGGGGCTCTTAGAAATGGATGTGGACAACGCTGTTTGTTTTTAATATTAGCATATGCCTGTGATAATGCGTGGGGAAGATGGTTTGGGCTGCTGTACTGGGCCCTTGTCAAACTCCAGCTCAAGCAATCAAGAGTGGAGCCAAGCCAGCTGCCTTGTGGGGGATCCTTCCCACAAAGCCAGACTGAGTGAGCAATGAGTGGGTTGTCACTTCTGTGCATGGATTGTTACAACTGTTTTTCTCTCCCAGCGCTGGAAAGGGAGGATGTAGCACGTATTGCTTTTCTCTGCGGGTGGTTACTGCATTTAAATGTGCTCCCTATTAAACAGTATCATTGTTATTTGCTGGTTGTGGCTGCAAAGCACACTTGTTCTCTGGTGACCAGCAGGACACAGCACATACTTGTAGTGCAAGAATCCTGCTCTGAGGCAGGGCATAAACTAATCCTTGACAATGATTAAGAAAATAAGTAAGAAATAATTATGGAAGGAAACATTTGTGTGCAAATCTCGAGGACATGGACCTTGCAAACTGTGCTCATCAGCAAACCATCTCATCCTCTTTACTGTATTTATTCATGCAAGAGGCAAGAGGGTCACTTAGTGCTTTGGACCAAATCCTTCTGGATTTCAGTTGTGTAGCCCATGACAGAAGTGGTGTACATAGGATCACACAGATCAGGTACCTTCCAGTGACTCTTCCAGGTGACTGGGGAGGGCACAGGCCCACCACCAGCCCAAAAGACTTCAGCCTGTGTGGGTAAGTGCTTGCAGAGAGGGGGGGCCTGGAGCTCCTGTGTGAGCAACCATGGCATTACTCTGCTGAGCCAGATAAGAAATCCTACCTGGGCCAAGGACCACAACATAATATGATAAGGAGAGACAGGACTATCCTCTGAGGATTTCTAGGCACACAGCATGGTGTGGAGTTGTCCTGGGCATCTTCATTTCCTAAGCAAGATGAAGGTGCAACTTGCAAAGTACTCTGTGGGGTAAGAAAATAATGAAAATGTCTACCCAAACCATAACTGTCCTCTGATGAATTCAAGGAGCATCAAGCACCATCCTGAATTTTTAAAGCATGTCAGATAACCCAGCTTGAATTTCAACAGGAGAGTAAGTCACTCACAGCAGACAGGAATGAAAACTTCAGCTGTGCTGCAGGCAGAAGGAGTTTCAATGCCCCTACACCCCAGGGAGGCAGGTGGGAAGGTGAAGTGGGTGCTGGGTATCATAACCTTTGGGAGATCCCTCTCCCCTACCTGCCACTACCTAGGACATGGTCCTCTGCCTTGGCAAGTCCCTTCTCCTCACCTGGTGGGTGTATTTAATTTCTTGAGCTTGTCTGGGAGATAGACCAGTGGTGCTTTCAGGAGGCAAAGAGGCTGTGCAGAGATAAAAAAAGAGGAAGCAGGGCTTTGAGAGAGAGGGAAGAGTGGTCAGAGACAGCTGACAATCTGCTCACCCCCTGTGAGGGAGGGTCTGACCTTCTGGGGCTGAGAACTGCTGGAAGCTGAACAGCTGTGTTCTTTCTCCCTGCTCGTGTGCTATCAGCTTGAGAAAATAGCCAGGATTGTTTGTCTTATGACTGTCCCTCATCTGGATATGCAGGAAAAGCTGTATCAGGTGGAACAGAGATGCTGCCCACAGATAACTCCCCCTGCTTGCAGTGGGGCCAGTGCCCTTGTGGCTTTGCAGCACCACATGACATCCAGAAGCTGAGCCTGGGGTGTCTGAAGCATGAGCAGAGGTGGCCTCTCTTCTCTGTTATACCCAACTGGACAATCAGTTCCCCCTTCCCTGTCATCTGTCTCTGTGAGCTTTTTCTGGATTTCATGGGGTTTTCTCAGCTCTGACCACAAAAGTACTAAAAAGAGATGGCTGAAAAAGCTGCTCCTGGTGAGGGAAAGAGTAAGGTGCTGGAAGAACTGAGGAGCAAGATTGAACAGGGTGTAACAAACAGGTCTAGGATGGTGAAAGGATCACCTCTTCAGTTAAAGAGAATTTGAGGTCTGGGAGCTTATTTAGAGGGTGTGGGACTGGGACAGGATGGCAGTAAGGCCAGCCTTTAGACTGGAAAAGATTTAAGTCTTTCTCCCTTTACTGCTGCAGGGAGTGTGTGCCATGCATAGGGTGGGACTGGCAGTGGGAGCATTGGTCAGGGAGGAGATGACATGGCTTTCTAGCAACTCACCTCTGCCTTTGTGAAGGCAGTGATGGAGCTTCCAGGAAAGCAGAGGCTGCACTCAGGGTGGCTGGGTGGTGAACCAGGAAGTGTCAGGAGCTCATGACAAACAACAAATCTAAGGAGAAGGATTCGTTTTTCAAGACTGAAGTAGGCACAGAAAGTGGCACAAGGGTGATTTATGTACTTAAGCAGGTTTTGGCGTTTGTGCCCAGCTTTGTGGTTCATTTCCTCATTCACTCAAATGCATAAAGACTGAACAAATGTTTGGTAAACAGGAACCCAAGGTTTCAGCGATGAAAAGCTTTAACTCTCACCCACAGAGCTGCTTGCAGCACTGGCTTGGAAATGTTTTTGAGAAGATGATGATTTCCTCCTCCCCAGTCCCATGACTGGGGTGGCTGCAGCCATGACCCCCCACATTGCTGCACCCCCACCAAGCTGCCAAGGGCTGGAATGAGAGAGAAGAGTGTTGTGGTGAGGTGAAGCCCTTTGGGTCAGCCTCCATCGGCGCTGGCAGGGGCCAGCTCGGAAACTTGCACAGCTGCTGCCCGGGCTCGATTTGGACTGTGAATAACTGGAGAGCTTTCCATCACCAGGGCTGTCAGTTCAGGTATTTGCAAGCACTTTCTCTGGTGGTTTCTTTTTAGTGTGGTTGCTGGACAGGGAGGACAGGATAGAGAGAGGAACCTTTCATGCTTCAGCTTCTGCAGCATCCGGCGTTTTCATGAAACCACAAAGGATGTTAAAGAAAAAAGAACAAGTGCTCTGTTTATAGGGATTTACACTGCCAAAACAAAGAGGGGGCTGTGTTGTTCAGTGATCACTCAGAGTCAAGGAGCCAGAAGACATAGGTTCACAGGAGATGGGCTTCCAGGCTGAAGCCCACCCTTCCCTGGCCACAGTTTGGTGCCCCTCGCTTGTGCCGCTACAAGGGTTGGCAGAGCTGGCTGGCACTTCATATCCGCTGTGCTGCCCAGCATTGCTGTGCATATTAAAAAGTCTCTCAGGATGATGACTCTAAATTTCTGCAGCTACCTGGAAATTTGTCTTGTGCAGAGCTTTTCCACTCAGAGCCCCTTGCAGGACATGTTGTATGCGAAGGAGAAGCTTGCAGCACCCAAACAGGAATGTATGGGAAAGGGAGTCAGGCAATGTGTAGTCCACACACTGACATCTGCTGCTGCACTGGTTGAGAGCAAATGTTTCTTTCCACCACCTGGGTTCAGTGCAGATTTTTGTGCAAGCACGATAGTAGGAGGTAGCACAGAAACAGGTCTGATGGCAGTAGCAGAGAGGCTTCCTCTCCCACAGGTAGTTTGGATGCTTTTTTTAGGAGCCTTGCACCAGGACAATGGCAGTGGGAGAAGAGTGATGACAGCCTGTGATTCTTAATCTCTTGTTCATCTCTTCTCAGTGTCCAAGCTGACTGAAATGCAAAATGAAAGCAACTGTGCAGCATAAATCAGATGATGGAAGTCCTTTTCGTGATCTACACCCAGTGTCACCACCACAGCTCCTGGGCTCTGTGCTGAGGTGACCAACACGGTGTGGAGCTGCCCCAGCCCACCACTCACCCACCACTTCAGCCCTTGGAGGAACAAATTGCAAACCAAGAAATGGTCTCCAAACATCCCAAGCCACCCAATGCTCTTTTGTAGGTATTTGTGGAGAAAGGCATTTTGGAGGGTTGCAATATGAATGGCTGCAGTGCCACTGCACACTGAAGGTCTGTCCAGTCAGTCCTGGTGGTGGCTACAGGAGTCTGCCTGCTCCCACACCCCAGTGGCTGGCATGATTCCCAGAAGAGCAGTGGCAACACAAGGGTAGAGCATGAGAGAGGCACAGCTCTGCACAGCTGTGGGTGTCCTGCACCAAGGAGCATCCACACACTGCCTCCAGCTTGGTGCATCAAAATTTTCCATCTGAATTAAAGTTGCTCTGTTTTCCTAGATAAAGAGACCCCTGCCCACTGCCAAAATTCTTGGTTTCTCCTCGCTGCTGGAGCGTGGTAACTCTTAGGAAAAAGAGCTGCAGGAGGCAGAATAAATAAATAAGTTCTCACTCATATTTTTAAGTCAGTCAGAGGCCATTGAACACCTCATTTAAGTATATTATTAGCAACCCACACATGTCAAACACAAACAACAAGCAAGATGGTGTGTGTGTGTGTGTGTGGGTGTGTGTGGGTGTGTGTGTGTGCTCCTCCAGATGATGCTGGCACATGTCTGATGTGTGGGCTCTGCATCCCAAGTGTCTCCCAAGCCAGAGGGCAGGGACAGCCAGAAGGGTGTCAGGCAAGAGCTCTCCTTTGCTTTACAGGGAGGGTGAGCAACCACTTCTGGCCTTCCTGAATGCTCAGCCCCCTTCCAGGGTTCAGACTGTCCCCAGTGAAAGGATTGGCCATGTGTGGTGCTCTGTTTCAACTGAACTATGTCCACATCATCTCCTATTAACCTGCAAGGAAAATACAGGGCTAAGAATATTTTAGAAGCTTTTAGAAAGGCGAGGGCTGAATCAAATGCTACTGTTTTATTGTCCAATTTTCTTTTAACAAGCTGTCCATTCACGGAGTGCCAGTGAAATTTGGAAGTCCTATTTTGGGTGTGGAGGAGACTTCATAATTTCTAGTACTTATGGAACCTGTGAAAGTTATTTTCTTTTTGGGTTTATGTAAAAACATTCCCAGAGTCAAGAATGTGAGTATTTTCTGAGGAAAAGGTGTGGAGATACAGTCTAAATAGTCTCCATGGTTTTCATCATCTTGGTAGAGAAAAAAAATCACATGTTTTACAAGGGTGTTTTTTCCAAAAAAGGCTTGATTAGGAGTCTCCACATTACATAAGTGACTTAAAGCTGAAGATTCAAGCTAAACACATTTTTGGTGTACCATGCTATCTGTAGAGATATTAATCAATTTAGTCTAAGACCTTTTTGGCCCCTTTGTAGTCAGGTATTCTTGCCAGGTGATTTTAGCCAATCAGACATGAATCTTTTTCAGTACTGATTTTGTGAAAAGTTTGACTTTGCTCCTAGAGGTTTCTGTTGACTCTTATGGACAGTCATGCTGGTCCACAGTACTTCTGCAGATCTGTCAGGGTAAATGTGCTAGTGAGTTTTGGATGTGTATCCTACTCAACTGTGTCATCCAGGTGCATGATTTGGAGAACACACATAAAGGCAGAATCTTTACCTGAGGTTCCCTTACAGTTAAATTTCTTCATTAAATAGCAGATATTCCTGTCCACCAGTAGCATATACCAAATCATCAGCTGAAGGAATTCCTAAAAGGCTGTGGGACTGACCACGAGATAGCCAGAAGGTCAGTGAGATCTCTGAGGTTAACAGCAGCAAGGGAGGGGTAACTCCAAATTCAGCAGCATCATCCCAGACTTGCATGCTAGTGAATCCCACCAAGATAGCCAATATTTCCAATAGATTAATTTTCCAGACCTTCCCATCAACATTTTTCATAGCTAAATTTCTGTGGATCACATCTTTAGTGTTATCTTGAAATATATTTTGGTGTCCTGTAAGTGTGTTATCACTCAGAGACGACACAAAGTGCCTTCAGACACTAGGCAGAGAGCCAAAACCTGTCCTTGGATGAATATTTGCAATTCCACTTGACTCCATGTTATCTGAAGGTCAAGTTGGACCCAGACTGAAACGTTAAGTCAAAGCCAAAGAAGTCTTAGGAGGACAAAAGCAGTTATCGGTAGTTTCCACTTGCTTTTTTCTGGTGGTGGGGAGGTAAAATGTGAGTAAGAGGAGGCAAAGGGAACACCCCAAATGCATTTTGTAGGATTCTATGATCCCTTGGTTTCTAGCTATTAAAGTGCAAGGTGTTTTGCTCTTACTTTATAATTTGTGCTGAGCTCTTCTGTAGCCTTTTTTGCCAACATTGAGCCCAACTGTGTCTTTGACTGAGTGAATAGTTTTTGGTTTTCCTACTGACTTTTTCTGATGGGTCCATCTTGCTGGGTGAGATTCCCGTGCAAAGATAGGAGTGCTTGCAAGAGGTGCAACATAAGAGCTAGGTGCACCTCCTCCCTCCTAGTTTCAGGAAGGCATATCCAAATGTAATCCTACATGCAAGCATCAGTGAGTCAGTGGTACTAAATGCTGTCTGCTAAACACCGATGCTGTGCTTGGCCAGCATCTTATGGGACTCAATCCTTTGCATGGAGATTACAAACTAGAGAGCTGGGGCTGCCCATGGTTCCCCTTGGTGCAAGCCCTGGAGATGTGCCTCTGCCTGGGCTTGTCACAGGGAGAACCTCCTAGCTTGAGTCCCCATCCATGGCTGGGGTGGCTCCCACACCCCATTGCCATGCCAGTTGGGATGGGCTTCTCTCACCAGGAAAACACCTCCCTGCCAGCTGCTGGCCAGGGGCCACCAGCATGTTCCTCTGGTCTCAAAGTCATCTCCAAATGGCAATGACTCCTCTGAAGCCCACCAAATGAATTTGCTCTTTACAGATAACTGGTTAGCATTGGGACCTAGAATATTGCCTTGTGGTTGCTAATAACCCGGGTCAGAACTGAGCTGGTGATTTATTCAGGAAAGGCTTCATATCTGCTCCTTAAGTGCCTGCCTTGCTGCTTTGCCTCTCTCCCTGATCTCTGTTCCAATCCCCTTACTCTCACATTCTGGGCATTTCCAGCTACCTCTGAACGAGGCATTAATGCAGATAAATATTACTGCAAGGAGGTAATGGCCAAATACTCTCTGCATCATCTATATGCATTGGTTGGGGAGTGATTTTTCATTTCATACATCATTTGCTATTTCAGCATGTGGCAATTCTGCAAAATAAGGAGGAGAATTAGAGCTGAAGAGCCCACCCTTTGTTCTTGCTGTTCCCAGCACTTGCAAGCACGGGCACAGGGTGATTGTTGTACCTTTTTTGGCCTGAGAAGCCTGGCCTGGCCTGAGATGCATTTGGATGAGCTCATGTGAAACTTGTCTGGATCCTGTATTAAGACACTCTGCACAACTTTATCCCTGTTTTCTTCCTGTCTTTCTTCCTCTCTCTCTTCTTTTCTGGGCTTTAACACAGCCATGTAGTTTTACACTCTTCTCATTCCCCAAACCTCCCCTTTGCTGTATTCTGCATTTTTCAGTGTAATTGGTCCCAGCATATAACACACAACTATAAGCTCTTTCCCCTAACTCCAATAAGAGCTCATACCCAAGTGAAGTAATCTTTCCCACCTGGGCTGCTCCAGTGGTTTCATATCACTTAATTCTCCCTCATGAGTTGAGGACAAGTTCAAGGTAACATCTGCTCAGCTTTATGTTGGTTGTGTTTGTACTGGGGGTCCCTCGGTTCCCATTGTCAAGCAAGTGAAAGGAATGGTTTTGCCAGAGTTCCACATTTTCTGGGAGCATTTTCTGGAAGATAACCAACTCTGCTGGGCTCACCCTGCTATTAGAGGCCCCATTAAAATCAAGGATGTATGTTCAGTGAATTTATTCTTCTGGACCGCTGTGCTTGTCTCGCCTTTCTATTTTCCCCTTGAGTTTCTTTGTGAATTCATTTCCCACCTGCTCTGTCCCTGTAGCTGGTGGCACTGGGCTCTGAGACAGGAGCTGAACCACCTTGCCCTTGGCAAGCTGGAGGCTTTGGTGGCCCTGCACCTTGCTGTGCTCCCACAGCTGGCAGTCTTGGCCTGTCAGCCACGCTGCTGAGGCTCGTTTCAAGTCCTCTGCTGGAAAGAGCTGCCAGATTTGCTTTGCGGGAGCTGCTCCTCAAAGGCAAAGTACACCCTCACACAATGCTCTGCTGGCAATGCCCACAGTCCCCGCAAAAGCCATGGGCAACAAGGCTCTCCTGCAAAGCATTTCAGAGGCCTGTTGATCCTGGGAATGTATCTGAAGGTCATCTCCTCTGCCATATTGCAAGTGTGGTGGGAACTAAGGGGTGTCTTTCCGAAGATCTCTCCTCCTCACGGACTCACATGCCATGCAGAGCTCATTCATCTCTGCAGTGTGCTACTGAATGCCTTGAAGTGAGCCATCATTTCATTTTCGGTGACTTCCTAATGTGTTTGTTCCTTTTTTTCTCCAAGTAACAGCAGAGGCATTGCTGTATTTGGCAAAAGAACAAAGCCTTATTGTTCAAAGCCTGTGCGCTCCAGTATCAGCTGGGACAAACACACCATTGCACTCTCAGACCTCCATCTCAAAAGCCAGCTGGACAAAGAGTGAAAAGGCTCAAAATCACAAGTTAGAAAAGCATTTACCTTTATCTTCTCTCTAAAGGATTCTGTCAAGGAGTTTTATATCTGTGCTTTCTTTCTGCTAGTAATGCCTCTCTAGAAACCTGAAAATAGCATCTCTTTCTCTACTGATTTGTCCCCCTGAGCAGCACAGATTTCTCCCCCTCCAATCAACAGGGCTCATCGTGTTGATTTGCTTATGCAATTCTGTTATCAATGAATGTCAGTGTGGCTCTGGTCACACAAAATGGGCATGTTATCCTTTCCCTGGCGACTGCCTGGCAGCAACAGCCCTTCCCAGGAGTCTCCTCCACAGGCAGGTGCTGGGGTGATGCCTCAGCTCTTGCACAGCTCAGTGCTAGCCTGGACCCTGCCAGCCAGCAGTGGATCAGCCCCAGGAGGCTACTGTATCACTGAAACTGCTTTGTGGCCAACTAAAATGTGCAATGCTGGTATAACATATCTCATATCGATACAATGCCCAATTTTCCCGTCATAATTATGCCTGGTAAAAAGGGCACCTTTCCTGACATACTTATCTACACCTTAGACGTATGAACCTGGTGTTGCTTTGCCACAGAGTACCAATATAATTCTCTCTCCATGAGCTAATATTCTCAACTTTCAATTATTTTCCCAGCCCCTCCTGCAGCCTGGCAGTCAGGCTGGTCAGGAAGCACCCAGAAAGAAAGCTTGCACAACAGTGATCAGACAGTTGCTTATCTCTCTGCCCTGGGGTATGTCATGCAGCCCAAAGCCACACTGAGACTTTTTCTGTTGACATGACAAATTGTAAACTCCTGTTCAATTTCCTGTATGCTAACCCTGCAAAGCGTTTCATTGCATTTGGGTCTCCCTCTCCCATAGAGTGTCTTCATTTTGAACTGCTTCTTTCCTGGATTTTCCTTTTATTTTGTGTTTCCTTTGAGCTAGGTCATTTTCTCCCCATGCCACATATTTGGTTTTTGTCCTTTTGTGTTATTTTCCACTCCTGGCTGGTGAGTGCATCTCCTTCCCACTGTAGTATCCATTGCAGTTTTAATAAACACACTGTCTAATGCCTTTTCTAGATCATTAATGAAGATGGTAAATAACACTGGAGTTAACACCCGTTTCTAGTAATAACCCTACTGGATGCCTCCCCACAAGCTGACAGTTTTGTTGCTAATCACTATTCATCACCAAGCCTGAACATCAGTGTCCCCGTGTGAGGTAATTTATATTCATTTAAAGCCATTCATCACAAAATGGGAGAAAAACATGGCTAGAAAGGACCTCAAGAGGCTGATTTCAGAAAAATTCCAGAAGCTTCCAGCCTGCTTTTAAACACAGGCAAGGATACAGGTTTTATATCCTTGCCAGACAGGTGGGTTTAGTGTTGCTTAGCCTTCTCCTTTGCCAAGCATCTAACTTTAACCTCTCTTGCTGCAATCCAGGCACTTTGTCTCTTACCACACTCACAATGGATATAGAGAACTGTCTGGAGGATGTTTATTCCCTCCTTCTCTGGAAATAGTATTGTCTCTCCCCTGGTTTCCTTCTTTCTGGAGGAAACCATCCCTATGAGTAAATGTTTCTTCCCTATTCCTCTTTTCTAGACCTCTCATCCCACTTCCTTCCAGATTTTTCCGAACTGAGCAAGTACTGTAGCAGCACTGGGTAAAACTGAAGGCACAGCTGTGTATTTTACAGGCAGAGCTTTTCTCTGAGTGCACTGATATGGTGACTGCCTTGTGTATGACAAATGGCACTTTTTATTCATTTCAGGTTCCTGCATTGCTGCACTGCTCCACACCTGCCTAATCATCTGTCTCTCATTTTGTCCCTGTGCAGCTGACTATACCTACCTCTGTGCACAACTTTGCTTCTCTCCTTTTTTTTCAGACCTTTTCTCTAACATGCCAGGATGATTTCTGATTCTAATCCTCTTTAAGGTCTTTGTGGATCCTCTCAGCTTGGTGTCATCTGCATATCTCATAAAGATGCCCACTATCTCATAATCCAGTGTCTGGACCTCTGTTGAACCCTACTCAACCCTTTCTTGTACTTTTACAAAGACATTTTCTTTCTGAGCACGTTTTTTCCAACCAGTTTTGCACTCCTTACTTAAGGTAATTTCTCTAGGGCATGTTTCCTTAAATTTACCTCTTGTAACATGAAATGAGATGGTACCAGAGATGTACCAAAATCAAGATACAAGAAGTATCCTGCTTTGTCTCTATCCACAAGACTTGTTGCAGGATTAAATTAGGCTGATTTGACATGATTTGCTCCTGGCGAATCAGCACTGGCTGTTCCTCTTCTCCTGGTTGTTTCCTAGGTGCTGATGATTAATTTGTTTAATTATTTGTTCCAGTGCATTTCCAGGAACCGAAATAGAGCTGACTGGCCATAACTGCCTCACTCCTCTTGTTTCCCCTTTCTGCAGCCAGGCAGGGTGCTGCTCTGCGAGGAGCTCTGCTCCCCTGTGCTGCTGCTGAGGGTTCATGGAGGGTCCCAGCCTGGGCTGACCCTTGTGTGGGAACTGCTTCAAAGCCATCAGACCCATGCTTTCCTCAGCCTTCCTCTGATCATCAGTCTATGGCCTCCCTGCTCACCTTCATGTCCTGTGCTAGTTTCCTTTATGTCTTTCTCGATTTTATCCACCATAGCACATGCTGACCTTTGGTGTCAGCCCTGAGTTGTCTGCATGTATCTCAGTTTTTCTGTTTGCTTCCTCCTTCCCTGTGAGACCCCTGAACACTGACTGACACAGCCAGTTGATCTTTCTCTATATTTCTTAACTTTCAATTTTGCCTCAGTGTGACTTAGGTTTGTGCCAGTGCAATTTGCTCCTGTAGACAATTCTGACATTCTGGAATGTCTTTGTCCTTATTTCCCTGAGTGGTTGCTTACCAGTGTGCTGTGTTGCCTGAATATCTGTGGTGCTCAGCACAGCCTCTCAGTGGGGAAATGCAGAAACTCAGACTTTCAATGAAATGATGAGCTTCACCCACTTCCAACTGGATTTTCCCAAACTGCACAAGACTTCTTGTTTTCGGTAACCTCCTTATCTCTTAGCAAAAGTAAGCACAGTGAGCCAAATTCTGACCTCATTTACACCAGTGAAACCTGGACCTATGCCAGCAAACTGCTGAAGTTGTTTTGGGCTTACAGTGATGAGAATGAAAGTAGCATCTGCCTCATTAATTCCCCCAATCCACAGAAAGTAAATGATTCCAAGAGGAAATAGCTCCACAGAAGGGAGCCCTGGAAAGAATTAGAGACTGACTTAATGGGATTAAGGGGGAAAAATGCTTAAGCAAATTCAAATTGATCCTCTCTTTGAAACATTCAAGGTGCCAAAATAAATACAAACACTGTTTTGGGAAGGAAAAGGTTAAAAAGTTATGAAAACAAAATATCTCAGTCTTTTCTAAAGCTGTCCTGTAGCAGAATGAGCACAACCCAGAAAGGGTCGCTGAATCAGCAATACCTACCTGCTGCTTGGTGTTTATCCATGGAACTCTAAGGATGGAGGCTCATTTCCCACTATATCCGTGGGACTCATTCTGCATTTTCAGGTTTGATAAAATACTGGTTTCCCAGATGGCATTACAAGTAGGGTTGGGTGAACAGGCCTGGCAAATAGAAACCCCTCTCAGATGCCTCACCAACCTGACATCCAGACCCTAGAACCATGCTCCAGTTGTTGCTTTGGCTTTTTGTTCTGCAGTTAATTACTGTCTTTGCACATTCCTTCAGTCATTCCACACTGTGCATGGCACTAGGATCTGATGGGCCAAAAATAAATATGTCCAAAGAGCCTGCTCCTGATGTGTTGCTAGATATACTAGAAGTTGCACACATTCAGCCTGCTTTTGTACAGCAATGTGGAAGGGGAAATATCTTGAACAACTGGCAAAAGCCAGTGTGATTCAGGCAGGCAGGTGGCCCTGTATGCTGGCTGGCTGGGACTGCAAGGCTCACACTGCCTATTAGTAATAGCTGGAGGCAGCAGGAGTTGTGACCCACACATGCAAACTGTCTTCATCTGCCCCCAGCAAGGTGCTGCTCCATTCACCCAGCCACCCTGACCCACCTGCCAGCAGAGCCAGGGGAAAATAATTAGAGAATGGTCAAGACCTCTGAGTGACATGGACATTTCTTCTCCTTTTAGAGATCAGAGCACACCGCTGCC
The DNA here is from genome assembly GCA_024734555.1 of Trochalopteron elliotii. Lineage (NCBI taxonomy): Eukaryota > Metazoa > Chordata > Aves > Passeriformes > Leiothrichidae > Trochalopteron > Trochalopteron elliotii. The sequence goes on along the minus strand of JANPWX010000097.1, from coordinate 6,804,176 downwards.
AAGGGCAGTCAAGTACCCAGGACATGGACTGTCTACTCTGATGACTTTTGAGGGAGAACAGAGCTTTGTGCAAAGACCCTTATACTGCAAGGTGAGCTTGGCTAAATGAAAGCACATAGAGGGAATAGGTGAGAATGTACAAGGGCCAGGAAGTACTCCCTGTGATGGGAGACTACACAGTGATCTACTTCACATAATTCAGAAATTATAAGGCAACTTGATAACAGTGCTAGTGTAGGAAATAGATTTCTGAATGGGGACTTCCATTTAGGGAAAATGTACAATCTGCTAGATGCAAAGACAAAACAGATGCAGAGGAGAAAAAGAGGGTCTAAATGTTATATGAGGGTAACAAACAAACAAACAAATTAAAACAAAAAAGTCCCAAAAAACCAAAACCAATCCCCCACGCTCCACCCCCCCCCAAAAAAAAAAAAAAGGCTTTTCTATCATCCTAGCATCCTAGTTAACTCTCCAGACCTTTCAGTCTTTATGCCAAGACTAGGTGACATTCTAACAGATGCATCTGCAAATCTGAAAGAAATTGCGGGAAAGCCTCAGAAATGACTGGGGTGGTACTGTGGATCTGTTATGCAATAGGTTACACTTGATGATCATAATGGTTTCTCCTGACCTTAAGCAATGAATCCATGACATTCAGCTGTGCTCAAGTGTGCCACTTTATTGTACAGCAGTTTTGGCTCAAAAATAGCTATTATCAGTGAAGTAAACAGAAAAATTAACAATGTCGTTGCTCCAGGACCCCTTGTGCTCCTTAATTTGTTGTTCCTTTATTTTATGTTGTCCTTAAATTTTTAGTGTGCTGCAGATCTATGTATTGGATATGCAGAAGCACATTACAGGGGTAATTATGAGGCAGCTGGAGGGTTTTGGCAGCTGGGAAGGGGATAACAAGCACTCTTGGCTCTTTGAGAGGCAGTGTGGGTTTGTGGGAGAGGGATTTTAGCTGAATGATAAGATTGTCAGCAGGGAGAGTCAAAGGGGCTGACAGTAGTATTTGCATCATTTTGGAGTTAACCACTTCCAGAAAAGAACATCAGTTTGCAGCAAAATAGAAGCCATTGTTTACCCTGCAGACTGGTAATCTCTTGAATCTTGCAGCAAAGGGCTTTTTTCAATGCAGCTTTAAACCCAAAGTATAGGGCGTTTACAGAGGTTTAAGGCCAAATGCTTCAGGAAAGCCACTGTCACAACACACTGTTCCAGCACAATTCTTAGCTCTGTGTGTGCTGTAGGACTCTGCCAGCGTGCAGAACGAGGGTCCACATCCACAGTAGTGCACAGCTGGGGGAGACCTTGCTTCACTTGCTTCACTTTGCTCCAATGAATCTAGCTTGGGGTGTTTGCTCTCCTCGAAGCATAGATATCACTACTCTGCTCCCTTGTTGCCTGTGAACACTTCAACCTTGCAGCTAGGGAAGGGTGGTACACGCAGGAACTTGGCTTTAGGGGGAGTACAAGCAAAGCTGGAGCCAAGGCTGCAGGACCAGGACACATAAGGTACCTCTCACAAGCATTTTAGTTTGGATGAAAGAAACACATCTCGTGGTCAGGCCACATAACTGTGGTTTGGTGATTCATACTGTGAAAGAGGATTGCAGCATGCAAGCTGGGCTGCTGCGTGACACTGTCCTGGGAGAGGAGATGCAGGTGTCCACCTGAGGTCTCCCAACCTGTGGCTGCTCAATCACAGGTAAAAGGGACTGACAGCACACCAGCACTGCTCTTGTGCTGCTCTACTTGCTAAGACTGATAGAGCCCTTACCTTCTGTGACTGTGTCAGTCAAAATACCCAAATGTCCCTTGTTTTCTAAGATCAGAAGTGCTTAAGTTAATTTATATTTCAGAAGGATCCATCAAAGGAATTGTCTTGGTCATGATATGATCATCAGGAAGGCCAGAGTGTCTAGCCTCTCTTCTGTGACTGACTGAGGATTGAAGCTGGCTTTCTGCTGCAAACCAGCTTGTGCCTATCTCAAGTTTTCCTGCCCTGAACCAAGGCTGTGATAATTTTTCCACTAATGTCAGCGTAACAAAGTAGGGGAAATCTAAAGTGGTGAGGTAACAGAACAGTCCTAGACTTGGCTGTCAGAAGCCAGCATAACCTTTCACTGTCCCTGGTCAACAGTGACACAAAGATGATTTCCAAGGTGAACCTTGACTTTCACTTTAGTAGGACCATTAACTCCATTTATTTTAGCAAAATCCTCTCTAAGATGATCATACATTTCCTTTGCCAAACTTAAAATTTCCCTTTCATTTTATGAGTATAAACTGTTTGAGTTGCTGAATGTTGTTGAAGACTGACCCTCCCAATCCATGCCAATGATGAGCAAATTGAATCCTAACTTGTATGTTGTTTCTCCATCAGAGAACAAAGTGCTTTGGCAGTCTGGATCAAAGGCACTATGTAAATTCAGGATTACTGTTGTTATAGTGAAATGAGCTCCTGGAAAAATCATGTTGACTTCTCTTTTGCGATTGCCTGTAACATGGAGCCTTTGATGTCTAACGGCCTGGCACTGTATCTCTTGTAGGTATAGCCTATAAACAGAAATTTATAATGAATAAGTAAATTATTATTATTTTTAGGACCTAAGAACACAAGCTTATACATATGACACAATGTATATACAGGGCCCAAAGGTGTTAGAAAGAGACTAATAGGTGAGGTGCTCTGTTTAATCCAGCATGGACGTCTTTTATATACTTTCCATTATAGATTGATGTTCAGTCAGCAAGATGAGGTGTTAGTCCAGATGGTAGACCTCCAAATTTTGTGTTGTTGTCAAAACAATGTGAACAAAAAATTATATTCTGTATGAACTCCACAAAAGGGCTAGGGATCATGACTGAGGAAGAGTCAGGACTCCATGAAGGCTCTGGGGGAAACTTCGAGACTTCCAGTACCTGAAGAGAGGCCACAAGAGAGCTGGAGAGGGACTTTTTATGAGGACATGGGTAACTACTTAATACTGAAAGAGGGCAGGGTTAGATTGGATATTAGGAAGGAATTCTTTACTGTGAGGATGGTGAGGCACTGGAACAAGCTGCACAGAGAAGCTGTGGATGCCCCATCCCTGGAAGTGTTCAAGACCAGGTTGGATGGGGCTTTGAGCAACGTGGTCTAATTGAAGGTGTTCCTGCTCATTGCAAGAGGTTTGGAACTAAATGATCTTTAAGTTTCCTTCCAACCCAAACCATTCTGCAATTCTGTGAAATTCAGTTAGCACTTCACATTATTCTTCCTGGCCAGAGGAAATCTTGTGCTATGAAATGCCCTAACTTATATTCCTGATTCCTCCTACATCTGTAAAAATCTGGGGAAAAAAACATTTAAAAATGGGTTGTTTTTTGCAGTCACTTCCGTGCAAGGTCCCAAAAATGGGGCTTCTGCCCTGCAGCAGCTAACCAGCCTCTGGATCATGGTAACCTGCCACCAAAAGCCATGCTGCGACTGGCTGGCAGTGGCTCCTACAGGGACAGGGCCAAAAGAAACCTACTTCACCTTCTTACTTAGTCAGGTTCCCCACCTTGTGACTGTCACAATGTGCCATGCCCTCACATTTCTCCTTGTCATTTCCTGAGCCTCTGTGCTCCCCAAACGACTCCAACAGGGATGAGCATATTGCCATGGCAACCAAAACACAGAAGCTTGGCAAGGTTTGTTCCCCTGACCATAGTCTGTGTCTGTGGGACCACCTCTGGCACTGGTACAGGGAGTGGATCTGGGAGGGGACCCATTTGGGGTTGAGTTTCCTAGCAGGAAGCAGAATGTGCAGTGCTCATGAGGCATTTCTCATTAACTCTCCAGGGTGTACCATAGATGGGAGGATGGAGGGACGGTTTCTTTCTCTTTCCCCATATGTGGGCCAGCATGGCACATGTGCTACATGCAGGACACAAAGGCTGAGGCCAGCCTTGTGCCTGCCATCAGTACTGGAGGACTGGTGCAAAACACAGCTCAAAGGAGAGACCCAGCACTGGCATGGTGTTCCAGGACAGAAGCACATTCAGGGCAAGTTTCTTAGCCCAGGCTGATGGGGTAGGTTGGATGTCTCATTTCATTTGTTTATTTGCAACATCAAAGGCCGTGGAAGGGGCATCCTCCAGCACCTCTGGTAGCCTCTGCAGCCCCTTCATCACCAAGACTTTGCTGGGAGGTTGATATGCCCTCAAAGGACTAAAATCCAGGCTTGGGATATGGTTGGAGCAGCCCTGACCCTCCCTCTCCAGCACCAGCTGCCACTGCATGTATGTGCATCAGAAGAGAGGAAGTTAGTGGGGAAACATCGTGAAACTTCTGAAGGTGCTAATTAAACAACTTTAAGGTATAAACATTTTTAATTGGACTCATTTTTGGTGTCACATACTATCTCTTGATGAGACAAGTCCTAAAATTAAAGCTGTTTTAATCTCTCTTTCTCTGCTCCTCCTCTGTACCCTGGTTGTCTTTCTGGTTGCAAAGTAGAAAGAAATCACTGAAGCTTCCAGGCTTTGCTGAAGACTGCTATTTTTAAGGTGTTATATTTGATTTACTTTAAATCTGACCAAAAATTCCACCTTGGGACCAGACCTCCTTTATCAATGTTATAGCTAACTTTGTGCTTTTGCATGTAGATTTTTAAGGGGGAAAGACAAAAATTGTGCTTGTAAGAGATGCTAGCTCACCACTTTAATTATGACAGCACTATCCTTCAGTGTAACATTTGCCCAGGGATAGTGCAGCATACCACTGTCTCCCTGTGATAAATGATACGTCATCATCTCTTTTTCTTTCTTTTTTATTTTTTTTAATTATTATTAAATATTTCTTAAATTACAGAAATGGGTTTGTATTGAACTACAAGATCCAAACGCCATCAGGTTTTCCTGTGAGCTCCTTTGTCTCTGTCATAGGCTAACCCAAACTCTCCAGGCTTTAAGAGAGTGGGGACTGTGGTCCAGGCTGTGCAGGTCATACCCTGTTCTGCCCTGGGAATAGCTAAAGACATCACATTTCAACCTGTCTCTTATGAGCCCATTGCTGCTTCACCTGTGATCTCTACTGTGCAAGATCAATTTTAAACCCAAGGTCTCAAAATTAATGACTCTCTGTGAGAGCCCTTCTCCAGGGGCTCAGGAGGACAGAGATAGAAGGGGCTGAAGATTTCACTATGTCTCACCTTTTCTTTCCTTGCCCTGCAAGCAGTCCTTAATGTGGCACTCTGCTGACAGCAGCAATATTTTGGTCAATGTGCAAGTACAGGGAAGTCTGTTCATCTGCTGAGCAGCCTCCAGCCAGGGATGTACAGGTCAAAGACGATCTACACTGGAAAGGGGCTTGAGCATCGCTGCTGGTAGCAGCTGGTGCAGGTCAAAGGCTGTGCTCTCCACTGGGCAGCTCCTGTGTTTAGGAAGGGGTGGGAGGAATGGACTAAGCTGCCCTAGGACTGCCTGGTGCTCAGGCTTCAGCCTTGCAGCTGAGGTTTGCTGCTTCCACCTCCCCACTGATGGGGTCTGCACACTAAACTTCAGGGGATTTATAACCTTCCCTGCCAAGAGGAGACAGATGTTTCTGGAAGCAGCAAGATGTGGTCCTGGCAGCTTCCTCAATTCAGCGCTGAGGCTGGGTATTTCACAGCTTGCATAACCCCAATTTGCTTTGGGATTTTTGCTGAGGGGATATGATGCCAAGGGCTGCACTCTAGAGGTTTTATTTCACTTCCAGGAGGCTGCCTGCCATTTCTATATTATCTCACATGGTCATGGAGCACTGCAGGTAATAGAAACCTTTAGTTTTCATTGATTATTCACAGCACAGTTTGCTTTGCTAGGCATCCTCATAGGCCACAGAGCCTGCAGCCTCCCAGCATGGGTGAGGGGACACATTTCCTTGCCGAAGACAATTTGACTTGAAAATTTCCTTGGAGTGTTCCAGCTCTGCAGATAATGAACTCTTGGGTGACTTTGACTGGAGTACACTCCTTATCAATTGCTTATGCCAACTCTGGGCCTCCTCGACTCCCCTGGCCCAGCTGCTGCCCCTGAGAAGGTTTGGTAGCCCATTTATGCCAGGACCTTGCCTCCTTGCATCCAGCTGTGAACTCCATTTGCTCACCCTTATCTCTGCCCTGCAGGAAACTGACTTGGGTCCCTGAAAGTGTGAGCTGGGACCTAGCAAGGCTAGCAAGGAAATGTTGAAACTCAGATATCTCCATTTCACTTTAAATTTTGGGGGGAAATCCTGAAAAGTTCTTAATGGAGATTGTATTTTTGCAGCAGCCTGTTTCCTCTTTCCCTCTTCTTCTTTGCTTTCCCCACCTCTTTGTCTGCTAAATAAAACAACCTACATTTTTGACCTGAATTACTTTATGTGTCCCTGAAGGCATATGCAGCTCCTTGGACTGCAGGAGGGTTTTCTTCTTCAGTGTGGTCAGATACCATCATTAGAGATGACAGTCAAGCTGGATCATCCCCCCCAGTTCTGAACACCATATTTTTATTCTGCAATACAGACAATAACTCCCAGAATTTCTGTAGCCCTGGCTGTCATGGAGAAGACTGGGCTGCTTTACAAACAGACAGGCATCAATTCTGTGGGCAAAATACCTCCCTGTTTCTGCAGGTGAGAACCGCAAAAGTGAAAAAATTGCCAGCATCACTAAGCAAGGGCCTGAACCTGCCTGCACCTGGATTCACATAAATCAGCAATAACTCCAATGCTGTTAGCAGACAAACCTGCAGCACACCAAAACCAGGACCCCAATCTGAAGATGGCTCCTCTAGCCCCTGCAGCATCTCCCCCTCTGCCCCACTAGTGCCTCTCTCTGGCAACCAAACTTCCCCAGGCTCCCCAGAGGGTATCCAAGGAGCACGCACCTCAGAGCAGCAGCAGGAGAATGGGGTGGGGTGTCCTTTCCTTTACCCTCACCTCTCTGCTGCTGGAGCTGAGGGAGCAGCTAAACCCCTGCAGAGAGCCTGTGGGTCAGGCCTGAGCAAAGCCCCACACAAAGCACACGTTCCAAGTAGTGAGTTTTCTGAAAGGACAACGAAATTTCTCATTCTAGCTCGTTTAAACACTCTTTCTCTAACATGCATGGCAGACTTCCTGAATTAAACCAGCCATGCTAATTTCTCTTGTTATAGCAGCCCTGCGTAACACACAAAATGCTCAGCTTTGGAGGATGATATTATAAAGAAGGACACTGTAATTTAGTGGCTCATTTAATGTGAACCAGGAGAAATATGAGGCATGCCAATGCTGCACTGGGACTCTATTTATATCCTTTTTGGTGTGCAGTATGATTTATAATAAAGGATCATTTTTATATAGTATTAGCATGGTAATGGAGCTTACTGGGTTACCATGTCTGAAGACAGAAAATATTGTATTAGAAGAAGCTCTGCAAACCCCATGTAAGAATAGCCCTTTCTACAATATTAAATCATGATTCCAAGCTTTTTAAAATAAATATTAATGTACTCTATTTACCTAGGAATCCAGGCTTTTATCAGTGCAGCAGGAGGATCTACATCTCTGAGCTCAAAAGATTTGTGCAGCCTCATGGAGTTCATTTTGTGGCTCCCAGCCCCCTGCTCAGCACCCTGTGGCACCCTCTGGCACTGGGAGCATCCTCCTCTGCCAGCAGCCCAGGACAGGGGCAAAAGGCAAAGAAAGCAGGAAAGCCACATTCTTCTGGGGAGCACGGTATCACAGCCTATGAGAGGTATTTCCTTCCTTTGTTCCCCTGTGCATGAAGCCCTGTGGCCCCCCACGAGTGTCCCCTGCCTTGGGGATATTGGTGGGGAGGAGGAAGGACCAGGATTTACCCCCTCAGAGGTTTTTTGGAGGCCACACAGTAAGTTAGTAGTGGAGCCAGGATGAGAGCAGAGCCACTTCTGGCACCTCGCCCTCTGCATGATTCAGAGCTTGTTTCAGAAGCAAGAGGACTGCGTAAAATTTCATTTGTCCATCTAGAAAGCAACGTGTTCTGCTTCCCATTTAAAGCTTGGGAACCTCATGATGATTCAGAGCACATACAGGAATGCACTTCTACACTGATTTTTAGTGCCAGGTACCACAGAGTGTGCCAGTGATTAGTTCTGCCGTGCAGGTGGGCAGAGGAACAAAATTTGGTTTAGAAACAAGGGGGCAACTAATCAGCTGGAGGATGCCAGTAAGAAAGAGAGCTTGCACAGATAGAGCACTGCCTTTGCAAATATCACTTCCACTGGAGCTGAAGTGCAAGGTGGGGAGATATGAAAGGTTTTCTTTAGAGCATGGAGGTTGCTGGTGTTGCTCACCCCTTGAGGAAAGATGCTCAGCCCTTCCTCGTCCCTGCTGGGCAGGGAGGAGCTGCAGGAGGCTGCAGTGCCCCTGCTGCTGAGCCCCAGTGCCACGGTGCCTCTGACCACCTGCACAGCTGAGGCTTGGATTTGGGGCACAAGGGGACAGTTTGATTCTTTTCAATGCTGCTGGGGCTGATGGCTATGCTGGCCATCCTGGACCAACCTGCAGGAAGGGCAGCCACGAGGCAACCACACCTTTGGTGCCATTCATAGCATTGCATGCAGCTGGCAGACTGTGAAAACATGTGCTCCCAGTCCATGCTCCCTCCTGGTTCAGGACAAGATGGATGTCACCCTGCAGACCCCAGCACATGATGTCTTGCTGGAGGGAAGTTCCCCTGCTTGCCATTCTCCCAGCTCTCTGGGGACACAGCCACTGCTGCCAGCCAGGAAGGTGACACGCAGGAGCAGACAAAGCCAGAGCTGACTCTGCTTCCCACTGAGCCAACCTCAGGGAAATTACCCAGCCACTTTGAATAAAAGTGAATTAAACAGCCTGGCAGTAACTCAGACCATATTTTATTAACTTGGCCAGAACCAAGTAACATTAATCCACCACCCTGAAATTTCTTTTTTTACAGCCATGCTTTAATATATGAAAATGTGCTGGCAAAAATGTCTGTAGGTTACAACCCTCCAATTAGCAACACTCACACAGTGGGAGGGTTGTCCCTTAGACAGGGGCTGAGATGCAGTGTGGAACCCCACATAGCCCACTCGAGCACCAAGGAGACAAGGGATGGCTTCCCCTGCTGCTTGCTCTGCCACTTGGGGAAAGCCCTAGTGGCTCATCACTTTTTAAGTGAGGGATGCAGGTGCCTGAGGGGCCTTGGTGGTCACTGGGAAACAGTAGGCACTGGCTTCAGTCCACAGGAGTGAGCTGCTCTGCAGAGGTGCCTCCCTTCCTCCCTCCCTTGCCTGTGTAGGAAAACAGTTTCTTTTGGCTCAGCAAATGCTATGTCTCAGGTCTGCAAAACTGTGGGTGCATCTGCTCAGACTGCTGGGTATGATCCCCCAATGCCCACCCTTGCTTTAGACAAGGTGCACCCCAGAAAAACGTCAGGCATCTAAGGAGAGGCAAAAATCACCTCCTGCACAGGTTTCCCCCTCTGGGCCACCCACAATACTTGGTGGAGTTCAGGACAGGGCGGCAGAACACGCCTCCACTAGCTAGGCCAAGAGCTCCTGCCACTGGCCCCACAGGGGCTGCCAGGGGGTCAGCACTCCTGGGGAGGTCTCCAGTGGGATAGTAACCCACCAGGATCCTAGAGGGTTTATCTTTGTGTTTTACAGATGTTGCCTTTAAGCTTAGCACTGGCAAGGGGTCACCTTTGGTACAAATTACCATCTTTCCCAGTCTCTGCATTCTTGTGCCCTGTGTGAGCCAACCAAGAAATAAAATTGCCCTGCCTTCCTTATTTATTAGCAATAATAATCCTAATAATACTTCACACATCAGTAGGAGCTTCCATCTGAGGAAATGAATGCACTTTAGAGACATTAATGATTTAAGATGCTTAGCCCATCTCTGAGATACGGAGGAAAACCATCCTTTCTTTTTATAAATGGGAAGCTGAAGCAAGCTGTAGCTAACTGACTTATTGCCATGCAGGAAGGCAGCAGTGAGGCAGGGTGAGAGTCCAGTCTCCTTCATTACTGCCTGTGACTGGCTGCCTTTTTCTGCATTTCAGCCAACTTCTTCCCCATGCCCACAATGCTGCAGTGCTGCCACCAGAGGAACTGCTGCAGGCTCTTGGGGGCCAGACCCAGCTTGCTCATGGTTCTGTTTTGGGGGCTGTTTGCCTTCCCAATGCTTGCTTGCTCAAGGTGGGCTGGTCCTTGAGTGGCTGCAGCTGCTTGGTACTGCTTGCATCAGGTTTGCTCCAGCAGTTCCTACATTTTTAGGATGCCCTCTTAGTGCTGTGATGTCCTACACTCTGTGAATGCCCTCAGGACAGCTGGGTAGCCTTTCCAGGGGTTTGAAGAGGATCGCCCACCAGGAATGGGTTGGGCATTGCATCCCATCCTGGGCAGTACTATGTGGCCTTTCACTGCAGCCCCTCCACAGCAAACACACTGCGGCCATGCTGGGCTGGCTGCAAACACGGCCACCATCACCCAGTGACTGTTCCAGTGCCTGAAGGGTGGGCGTGGGGAGAAGAGATGATTATAAATAGTCAGATGAACTCCAGCTCACTGGGCAGAGAACTTTTTTGTATACAGCCTCTTTGTAAAATGAAACTAGCCAGTGCCTCTCAGGGTGGAAAAAGAAAGTGAGCGGGGACCACACCTCTTCTATTATGTGCGTAGATCTGCCCATCAGGGTCTGGCAGCCCTTGCATAGTTATATGAAATGCTTGCTATAAACATGGGACTGCTGGGTGGTTGTTAACTGTTTAGAGCACAACTTGAAATAATACCACTTGGCCTGAACCAGGGGCTAAAATGGGATTTTCCGCCTTAAGATGCCACCAGATCTGGGTTGTCTGCTTCCCTCTGCTATGCAGAGCTTATAAATAACACCCTTCTCATCCTCAGAACAGCTTCTTTTTTTTTTTTTTTTTAACATATGAGATGGAGGGGAAAAAAAAAAGAGGCAGGCAGGCAGACAAGCAGTAGTGAAAGTGCCACCATGTTGTTCTATTTTAAACCCTGTTTGCCTGCAGTTTCGGATGCAGGCAGGGGAGGAGACCACTGGGTCAGCCCACCGCCGCCTGCCCGGCCGCTGCGGTGTGCATGTGCTTGTGTGAACTTATTGTTTTATCCTCACGTCACCTTTCAGCCTGTGCCGCCCGCCCCCCCTCCGTCCCCGAAATCTCTGATTAATAAGTTTGCTTGCTTTTTATACCCACACATGTGGCGCATCTGGAGCAAGGCGTGCCTTCGCTTTCTTTCCTTTTTTTTTTTTTTATCTCCCTCTCTATCTATACTTGCGCGTTATTATTTTTTTATTTTTTTATTTTTCCTACTTTACTTGCGACTGCCATGGCAACTGTTACATGTTTGGCAAAAAGCTTACGGAGAAGAAAAGGGGCTCAGCGCTCAGCTGGCAGATGTCCAGTGTAATCATGCTGCAGCGCCGAAATGAGGCCTTTGGCCGGCTGCCGAGCTAGGGAGAACAAAGATGTCAGTTCCCCGTGTTGGCGGCGGCGCTTGTTTGGCACCCTTATATGGTTTCCCAGAACTCCTCGCCTTGGCGGCTTTCCATTCCCTTTAGGGCAGCAAACAGGATTAGCACACACAGACTTGTTTTTCTCTTTTCTCCTCCAACTGTTCCAATGACATCATCCCTGCTGCATTCAGCTGCCAGCAGGGTGACTTTGGGGGTGGATTTTTTTTTCCCTCTTAAAAAAACCACCACGGTGCACACACCAGCAAGCATGATGATTTAGGTAATGCTTGCACACCTTTCTTGTTAAATTAAAGCCCCCAAAGTGCAGAAATTTCAGGCTAACTAAGCCAGATGCACTGCATTTTTTTTCTTTTTTATTTTTTTTTTCTGGTCTCATAATTGAATTCCTGCAAGATAAAAATCTCCTTTTCCTCAGTAGGCTGTAATCAGTGCTTGAAGAGCTGTGGTTTCCAACTGCCCTCGTCATGTGCTTCCTTATGAAATTCCACAGAGAAATCTTCTTGGCTTGGGTGCCGATTTAAAGGGCCCTGGAGTGGGATGCAGTCCCTGTTGGTCCCCCAAAACTGCAGGGCTGTGACCATGCAGCCTGGGGTGCAGGGGTGCATGGGGGCCCATGGGGCTGCTGTAGTGCAGGAGGCAAACCCCATCTGCAAAGGAAGGACTTTGCTCAGGAGAGTTTTTAGTTGCTGCTGGCCATGGGGAATGGGGACAAAGATATACAGGAGAAACTGTTGAATTTCTGCCTTTTCCCTCAAAGTGCAGACCCGTTTTCAGCTTCTGGACATCTTCTATCCTGGGCATTTTCCTCTTTCCCCCTGGTCTCTTTGCCAACCAAATCACAGGGTCATGTCCCATTCCTAAGGGAGACCCAAGGGGTGCCAGCATCTCTCTCCCCGCAGCAGGAGATGGGCAGCTCTTGGCGGGGAGGCTGAGGCCAGCTGGGGCAGCAGGGCTGCCTCCCACTCCCCCCACTCCCGCACCTCCTTCCCTCCCGGCAGCGCTCCTGTTTTCCTTGGCGCAGGCCACAGGATGTGATGCTTGTTTCCTCCTGTTGATGCAGACGCAGGGAAGGGGCCCAAAGGGGATGGTGGGCTTTGCATGAAGCGTTGCTCAGTGATGGAAAAGATCCCCAGCTCAAGGCTTGCCACAGACCACTGGATGTTAGTCAGCACGGGAAGAGCTGGCCAGGCCAGTTCCTCATTGGGTCGTTCAGTTTTTCCACTGCAGAGGTGGACAGACAGACAGATGGACAGAGAAATGTAGACGGCAAAGCGGGGTTGCTAGGAAAGCTTTATGTAAGCAGCTCTCGGCCAGCAGCTGACAGTGCAGCAAGTGTTCAGCTCCCAGAGCTCCACATCAAACCTGGCAGCACATCAAAACCTCTGTTTCATAACCCACTAGAAATAGGATTTTCTAACAGTGCCAAGAGGACTCGCCTTGTTGTGCAGGGACCTGGGATTGTACCAGTTGTTAATGGTTAACTAGTCAATGGCCTAAAAAATTCTGTTGTGCTCTTCCCCATGATGAAGTACGTGATTTTACCAGGCGCTGCTGCCATGCCACCCTGGTTCACCTGTTAATAGCATAATTCTGGAATTAATTAGCAATTAACAGCAACCAAATAATTACAGAATCAGCTGTCAGGAGAGAGGCCATGATGCTGTGAGTGGCTTTCCCAGGATGGGAACTGCCCTCCACTGGGTGCGGAGGGACCAAGGCTCGAGGGGGGCTACCCCAGGGAAGCACAGATTTCCAGAGGCAGAGATTTCATGGGAAGCAGAAGGCACCAAGAAACAAAACTGCTGTGCCTCAATCTTGACACCTTAACCCCTCCCCTGTGCAGTGGCGACCCTCACCTGCCCACTCCAGCTAAAGAGGCTGGGCTGTATCTGGGCTCCTCTGGCTCCCTCCTCTGAGCGAGCAAGGCAAGAGTCAGCCATGCTTTACAGTCCAAGACAAAACTCCTGGAGTGCTTTGCAGAGCAGGGCTGGGGCTTTGGCTGTGGGGAAGGGGCTTGCTGGAGGGCAAGAAAAAACAGAGAAACCAGAGCGCTACTCTCATTCCCTGCCTGCTTGCAAAAACCCCCAAGAGCCGCTTGCCTCCTCTGCTCCCTGGCACTAAGGGAGATGGTTATGTGCTCCCACCCAGGCCTCTCCCCATCCTGGCTCCATTCTGAGACGTGCTGATGGCACAGGAAAGGCAGTTACATTTTTTTTCAGACATTGAAAAAGCACTGAGTGCATTAGATACATAGATTCATGGAGATGGAAAACACTCAAGTATTCATCTTATTCACTACTCTCTTCTTGCTGATGAAGAGTTATCCCCTCTTGGATATGATCCAGTATTTTGTCCAGCCTTATTTCCAGTGATTCAAGTGATGGGGCTTCCTTTGGGAAACTTCGTCACTGCCTAATGCACTTTGCTGTTAGGAAGTGCATCTTGCCCTGCATTTGGCTTCAGCAGTTTGTCTCTAGGCTCTAGGCTTGCTTCCCAATGTGCCAGCTGCCTGTGGGCTCCTGACTCCTCTAGGCAAACTATATGTCTTGAGCTCACTTCACTATCTCCGTAGGTCAGCCTTAATCCTTTAATAATTCACTGGTTTCCTCTTCTTACTGCTATCTGCCCCACATTGGCCTAGCTCTGCCATACATGGGCAAAGTGTCTCTGGGTGGAGAAAGCCTCCCTGGTGCTGGACTGAGCAGTGGCTGCCTGACAGCTATGTGCTTCTCCAGCTCTGGGCCAGGGAGTGTGAGCTCAGTGGCTGGCACAGGAAAACACAGCTGGAGAGATGCTCTATTTAACACCAACTACTAATGGCCTGAAGGGGTTGTTCTGGCCAAGTAGGACTGCTGAGGCATAGAAACACCCTGGCTACACAGAGCCTTTCCCCTGGCTATGCTCCCTGCATAGGAGCAGGAGAGAGGTTTGGGTGAAGGAACTTCTCAGTGCAATTCCAAAAGGGCAAACAGCCAGGTCAGTTTGAGGAGGGCATTCTCGATCCTGTTCCTCTGGGGAGCACCACCAGTGCAGTTACAGGATGCCTTATACCCAGCTGGACGCCTCAGCTGGATGGAGCGAAAACTTCCTGCACAGTCAAAATAGCTGGATTGGCCCAAGTTATATCCCTGAGGGTAACTCATGTAAAGCAGTCCCTTTTCCTCCAGCACATTCACAAAACTGTTGTGAGCACTCCTTGTCTTTCATGGAAGTTACAGTCTGCAGCTGATTCTCATGTGATTGTCCTCCCCCGTTTGGAGGTGCAGGGGTGTCCCCGATCCTCACCCACCACCTCGAATTGACCCCAGAGGAATACATTTTTGTGGTCACATTCCAAGTCCCTTTTTGTCCTCTCACCCCATTTCCCTTCTTTTATGTCCCTGTACTTGCAGCTTCTTGACAGGGAGCCAAAGGGGCCATGAGTGCCTCCGCCCTGTGCTCCCAACCACAGCAGGAGCCAGTCCTGGTCCCCGGCTCCCCACGGGCTTCTTGTGTCCTCTCGCACACTGCACCCCCTCTGCCTCAGGCATTCGTCACAGTGCTCAGCACAGCTTGGCCTGGGTCAGATCCCTGCATTCCTCCTCGCCCTGGGACCCAGCGCTCTTCCTCTCTTTTTGTTTCCTTTTGTTTATGGTACTCAATCCAGCTCTCAGGCCATGCGCAAATGCTCTGCTCTTGGCCAAGTTGAATTCGTTTCAAGGAAGATTGCACAAGAGTTCAGGGCTGGTGCTCGGAGCCAGGCCTGCTGGGCTGGATGTTTTGTTCTCTCGGCCCCGGTCCTGCTGGAGGACCTGCTGGCATGAACTCCCGCCAAAGCGGAGTCAGCAGGATGCCTCAGGGGCTGCCTGGCTGGGAGGAGCCAGAGCAGCAGTCCTGTGAGGTCAGGGACAGGCTTTGCAAATTCAGTTTTTAAAAAATAGTAAAAAATAAAAGAGAGCAAGTTTGTTTGGGATGTTTTGCTCTTTGTTAAAACCATGAGGATTGATGGTAAACCCAGCTTCCTTCAGGTGTAAATATTCTTGTTCCAGTCTCACACTGGGGCTGGGCAGTAAAAGCTGTCCTGGCTGTGGTAGAGGAGCCAGGCTCAGAGCGGTGAGGAAGGGTCTGACAAGCTGAAATAGCTCCCTCGAAGTAAAAGGGGGTGAGGTGGCAGGGGGTCTGATGGTGCACAGCTGTGGTTGTGCCTGGGACCTTCTTCCCTTGGCTCAGGGTTGGGGTTTGCAGTCTGGCTGGCCTTTGGTAAGGGACTCTCAAGCACAGCCTGTATTTTAAGTGATGTGAAATCCTTGCTCCATGGGTTTGAAAAAGCTGCAGGAGAGTAGCACCCACTCCCCCCCCTCCCCCTTTTTTTAATGGTTTCTAAGTTTTTTTGAAGGCAGGTTTGTTATGTTTGGTTGTTTGGTCTGTCTTTGTTGACCTTGTCAACAAAGATATCAGCAAAGAGATGATATGGGAATACTTGGAAAAATCAAACCTATCTGCACGAGTAGGCTGCAGTAGGGTGGACCCTGTGAGAGTTAGCTGACCTGCTGAGCCTCTGTCAATTATTTTTGAAAAATCACGGGAAACATGAAGCTTGAGGGCACAGGAGGTTCCTCAGCAGCTTGTGCTGAGATGTTGAAGTGCCTCGGGAAACCCATTGCCATCACAACTAAGAAATTTTGTTTACTTTCCTGACACAGGACCTCCCTGCTTTGAAGGAATTTGGAGTGACTTAAAATCCCTTGGCAAATCTCCGTCTCTCTCAGAGGTGGGATTCATCTCAGCTGACTGTAGAAGTGTGAAAGTCACACAATGATCCAAGCTAATCATCCTTTCTCTTCTCTCACAGCATAAGGAGCAACAGGCATCTCTCACACACACATATATGCATATATATATGTTCTGTGGGACAAATCTCTTGCTGAAAGAGATTACTGCCCACCTCCTCTATGGAGGATAATGGGAGCCTGGGTGTTTTGGTTTGCCATAGCTCTCCACTTTAGAGAAGATGAGCATGAAATGGTATGTCCTGCCCTGGAGAACAGGCTTATTTTTGGTCCTTTGGAGCTGCAGAGGAGGTGCTCAGTGACTTATGGTGCCTATGCAATGACACACAATTCTTTCTCTGGCTCCTAGATTCCAGCACAGCTTCTTGGCTGTTGGCACTCTCATCAAAAACCCTGATGGATGCAAAGATGCAGCCCCTGAATTATTCTCACTTCCACCAGTTTCATTTGAGAACATGGCAATATTCTTCCCATACTTCACAGTTTAACGTAATGCTGATAAATGATATGACAACAATAAATTTTCATTTTATTTAAAGCTGTTTATCATCCATATCTGTTATGGAAAGTCATCAATTATGCAAAAAGCATGAATGTTTAAAAAGCCTCTAAAGTGTCTCTATTTATGGATTGTATGTTGTGTATTCTTTACTCCTTGCTTGTGCACACACTGGAGAGGCTCCTCAATTAAGTATCATTTTTGCACAAAGAACCTGAAAAATGGAGCTTGACAGGGGGGTCTTAGACAAGCTGGAGGCTTGTTGCAAAATGTGACAGAGCCATAAAAATTCCACATTCTTGGAAAAATCCCTCAATGCTGGAAGCTGGGTGTGAATCAGAGGAGCAGTGAACTAGATGGATGCTGCGTATCCGGGGTCAAAAAGCCATGCTCTGTGGCTCGCCTGAAGTCACCTTCCATAGCTTTGCCAGGGCCTCTCAGTGAAGGGGAAATAAACGAGTCCTTCATAAACTCTCATTAGCAGAGGGGTCCACACTGTTCACAGCCCAGTGATTTTTCCAGTCTGTGGTCCTTCCTAAAAGCCACAGGAACTGAATCCCAACAACTGGTGAGTATGTGGAACTTACTGCAGGGACTTGTGGGTTGCAAAGGTGTGCTCCTGCTCTGAAGTGAGGGAGCAAGATGGATGAAATAGCTAAGATGTCATAAGTTGGGAAATACTGCTCATCTCTGGGTTTGCACATCAACCTCTTTGCTATGGAGGGCCAGATTCTGCTTGCAGGCAGTGTCTTTGGAGCCACCTTGCAGTAAGACCAGTGTAAGTGGCAGCTTGTTTTGGCATGTGCATTAAATCATGGGAATGGGGAGCTTTTACAGCAAGGAACGCAGGTCGGGGAGCGAATATCAAACAGAGACCCTGTAAAGGAGTTGAAGATGTTGGCATCTTGAATCTCTTCTTTCTTTCCTTTCAAGATGCTAGGGGGAAAAAAAGAGTTAAAGTAAGGAAATTAGATCACAAAACCCAAATTAACTAAACAGCACTGTCCTGGCCTGATGCTGATCTCACACATGGTGTGCCAGTAAATCCCAAGAAACCCAGCACACATCTGGGTGTTTCTGGGGCAGCTCTGTCTATTCAGGCCTGCCAGGGTGTTGGAGGGGGTCTGCAGCTGCCAGAGCACTCAGCAGCGTGCGACAGGAAAGGGAGAGCTTTCTCACACGTCCCACACAAGAGAGTGATTGTGGGGATTGCTGACGGGTGACCTCCCTGTGCCACCGGTGCTGGGGCTGTTGGTTCCTCTGGCACAGGCACCCACCAGGAGACCTTCTGCTCTTGCATTACAATGCCTGCAGCGTTGTAAGTGTCTTGTATCTGCTGAAGACTCAGGTACTTAAACATCTCCCTGAAGTAATTAGTTGTGTTTTTAAATTACTTACAACCTATGTAGTGCTGTAGGGAATGTGACAAAGGAGGGAGCATGAAGCCTGCGGAGTGGGAAGTACAGTGGCATCTGCTATTTTTAAACATGCCACACAAGGTCACCTCCACATTATCCCCACACCCAGCACCAGTGTCTGCCTCCCCCCTGCCCTTCATGGCACTTGGTGGTCTTTGCCATGAAATCTTTAATTTTCTTTCGTTCTTCCTTCCCCCTTGTTACCATCAAGAGATACCCTTTACACTGCTGTGCACCTTTAAGCCAAGTAAGCAATAACACAAGAGAGGACTTGCAGCCATTGCGCCTTTTAGCGAGTGCATGAAAGGCCTCGGATCAAAGGCTGGCTACATCCAGCACTAGAAGGGTTGCAGTGACACATTAGTGGGACTTTTTTTTTTTGACTTTTTTTTTTTCCAGTTCAAACAGCCACACAAATTTTCCATTTTCAGCTTCTATTTTTCCCCTAGGTTCATGCGATGAAGATGAATGCCCTCTGAATCCTGGCTTCTTCTGTGGCAGGCACTGCCTCTCACTGCTTTTGTCCTGGTCCAACCTGGCCGTCGCAAAGCTCACTGTGGCTCTTCTACCCAGCGGTCTGACTGTTGGGCTGGTCCAGAACAGCTCTGCCAGAGAGGGACCTTTTGCTTTACAGTCATGAGCAAATCAGTTTCTCTTGTGCCATACAGAGAAATGTTACTGTGGTTTCGTAGGTTTCTCCTGTGCATGGTCATGAAGGGAGAGAGGTTCCCTTGGGCCACTCCCCATGGCACTCAGTGTCTCAGTACCTATCTGTGCATGTCAGCATCTCTGGTTTTCACCCTGTCTGCTGAACACACTCTCCAGCACGTCCTGAGATCATGCTTGTCTTTCCATAACTGCATCCTATTGGTGCCCAAAATAATTAACTACCAGCATGTCCTTTTCCCCTTCAGCCAGTTCCAGACAAGTTCCCAGTTCACAGGGTCAGTTCTCGTTGTTAATCCATAAACTATAACCTTTACATTGGGTACTGTTCACTGTAATTAGGTTTCTATTACAAGATGTTACTTCCTGCAGTTAAACAAGACTTGCTTTCCTTAAACAGCCAGCCCCAGGTGACGTTTAGTTGTAACCTTAGTGCTAAAGATCTTTGCTTGCACGCCGTTCTCTCAAAGCCTCCAGTCCACCTCGCCATAGCCTGTACTTGTCTTGACATGACACGTCAGCAATCATCCACAGCTCTCTGGCAGTGAGACCCAGATTTGTCCTGCAGGATGTCAGCCCTCTTCCAAGGACCCACTCTTTTCATAAAGAGAAGAATAAAACCAGGATGGCTCTAAGTCAGGTCGCCCCGACTGCAGTGTTATGCACACTACCTGCTCTGGTGAGGCTGGGGTGGAAAACAAAGGCACAATAGACCAGACAAGGTCATCAACAACAATTTGATCCAATTACGCATCTAAACCCAGGACTCTTTGATGATTTTGATTTTATGCTGAGAGGGAAGGAAAATGACCTTACACATAAAGGAGTGGTGCTGGGTTCTGAAAGGTGTCTCCTCCCACATAAAGCAGCAGTAATGCTTCCTAAATCCACCTGTATCTTGGTTGAATGTTCATTTACCCTTACTCTCACCATTGCCATTCCCTGTGGTTAAAAATTGTTGGTATGCAGGAAAAGTTTCCTCTGACAGTGAGAAGTCTGCAGCCACCCCCCTGCCTGAGCCCAGTGGCTGCTTTGATGCCACAAGCCCATGACAGTAAGAGAAATGCCTGGGGAAGTGAATCAATAGCGGCAGGCTGGCCAGCTGCAGGGTGAGGATGGGGTAAATTGCTGGAAGAAACTTTCCCAGCCACCGGAGGAGTTGGGAGAACAATGCGGAGAAGAGGATGTGAGGCACTTCCCGCCGCTGGCCAGCCCTGTGCCAAGGAGTGCCGCAGCCTCCAGTGCTATCTTTGTCCCCCTGTCATCCTCTGGAGGCGGCTGTTGCTGTTGGCTGTGGGTTTCTACACTCGTTGTTTCTTTCAGCTCTCTCTTAGAGATCTAACTGTCACTGCAAAACAAGGGGGCTGTTTTCCACAACCTTTCTGGCTGACATCCACTCACCCTGTCCAAGGCAGCTCTCTGGGCCAGACTGGGAGTGTGCTGCTTCCTCTCTAAGACCTGGCTGGTAGAGCAGTGTCAATTCTTTTTTCTTTTTCCCATCTCTTTTTCCATCTTCCTATTCCTGAGAGATGGAGATAGTGAATTTCTCGTTTGTTCTGCTTTCCCATCACATTTGTGTATTACAAACCACTTGAATTGCCCCGTCTATTTCCTGCAGAGCTGCTTTTCTCCACAATATTCAAGTGCCTTTTGCAAGTAAAAAAAAAAACAAAACAAAACCAAAAAACCACCCAACCAAATAACCCAGCCCTGTGCTTTTCCTCCCTGCTATCAGGAAACAGGTTTGTTTGTTTTTTAATGAATGCAAAAGAATGCAGAAAGCAGTGAGGAAAAGCTTGGGCAAGAAGTTCAGCACTTCTTTATTTAGGCTTCTCCATGTATATCAGCTGAGCCCAGCAGGAGACAAAGCAAGAGCTGGATGTTATTTCAGGAAAAGCCTGGTCTTTCATGCTTGAGACAGAGTAGTGTCCCTGGAGGGAAACTCTGGGCTCCTGTTGTGCCTGGGTGCTTTGAGCAGAAAAGGTCAAGGAATTTCAGCAATGCTGCTTTTCTTCTCTGTCTTCCTGGCTCTTTGTAGCAGGTATCCCTAGGGCTGCCCACTGCCACTCTGACACATTGGAGGGGCTTCACATCTGCAGCTCTGCCCAGCCTGGTATTTCTCAGCACTCTGGTGCCAGATATCTTTGGCTGCACATGACTGGAGACAGAACAGACAGATCCATGGCACGATGTGAGAGATGGATGGCGCACGGGATTCTGCCACTTATGCCACGTGGGCAAGGCAGCCAGTCTGAACACTAATAACAGGTTCATTCCAGCTGTGTGCTTGCTGGAAACAATGGACTGAAACCACGGCCACACTGATGTCCACACCACAAAGAAAAAAATCCCAAAGTTATGTGGCAGACAAAGCACAACATTTCTCTTGACTTACTGCTTGGCACTTCATGCTATTTAGTTTTAGGTGTTTCTGCCTTACTACATGTCAAATTTCAGTCTCAAAGCATCACTTTAGCATGAAAAGCAGAAATGCATTACATAGAGCAAGATGCTTAAGACTTTTTAATTCAAACAGCATATATATCGCATATTTACAGCATCTATATGGCATATTTTGGCCATGGCTCTTTGCTAAATTCAGCACAGATTCAGGCTTGGTCAGACTGAAACTATATTTTTCAGTCTGCATAAAATATTAATTGCACTTTCTTTACCTGGCTCTAGCCATGATATGGTGTGAATCACATCTTCGGGATACCTCAGTAGTTAAAGGCACATTTGTTCTTTGGTGTCAAGCAGCTCTAAGACAGGTCATGTCTAGTTCCAATCCTGATATTCATTTTCCTGTGATGAGCATATTTCTTCCTTAGTCATGCAGGATTTTTGCTTCTTTCAAAGTATGTCTTTTGTAGCAGACTTTTATGCAGATTTTTATGCAAGAATGTATTACTAGGTTGTTTTCTATTGATGCAGAGAAATCTTTCATGCAATTTGCATTTCATTAACAGCTTCATAAGAGATGATCCTGATTCTAATGGCTCTGCACAATAAGCCAATAAAGCCAAATATGGAAGGGATTATGGAGTGTATTGCTGTTATACCCACAAAATGGTTCATATGTTCAAGAGAGGCATTGACTCATCTGACACTTAAGGTTAGTCCTAAGAGTTACTACAACTGGTATTTTTCAGCAGCACTTTGTCTGTGTTTTATCTCCTGTTGGTTTCCATCTCAATTTTTTTGTGCTGGTAGCAGAAACAGAAGAGGAACCCCAGCCTGCAGCCCTGCATGTGGGCATCCTATGCAGCCTGACGGGTGGATGCTGCTGGATTCCTAAAAATTACTGCTGTTACATCATTTCTCTGGTGCTGGAATAACAGCAGAGGCTGCCTTCAGGCACGTATAGGTGCTAGTCAGTGTCCCTGCTACTGACACCTTCCTGGAAGCATATTTACAGCCTATGCTTATCCTGTAGGAAAGGCCAGGTGTCTGTGCTGAGCTTTTCAGATCTGCTGCCCATCTTTGATGCTGCTGGCATGATGTAGGTCAGTGGGCACACTTACCAGCTGTGGAGGATGAATAACTCTCTCCCTCAGTGCCATAGTTTCAGTCCTTAGCCTTAAGTGGTTTTTATTGAGTTTTGTAAACAGGGTACTGGAAGTGAAGAGCAAAAGTGAGGAGCTGGCCTCGTGCTGCCTGAGACCCTACAGCTCTGCAGAGGGATGCAAGGAGGCACCTGCACAGGGAAACAGCCCTGAGCTGTGAAGCATTTTCTGCTCCCATCTCTCAGACAGCATATTTGTACACTGTTTTTTAGAAAAATAATGTCTCTGAGGAATGAGGTGGCGGAGGAAGAAAACTGGTGGGAAGCTAGCTTGGAGGAGAGAGGTAGCATGATGTGAGAGGGAAAAGTGACAACCTTCGAAGCTCCTGCAGCACTGGGCCAGCATCTATGGATTTTGCCTTAATCAACACAAGTCTATGAAGGTTGCCCTTGGTAAAGAATACTTCAGCAAAATTATTATTTTAATGACAAGTGTTCATTATTTTCATTTCAAGTTTTTGAAACCTGAAACTCAGGATTGTTTTGGGTTATGGTTCAGGCCACAACACCTACAAGTCAAATACTGTGCTCCTCAGTATAGCTTCCTTTAGCCACACTCTTATTTCTTTGAGACCTTCTGTTAATTCTCTCTAATGTTTTCCACAGTGGTACATCAATGGCTGCACTGGCGTTGAAAGCTTTTATATTCACTGGATGCAATTAGGATCCCTGGACATGCAGACAGGGTCAGAGCTTCTGGGGTGGTTTTCTTGGAGGATTTTAGGCAGGTTATGCAGATTTCATTTAGGACATTGGCTGCATGCAGATGCCTTCAGGCTTTGGGGAGCAGAGAGCTTCAGGACTGCTTTTGGTTAAAAGATGAGCTGATCTGCCCAAGGCTGAGGCCTTGACAGGTCACAGAGAATCACAGAATCATAGGTTGCTTTGGGTTGGAAGTGACCTTTAAGATCATCCAGTTCCAGCCTCCTCTGCCAGGAGCAGGGACACCTTCCACTAGACCACGTTGCTCAAACACATCTGTTTGCAGTGTCACTTCCTATCACGCCTGCAACAGAGGTAAATGTTTGCACTGTCATAACATTTCTCCTGCCAGAGCTCCCTGGCTGGGGACGCTGCAGCATTTTCTGCAGGGCACATCGCCTTGTGTGGGAGTGTGCAAAATCTCATCTAACAAAAGTACAGCCAGGCAATGTTTTATATATTTGACATATATGACAATGAATACTGCAGCAAGGAACTCAGTGTCAAAGCAGTACACAGTTAACCAGAACCCAACAAATGGTAAAACAAGTGAACATACCCAAGTCAGACTGCTCTACACAGTGCATGATCATATCCAAGGCATAAGTTCAAGGGATCCAGTCTGCAGCATTTATTTTAAAATGTGGTGTGTGGTTTTTACCTGCTCCACAACCCCCCTTCTTAGATTATCTTTGGATGTTTAGGGTCAGAAGGCACCTTTTTAGCCACCTATTCTGCTGTACCAGTAGGAGACTGGGTCATGAGAAGACAGAAATTAATTAATCTGCTGAAGGGAGAAAGGAATTCCAAGGATTCCTTGGTAGATGCTGAGCACGACTAGAGCTTCTGCTTTATATTTTACTTGAGCTGAGAGATAGTTTCCTTTTCCTGTGTCAAGTGCTCAGCTTTGTGGGCAGCCAGGCAAATGTATGGCACTGATTTCGGGTGATGAAGTGTGGAAGTCTAGGCTGGCAAATTGAGAGTCCTGGGAAGAGATCAAGGCCAGAGGGGAAGGCATTAGTAAGCAGAGAGGGCTACAAAACCACATGATATAAAACCTGGGAAGGGCTCTAAGGACAGGGCTGACATGAACTGGAGGACAGCAGAGCTGTTTCGAGACATCTAAGGGAAGGCAGGGAACTGTAGGGGTTGGGGTACCACAGCCAAAGAGGCATTTGAGGCAAGGATCTAAGAGCAAGAAGCAGGAAGCATTTGCAACACTAGGGCAGTCCCCAAAGGATACCAGAGAGGAGGATACTGTCAAGGTAACAGAGGACAAGGAGTGAGTGTGAGTATTCAGAGCCATGGTGTCGCTCAGTAAGCTGCAAGCTGTAGCAGCAGATTCCCAAAAGCTTGCAACGAGATATGACTTTTGTCCACGGCACAACACCAGGTAGGCTGCAAGTAAATTCTAATATCACCCCACTGTATTACACTGGCTCAACTGACACTAGGTTTATGTCTTTCTGTTGCCCTCCTTCTTCTGACCAAAACTTTTTCATTAAAGATACAATTACTCTGATTGGTTCAGTTGTCCTCAGTGAGAAATGGCCTCCAGTACTGGAGATGTTCAGATGCAAGCAGTGAGTTGAATCCCAAAGACTATCCACTCCCGGAAATGGTTAGAGGTGGGGCTGGCAGAATCACGGCTGGCCTGACTGCTCCTCCCCAAGCCCCATGTGGGATTTTGCATTAGTCCTCAAAACCCTCTAACACTGGGTATTCTTCAACTCTGAGCAGCCTGCTCTGGTGCTCTGATTTAAGACTCTAGTAGCACAGATGGACTTAAAAATTAGATTATTCTCTTCCTGGTTTATATACTAGATAATCACTACTGTGTCTTCCTAGCCCCTACACTGTGGTATCTTATTAACAGAGTTTTTTGAGTTTAGACTATTCAGCCTTTTCCACTTGCCACCATTTCTGGACCATTGCCATTGCTCTCCTTTGCAGTTTCTGCAATCACCTCAATCTCCCTGAACTACAGAGGCCAAAATTGCAAAGATTACTTCAAATGAAGCCTTGACAACATAGACAACAGGGGGAGAATGGTTTCCTGTTTGTCACAAGCTGCACTTCTGTTTGTTCACCTCATGACAGCACTTTCATTTTTTACTGCAGCATGACCACACTCATTCATGTTGAGCTGGTTGTTTCCCAGTTGGTCTTGTAGTCCATGATGACGCCTACAAAAACCCAGAGCTCCATTTGTCCGTTCTGAATGGCGCTTCACTTCCCATCCCTCTGCCTCATTTGTCAAGATTGTTTTGCATTCTCCTCCTGTTCTCCGAAGTGCTTGCTCTTCATAGTGTCCTGTGCTAATTTAATAAGTGTTCCCTGCTCTTGTTTTTTTTTTTTTTTGAAGATATTAATGAAAATACTGTGTGCTGCCAGACACAAAACAGATGGCTTCAGACTTCATTTGATATGTACTGCCAGTTTGACAGTGAAACATTTATAACTGCTCTTAGTCTGGTTTTCCAACCAGCTGTATGCTCCTCTAATAGCAGGTTCTTCAAAGCCGTGCTTCTTTGCTTGGTTTATGAAAGTGTCAGGTGAGACAAAGGCAAAAAGCTGCACTAAAATCAAGATCTAAGACCTACTGTAGAAGGAAATTAGATTGATTTGATGTGATTTGTTCTTGTCAAATCAGTACTCACTGTTCTTCATCTGCTTGTTGTCTTCTAGGTGCTGGAAAATAGTTTATCCAATTACCACTTCCAGTAATTTTCCAGGAATTGAAATTAATCAGTCTGGTTTCTGATTCCTGGTTCCTCCTGTCTATCCTTCCCTTTTCGTGGTAAGTGCTAGATTTGCCTTTCCCAGTGTGTGGAAACACATGCCCCCACTCCTGACTTCTGTGCTGAGTGAGCTTCAGCTGCTTTACCCATCATGGCAGAAGACTTTTAAGCCTTGTCAGTTGAAATATATCTGACTTATTTAGACACTGTGTGACCTCTTTGTTCTTTCTTGCAGCCAGTATCCTTACCCTTGGACTGCTTAGGCTGGTTGTGTTAAATAGGGCACTTTTGAGCAAAAACTGAAGGAAAAAATATCAATCACTTTTGATATTTGACATCATCAACTCAGTGTCTGCTTCTCTTTGTGAAACCCAGCTCTTTCTTTGGCTCTCCTGTTGCTCTTAGTGCATACACTTCACGCCCCCTGTTCGTTGCATCACTTACATCTTCATGTTGTTCCTCCACGCTTATGCTGCTCTTTCATACTTACTAACCTGACCTAGTTCCACTTTCTGTGTGCTTCCTCTGCACTTTTGAAACTAATGAAGAGCTCATGACTTAGTCAGCTGGTACCTTACTACCTTCCCTCTGTACTTGTGCTAAGTTGCTGCAGTACAGAGGTGCACAGTAGTTATGTGCCTTTCATACGGCTTCCTTAGGGCACTGCCAACTTCCCAAATGTTCTTTCTGCCTTGGATTTGTTCCTCTGGGCTTGTGTGTACTAACACTATGAGTTAGCTAAAGTCTGTCTCAAAGTCCACTGTTTTGTCTTTGTGGGGTTTTGTTCTCCTTTTCTAGAAATCATGACTTCTAATACTTCAAGATCACTCTTCACACCAGTTGCTTGCCACCATCACCTGCAAAACTAGCTCCCCCATTTTAATTAGAATAAAAATTTTCAGAGAAGATGGCCAGGAAGAAGCTAGACAGATGGCAGCTGCAGTCAGTTCAAGGAAGGGCATACACAGAGTACCAGAATAGAGCCAGACAGAGAGGACCCTGCATATTTAACACTTAGAATTACTTGCCTATGAACTTGTTTCCAGGAGATTTGGCTAATAGTGATGGAAATATTTGTGTTATTTGTGTAAAACATGAACAGTAAAAGTGCGTTATTAAAATACTTTCTCAGTTCTGTTTGTCTGTGTCAGGATGGTTTTATGGTCTTTGCACAGTAAGAAGGTTTAGGCCTTACTAGCATATAGTTAATCTTATTTATTCCGTTATATATTGACACCAAAATGCATTTTTAAACACAGAGATTCAGGCCAAGCAGAGCTGTTTTGCCTTCATTGCATCCACCAATAAGCCAGACCCTCCAGCTTCTCAATGGCCAACCAAGATACATCTGGCCTTCAAGACCAGGTTAATCTTTTCCAGACAGCTTTTTCCAGTTCTCAGTGTGCACTGCTCCTAGTAATGTCTCACTCCAGATGCATTAGTGCTAGAAAAGCTTTCTTATGCAAAACCCCCAGCCAAAAAACTACCTTTTTGGAGCTGCTTATCCTCTCTTTTCTCCTGCCATCCCACCCAAGCTGACCCTCATCCATCCTGTCCCTGGGTGCCTGCCCCTGTGCTCTTCTGGAAAAGCTCCCCTGAGCAGGGGGAAGGCAAGTTGGCTTTTGGCTGTTATCTGTGGCCCTGACATGTTCCTGCTGACATCCCTTTAGTTACTGAGAGATTGGCCAGCAGGACGTCTGGTAACTGGTGCGAGCTATTTTAATAACATTATTGATTTCATTACTTCACTGTAGTTTTGCTTCACTACATCAAGTCTAGGCATTAGGGGTGAAGTAGCAGCTAGTTAATTCAGTATAAAGGGTGTTTCTTTCTGGGGCATCCTGAACTAAAGCGAACTCCCAAAGCTCCCATGGATATCTGCCCAGAAGCTGGGATGGTTGCTAAAGGAGCTGTTGACTTTAATACTCCAAACAACCCTATGAGCACAACTGATTCCCCTTGATATAATCATATAAAAAGAAAACAACTCTTCCACTGTTGTAGAAGAGCTATGATGATACATCAACATCTGGTATCCTTGCAAGCAGTCTGATTTCTGTTCTTTGTCTAGCAATTGTTGATCTGATGTGTCCTCTAATGGTTGCTCTTTGAGTCATAGGAAGCTTCTTGGGAAAGTGCAGAGACCTTCAGACCTCAGGGAGAATAAACTGATCACAAGTGTTTGACTGGGTGAACCCACGGTGCTAACACTGCAAATTCTCCTGCTTGGATGGGTCTCGAAAAGCCAGTTTCTCATGAAAAAGAAAAAAAAGCCCAAATTTACAAAATGCTGTCACAGTGCATCCTTCTTTTATGGTCTAATTCAGAATCAATTCTCATCAGTTGGAGAACACTCCTGGTCATGCTCTTGGTCTTTGGATCAGAAGGTAGTATGCTTAAAAACACTTGTGAAAAAAAAGGTGGGAAGATTTGAAAGGATTCCCATAAAGACGTAGATGGGTAATGTATTTATTTTGTAAATACATACCTAGAGGCTTAGACAACTGGTGTATTTGCATCTGATTAAAAGAAATCACACTACTGGAAGCAGAGAACCCCCCTGAACCTATAGCTCATCTTCCCTGAAGTAAAATCAAAAGTAGCAGTGCCAACTCATCATTTCCTAAAACAAAACATCTATTAAAAGTAACTCACCTGAGGGAAAAGCATGTTGTAACAGATAATCTTTCCACTGCTCCTCTGAGAACACCCAGTGGCCCAAACCCCTGCACCTACACCCCACTGCTCAGATCTCCTGCTTTGCCAGGAGAGGACTGAAAGCCACACGTCAGTCCCAGGATTCATCCTGCTACTGACATGTTTACAGAAGTAGCTAGAAGCACAATTTACCCCATTTCTTCCCTACTGGTATTTTTTGTTCCAATAATTCAGTTCATGTCCATCCTGAAGAATCAGTTCACCAAGGAAAGTTGTAGGAAACTGAAGAATGCTGGAGAGAAAACAAGTCCTAGTTAACAAATATAAAATCAAACAGCTCAGTAATGTGCAATACAAGTTCCAAATTTACATTTAGAACCTTTCAAAACTAAACCATGAAGGTAAGGCCTGACTTCAGTAACATTGCTTAGAGTGAAAAGCCAGCATGAAAAAAACCTAACTGAAATTGCATTTGAAAATGCTTTCATAAAAATAAGAATCATAAGAAGTGAGCTGGAAGATAAACCAAATTTTGCAATAGTACTTTACAAATTGTCTTGATGTTGAAAGGATGCAGAGTGCATGCTAAGATCAGCTGCCTGCTCAGGCGATTTTATAATAAATGGCATTACATTTTTCCTCCCCAGCACAATCTCCAGCCATACAGTACTTTTATTTATTACGTGAGTGTTCAGCTGCAATGACAGCTGAAATGAGGAAGGAAATGGTTTCAAGAACATGGGAAGAATCCCATAAGGTTAAGGGAGTGAAATGGGGAAAGGTACTTTAAAGTACAGGTGGTGATGTGACTTATTGAACATTTGAAATGTTTACCCTTGGTAATTTTAATCACATTGTGAAAGCAGTCACTCATGCTTTTGTGAGCCACTTGATTTACTGGCAGCTTTATGCCATCAGCTGCAACTCCGGAGCCAGCCCTGTACTCTGGGTGCAGCAGTGGACTGAGCTGGCTCAGAGCCACCACTGCCAGACACCTACCACACAAAAATAGCAACAATCATCCAGAATGGGGCACCGAGACCCAGAAGCATTGAAGCTGACCCATGAATTCATGTGGACACCAGACAGCATCCTCAAAGCCATCCTTGCCTCCAAGGGACGTGTGCTCACCTGCAGAGTCGTGCTGGGCTGAAGGCTAGGGGTTGGTGTTTGGGTCCTCTTCACTTTGTGCAGGGAATAAACTGAGCATATCTCAGTGTGCAGCATCTCTGACTCTTTCCAGAGATGCCTGCTGGGTTCTAGCCACCTTCTGGGTGTGCTGCTCCAGGGCCAGGGCCAGGGCCATGGCCATGGCCATGGAGGTGCTCCCTCAGCCTCCAAGGACACAAGGACTGTGGTGAGGTGGCCTGGGAATGAAGCTGGTTTTGACATATCCCATGGAAAGTGTGCCTACAGAGAGCTGGAAGAGTGCCTTATGCAAGATGAGTATTGCCAGACACAGAGCTGTTTTACAGATTTGGTCACGTTTCCCTCCACATTGATAACACCTCTTGCTGTTCTTCAAACACTGACTTATCTTGCCATTGTATTTGGAGATTTCACTTGTCTTTGTTATCTAAAAAGAACTAAGTTATTTTCTTTGATGCTATTTCTTACCAAAAAAAGAGTTATTGACTCAACTCTTATATTGTTAACAAATGCTATCAAAAGTCACCCACAGTATATCACAATGAACACAGAGGTGATCTAGGCAAAAAAGGTTTGGGACAAGCAGGTGATATTTCAGTGTGATGAAAGTATGAACAGATCTAATACCTGTCAAATGACTGGATGTCATTTATGACAGGCAAGATTTGGGTGCCGTGCCAGAGCTGATGACAAAATGTTCCTCACTCATGTCTTTTTTTTTCTTCTTTCTCCCCTTAATTCCCCTTAGTTGGATTTCCAGAAGCTGGAAAAGAGATCCAGTGCTGGATCTTTTGTTGGGAGTTTTGTCTTTGTCATTATTGAGGTAGGTTCTGATCTTAAATGTTCAGTATTTGAACCACTCAGTCTGCCTGAATCCAATTTCAGCTATTTATGGAGGCATGTAGTGGCATAAATGCAGTATGCTTGTTGGGGTAGGTTTTTGCCTTTTTCCTGAAACAGATTAAGCAGATCCATAGGCTGAAGGATTTCCCCTTTACTCTGTCATCAGAGTACTCTACAAGGAAGTCCTTCCCTTCCATTAGACTTCCCAGTAAGGTCCACGCTCCCATTTCTGCTCCCTGAGGGGTGACCATAAGGTGATGAAAAAGGCAGCATGACTGGGCACCACTCTCTCGAAACCAACCTCCTGCCCACACACCAAATTCCCCTTGTTGTCAGTCAGTGTAATTACCATGACATAAACATTGTCCTGAATGCTATTAAAAATGCAAATAATGTCCATCCAGCCTGAGGAATGGAGAATAAGCAGTTCCTTTGCAGCCCACTTCCTCCTGACCCCAGCATGTGTTGCGCACATGATGCTCTGCTGTGACACGTTCATGAGCTCTTAAAGTTCCATCTATTTTTTTCTTAATCTAAGCAATGAAGTTGCAGACTTAGAACATAACAGCCATTTAGAAACTCTATGACTTTCCCTAACTGTCTGTAACAGTTTCAAGATAAGTAATTTTAAAAAGAATTACTTTAAACTGAGACTGCTTTAAACCAGACTTTTGTACTTCTTGGTTTTGCTTTTATCTTGGCACAGATGCTTACCCTCTCTCCAGCTTCTTTGGAGAGTTCATTATGCAAAGGCAAAGAAGCTACACTAACATTGTAATTTTATTTGGCAAGGTGAGCCACAAAACATATGCTGTGTCATGCCTTTTTATTACTGTGCAAGAATTGCCAAAGCAGCCTAAAGGAGAAATCAAGGACACGATCGTTGTGAGGAAAAGAGGAAACGGTCCAGTTTTACAACACTCAGGCTTGTAACCACTTGCGGTAGATAGTTTCAGAACTGGTTTAATTTAAAATTATTCTCTTACCAACTGACAATAGCTTTGAAGTGACTGCTGTTTAACACCACCACTTTCTGATCCACATTGAGTCATTTTTCAGTGCCTGGAGATGCAAGCCCTACCTGTGAAGCAGGCGCTGTGTAGGCTGGGACTACCCATCCTCTCCCTGCACCAGGAGATGGCAGATCTAAAGCCAGCCCAGGCCAAAAGAGAAAGAAATCCTCCTTCAGCAGGCACTGACATCCCTTTTCCACCACAGGGAGGACAGCATGTCGCACCTTATTCTGATCATGCTCCAAGAGCAAAACCTGCACTTCCCAGTCTAGACAACCTGTAATCAGGCAAGGGAAGTGCAGGCAAAGGGAACAATTAATGGGTGTGATCTCAGCCTCTTGCAGCCTGCCTTAAACACCTCCAAGGACTGGTTTTATAAGTGGGCATTTGTGGGAGCATAGAGGAGTCCCCCCTATACCCACATCTCCTCTGAGGGCCACCCATGCCATGAGTGTCCCACTCCTGCACCCTTCCCATGCAGTGCTTTCACTTGGAGGGGATCAAGGAAATTATGTGGCTGGAAAGTAACCAAAAAGGTAAATTATTTTTAACTTGGTCTCAGATGTGAGCCTCTGTGCAGCCCCTGAACAGGGCTGGGCATGAGCAAGAAGTGTGAGAGAGGAAGAAGGAAGGCAGTTTTCACTATAACCAAATGTCCCGTTGCAACATCTCCCAAGTACTTTGGTTGCAATTCCTTCAAGCCCATCTGAAACTTCAGAAACAGCTTGAAAGACATGGCTATGTGGAAGGAGGCCTGCTGCCCTCAATGGGAGCAAAGCCCAGGCACAACCACTGGCTGCTTACCCTTCCCACTGCTGCTGCCTGTGTTCCACCTAGGGTAGGTAGGGGTGGCAGGAAAGGACAGGGCAGCATCAAACATCTCCCTTTACCACTCGTTCCCAGATTTGGTGAACCTTTGGAAGGCAGAAGGAGGAGAAGAGGAAGGGATATTCATATTACAGCCTACAAAAGAGGTAACGAAAGTGTGGCCATGCCAGTCACTTGCTGCGTGCCACAGAAACACAGGGGCAGCCTCGCCCTTTTGTTGAAGCCAGGGTGTTTGTTGTGTTGAGCAGGAAGCAGGAACCACCCCAGCCAGACCCCCCCTGCCTCCAGCCACTGCAGGCTGGCACAGGGCAGGGGATTGGTGGAGGGAGAGGTGATGGGGGATGTCTCTGCGGGTCGTTGCTGATCTGTCGACACAGGTTGAGTCAGGCTCAACGAGATGCTTCTATGAGCTGGGAAAACACCCAAAAAGGAGAAGTGGAGATGTTTGCCTCCCCAGTCAGTTTGCCTGCCATTAGCGTTTTCCTACTTCCCTGTTCTAAGTAAACACACTTACTGTCAAACTTCAAAGAAGTGATAACCAGCTTGGGGAAAACGCCTCTGGGAAAGGGACAAGGCAAGAATGCCTTGAGAAATGCCCCAGCACCAAGCTTGCTCCCACCCTGCCAATGGCCAGCCCTCCATGGAGGCACAGGCTGGAAAGGCAGAGGCTGGTTAAAAGCAATGATGCCTGTGAAGTGCAGATATGCACAGAGTGATGGACAGGTTTGCAAGTCGGAGCTCAGAGAAGGAGAGCACAGCAACACCACTGTGCTGGGAATAAAAGACAGATTTCCTCAGAGACACAAATGAAACTTCGCTGTCCCACTTAGAGCTGCTCTCAACACCACAAATGGCAGGTGTCTGAAGCAAGGCAGTGACACTAAACACGTCCCTTCAAAGCACAAAACACAGAAGAAACTTTCCAGCTATCAGCTTTTCGTAACTCAGACAAAATGCCAGAGAGGCTTCTTTGATTGGCCTGCCCTCCTCCCAGGGGAGGACACAAAAGGGACACTGATGCCTGGGACAGGAGATGTGCTGCATGGAGCACCTATTCTCACCACATTTGCTCTGACAGTCGCCCTGGTCTCTGTGGATTTTGGAAAAAAAGTGACCACTGCGGAAATCTGTCACTTAAATTTAATATCCTGTTGTCTGTGAGGATGCAGTCCTTTTGGGAAATTCAGTCCTGGCAGCTAAAAATAAAGCAGCCGTGTGGAAACAGTGAGACAAACAGCTCTGCCCCTGTGCACCCAAGCCTGGAGTCCTCAAAGTCCAGTCGTACTCAGCCCAGATCAAGTCCATTCCCCACAGGAGAGCTGTTCTAGAAGCTACTTCGAAATGCATCGCAGCAGAACAGTATCACCCACAGCATTTACCTGTGGTTGATATGGAGTTACAGTGCCATGAGACTTCCCTATGACTGCACCAGGCTATTTTAAATTCGAGGCAGGCATAAGGCATGAGACAGTACATGTTGTTCATGTGGGGAAACTCTTTCATTAATATTCATGCCTTGGGACTGGCCTAAGGTAGACAGTTTTTTGAGCATGCAACACATTTAAAATGCAGGGTTGGCTTTAATGCCTGGAACACTGATGCAGCTAAAATCATTGCTTCACCTAAAATCACACCTTCACAGAAACCCCATTTCCTCTGAGCACCAACAGACTTACTTGTACGGATAGAAACATTCTTGAACTTCAGTCACCAAAGGCTAATCTCTCTTAGAATGAAAGAAAAAGTAAAACCTCAAGAAGCTGCAGGATGTGTGGGAGTTAATTTTGATATCTAAACAGTTATTTGAACCAACACAGTGGTATAAAAACATGTCTCCACCCTCCTTTAGCTCTGGAATCACAGTTTAGAGGATTTAGAGGATACATGGGTCTCCAGGCCATGCTGTCAGTAACTGATACAAGCTTGGCCATAGAAGTGACACATGTCCCCACGGCCTGCACTGTTGTTGGAACCCCTGGCTGAGGCTGCGGTGCTGGGACTGCAGCAGCTGGCTCCTTCAGCAGCACAGCTGCCTGCTGGTTCGCCTGGCAGGGCTGGATGTGTGCAGCTTGTATCCAGGCAGTGCAGGCACTCAGGGCAGGCAGCCGGGGCAGGAGCTGCGTGTCCCTCATGCCAAGTTGTCTCTGCCTGTGAGTCACAGCCCTGACTCATGAGCTGCTGTGGATTAAGCTGTAATTTGAAGATGTTGCCGCCTACATCTGTCTGTGCTGCTCCTCTCCCGGAGGTGGCAGAAACAAACACTCACACAGTCATCTCAAAAATTCGGCCAGACGTGCTAGTTCAAACCCCAGGTGAGGGCAGGTTAGGGTGAGTGAGCAGGCGAGCACACACCTTGCAGCAATAAACCTGGGAGGAAGGTTTCCATCCCACTCAGGGGCTGGAAGATGTCTGCTGCTCCCACCTGCCAGCCCCCTGCCATGGGTCTCTCATCTGCCCCTGCCCAAACCCCTTGCCTGGTCCCAGCACCTCATGGAAAGGTCTCTCTGCTCACCCCACACACTACGGGGATCCTCTAGCGCCTAAAACAGGGACAGGTGTTTGTCAGGTGCATGTGTTCATGCTCTAAGAATCACAAGCACCATTTCTCTTGCCATTTGCATTGCCTTGGAAAATTACTTATATTGGGACCTAAGAGCTATAAGCGTTTGTACTGAAGTATATTTAACTGAAATAGCCAATTAAACTAAAATTGCTTCGATTTAAGTGAAAATTAAGACAAGTGGCAGTACCAAGGATAAGATTGATCAGGATTATTTGTGAACTCCCAGGCACATTTCTGCTGGAAGAGCCAAAATTCTGTACCATGTGCTTATTATGGCTCTCATTTTTTTTTTCCTGGCATTAAACCACCTGTTGGAAGACAAACTGTGCCTTATCCAGCATAAAGGCAGCCAGCACACTTGTCAACAATTTTTGAACAAATGGAAGCATGCATTTGTACAGGACCAGCACTTTGCACCAGGAAGCCATCGTGTTTGTGATATTTCGTTGGAAGCCATAAAGCCAGACTTTTTTCCTTCTATCAGCAGCTCACGTGTGCAATGCT
This sequence comes from Trochalopteron elliotii, assembly GCA_024734555.1. Taxonomy (NCBI): domain Eukaryota; kingdom Metazoa; phylum Chordata; class Aves; order Passeriformes; family Leiothrichidae; genus Trochalopteron; species Trochalopteron elliotii. The sequence continues at coordinate 6,768,773 of JANPWX010000097.1, read as the reverse complement.
TCAACTAAAATGGTTTAACTTCGGCCCTTTGATTACAGAAGCACAACCCCTTCCCACAGGCCAGTCCTTGGCTTTGGGTTAGTCATTGCTTTTGGTTTACACACAGGAATTGTATTTGATGCGGGAGCAGATAAGCAATGCATCTGCTCAGTCATATTTCCCCAGCGTCTCTCCCTTTGTTCTTTTGCCTTTTATCTGCCGAGTTCTCTCTGCAGAGATCCCTGCCTTTGCCCTGCCGCTTTTCCCTTCTTTTCTAAGCTTGCCCTTGCCCACCTCTGCTTCTGCAGGAAAACAACCAGCCACTCGCATTTAGCAATGCCCTCACTATTTACTGATGTCAGTTCCCCCCCACAGAATTAATTTCCCTTTTGTTTGCCTTAGCTAGAAAGGTCTGCGAAATTTGCAACAGTTTCTTCCTAAATGAGAACAGGGAAGAGAGAAGCTCAGCATCCCCCCACGTGGCAGCGCCGGCCATCCCACGCCGCTCCCTCTCCTGTCCGCAGCTCTCCCACACTCGAGGTAGGGCTGTGCGATGGGGTGTGAGTGCTGAGTCACCGCCTGGGGTTAACACACCAGCCTTGCTACAGCAAAGCCCCATTAGTGGAACAAAAGCCATGCTGACAGTTCCCAGCGCACAGCTTACGCTGATTAAAGGCCAGCTTGTGTCCTCGGGCGAGGAGGGCGAGAAGGGGCTGGTTCTGACTCAGCCAGAATCGCCCCCGCAGGTCCCCACGCGGGGAGGGCCCCCAGCCCTTCTGTGGGCACTCAGAAGCTTCCTTGGCACATACACCAGTCCTATGGCATGTAGGTCTGGTGCCTTCAGGTGCAGCCCCAGGATGGGCTGCAGCTGGACAAGATGAGGCAGGCACGGAAAGAGATGCTCCTGCCCATGCTGTGCACAGCAGGTATCTCAGCTGGGACACATTTGCTTGCTGGAGTAGTCTGCAAAAGAAATTGCTATAGGCATGAATATTTAAATTTCCTTCCAATGGGTATCAAGCCAAATTCCACATCTCAGTTCCAGGGTGAATCGGGATGATCAGACACGCTGCTTCACAGAACAGAAATGTAGAGGTAAGACCAAATCCCAATGCCTTCCTCCAGAGGGGACGGAGTGCCTGGCCAATTAATTCAGCAGGAAGGGAGGGAGGAATCGTAGGCCTGCAGGCTATTGTGTTTTTTTCATCTTTGCTTGGAGGGCTTACCTGGCAAAGATGTTCCCTGAGGTCAGCAAGTTAAAGAACAGTGTCTGTTGAACAGAAAACCTGTGACTTTTTTGCAAAGCTCCTCTGCTGGGTGAACATGACTTGTCTCTGTGAAATACTGCTATTCCCCTGGGAATATGTGCTCTGAGCATGGGGCAGGAAAGAAAGAGGCAGCTAGACCTTCCCACCTTCTGGGATCTGCTTAAAAAAAGACAGGGAAGTGTATTTAAATTACCTTTCCTTTTTCTCTGGGTGAGCTAGACTTGTCCTGAGCCCTAGCTGGATGACACCAGCCAGACTGTATGCCTGGATAGTGCATCCTGGGATGCACTATCCAGGGACACTGTACCCCAGTGTGGTCCTCCAGCATTGCCTAGCACCTCCATCCCACCTGGCAGGACTGCACTGCTGTAGCTGTTCTGTTCAGGTGCATTAGCACCAGTGCTGGCTTTCCAGAGCAGCCTTCCCCATGCCACAGTTTGCTTTGGTTGTGCCCCAGCTGGGCAGCCCTGCCGCAGGCAGCAGAAGTGTGATGTGCAGACAGGCTTCAGCAAGCCATTCCTGACACTAGATCCAATGCCTGGAGAAAACTGTCCTAATCCTGCCAGGTTTGCTCCTTACTGGCACCCACATGAGCCACACCTTCCCAGCATGTACCCAATCCTCCCATTTCCCTCCCTGGGAAAGCTGTCAGCCTTCTTACCTGGCAGCATTGCACTGGGTGCCTGAGCTGCCACCCATGGGGAGAGCAGGAGCCACCCCTGCCATGACCTGGGCTTTCAGGCTGCAGGGACAGCCCAGCACCGGGGGCTGCCCTGGCTCACACCTCAGCAGCTTTCTCTGCAAACCCAACAGATGCTCACAGCAAAGAAACAGAAACCAAACCAGAAAAATGAGACGTCTGCAGAAACGCTTTATTGGTGGACTGCTGCTGGGTACTGCTGGTCCTGCAGGAGCTCCCCATTCCTGTTGGGATCTGCCTTTGCTGCTGTTTGCAGCCTCCTCAAGCTGCCTCTCCAGCAAGAAAGCACACAGCGATGATCATAGCAGTGATCCCTGGAGATATTACTGCACCATGGGAAAAGCAGCTACAACAGTGGCTGGGCGTGATGCTGAAGAAGTCATCTTCCCACTTGTGTCCTTAATACAAATACTCTTACGGAAAATGAATCAGCCCTCTTTGGGCTTCTTTCCAGAGGCCTCTCTGACTAATTTTGTCCAAAACAGCCAGGCTGACCCTGCACAGCAGTATGACAGTGGCAGACAGGTCCTGCTCACGTTTGGGTGGAGGCAGGGAAAAACTGTTTTGCAGGCCTGCCCAAAAAAATCCTCAGGCTGACTCTGCCAAAATCCACACCAAACATATGGTAAATGAAATCGCTGGCAGGGAGCTGGCTTGGACAGCAGGAGTGTTTCAGCACTGTGGACTGCTTGTTAGCTGGCCTGAATTGTATTTATGCTGCTTTAAGCAGCTCCACATTTAAGGAAAAGAAGGCAAAGGACAGGGCAATGCCAATTTTTTGGGTGTGGTTTTGATGCCTCCCCGTGCACATTTTTTTTCCTGACAATGTTAGCATGGTCACAGTGCTTGTCCCATCCTGTGGTTAAGGGCACAACAGCATCACAGAAGGCTTCACCTCCTCATATGGCAACAGTCTCCTGTGGAAAAGCAGACAGAAGGGTTTTTCTCTCTTGGAACAGGGACTCTGCCTATTTCACCATATGAATGTCCTGTACATTTCACAGAGCTGATGAAATAATTTACAGATGGGATCCATCTCAACAAAGGCTCTTATTCACAGGGCAGGTTTCTCTGCGGTGTGTTTTGGGCTGGATCCCAGCTTGCAGAGCCATATCAACCAAATGCATCCACAGAGCCAGGCAAGTTTCTGAGAGGATACCAGACACGGAGATGCTGTGCCACTGCTGCTGTGAGCAGCATGACTTACTCAAGCAGCAGTTCAGCCCCTCTGGAAATCTGAGCCTTGGATTCATGGCAATAAACACGCCTTTCCTCACATGACAGCCTTTAAAAGGATTCAGGTACCAGATACCATATCCGGGATGCTGCCAGGTGCTGCAGAGAAAGCATGGCAGAGCAGCAAGATCACAAGAAAGAGGTGCCTGATGTATTCAAAAATTTGATAGGCTGCCATAAGAATAGCTGTGGTGGCTACTGCTACTAAGGAGGATGAAAATAGAGCAGAGAAACAGCCATTCCTTTTCTTGAGTCTGGGGTATCATTTCTCCTCCTGGAGCTAGAGTGGTGGAGTGCCAGGGGCAGAGCTCACCTCCACATTCATGGGCAGCTTTCCACCACCTTTTGCATGCTGCAGCTTGGAGTTCAACCATTCCCCAGACCTACCCCATCCCTTAGTTTCCCCCATCTCTCTGCAGGCTGTGGAATCCTGACGATTGCACGGGCTTTTTGCAGGGCCCTGCAGGAGCTTTTTCAAGAGAAGGCAGGGGGACAGATACCTCGGAGCTGCTGTCTTGCTCCTGACTCCATGGGCACACTTTTCTGGGGCTTAGTGATCATCTAAGCCAACAGCATGACCAAATCCCACAGAATCTGTTTGTTCAACAACCTGATCTGGACAAGGAAAATCGAAGTTTCAGAGCAAACTTTTGGGCACAATCCACCCCAAACATGGATCAATAAACCCTTCCCCCAGCTTCTCCTTTCTTGATGTGCATTCAGCACTCAGTCAGTAGTACCTTAGAAACATCTCACTATCTGCCTATGCTCAAAAGAACAAAAAAACAACAACAAAAGGAAATTTACAGAGGGATGACTTAAGAGAGTTTGGAAATCGCTTCCCATATGAAACACTCCTTTAGTCACAGGCACAGAAAAGCATCAGAATTCCCTGCCTCTGATGCAAACAACAGAAAGAAAAAGTCATCTGGAAGGACAGGATGATTCATACTGAGGACCTGACTCGTAATATTCATCAGTGTTGAAATTGCCTCTGCAAGATGACTGCATGTGAGAACGGCACCAGCAAAATCCCAGCTTCTGCCACGAGAAGTATCATTAGCAGCGAAGTGGTGTGGTGAGACTCCCGTGGCACAACCCTTGCTCCAGTGAGTAATCCCAAGTCATCCAACCAGTCCCAGCTAAAACAGCACTGTCATTCAGGTAAAACTGCTTTACATAAGGGCAGCTGCAGCAGACTGGAGCATGCTCAGGCTTTGCAGCCCTCTTCAACAGCAAAATAGAAGGGTTTTTTCTTGGCCCTGCAAAAATTCTTGCTGAGGGCTTTCTCATGAAGATGCTGCTCAAGTTGGTTGCTTGAAGACTGGAAAATTGGCCAGTCTTTTCTTTTTTGTTAATTGCCCTGAGCCAATCGGTAAAAGGGCAAAAAAGGCCATGCTGACTTTATGCATTGTTAGGAGATACTTTCCCCTGCACATTTGAATTTGTTTACTTAATCTTCCAGGCCTTTACCCATGAATATTAAATTCCTTGATCACTATGCATTAGGAGTCATCTTCACACCATCTGTTTGTATTTGTCATCTAACCCTTGTAAATAATAAAATGTACTTTGTTCTCAAGTTCATGGATCCTAGCAGGAGAGCAATTACTGTTGAGGAAAAGTACTGTGTGAAACTATTGGCAGTGACAGGATTCTTCTTTAGCCTCCCATCTTGCCACTATACAGCAATTAAATGAAAGCCAGGATATGGCCCAAAGAGCAATGCATGGTTTCTTTGCAGGGCCAGAAGAGATGATGGAGGGCTCTACATCTCTGAAAGTGATGCAGGCACTCTTGCCCATGTTCCTAAAAGAAGGCAATGTCAGAAGAGAAGGCTGCACTTCAGGGGAGCAGCCTTCCTGAGAGTTTGGCATGCCAACAGGATCTAGCTGCTCTGCTCAAGCAAAAATATAACCTGGATTGGCAGGAATGGCTGTGGCTGTTAAACAGGGTGGCCTGGGCAGCTGGCCTGGGCAAACTTCCTAAGAGGTACTGGCTCAAAAGAAACAACTGAGGAAGAAATAGGTAAATGAGCAGATAGACAATGTTTCTCTCACACCTGGGAGTGCCATTAAAGAAGTGAAATTGTCACCCATCAGCTGACAGGTAAAGTTCAGAGAAGGCTAGGCAAATATCAAGGGAAATAGTGATAAAGTGCAGTTGTTACAATATGAAATTAATCCTTAGAGGCAGCTCTGCCTGAAAATTTTATTAGATCATGCAATGAGAACAGCCTTTACACATATTACCAAGGTTCAATTTCAATTTTATCAACGCAGATAAATGTGTGAATCCCTAGAACAATGGACCCATGAGTAGGAAAAAACATGTGCCATGGTGGAAGACCTCTGTGGACAACAAAAGCTGGCTGGTGAGCACACCATATGAGCACAGTGCCTTGGGGAGCCAGTCAGAGACATACTTTGCAGAAGACTCACAATGATTTACATCCCCTAAGGATTTGTGTCTCTGTGCTCCTATAAATTATCTTATATGCCAGGCAACTATCAATAAGCACTCAAATTGTTACCGTCTAGTTAAAACCTAATGTTGTTGGTCAAAGAAGGGATCACTTAGGAGATTAAATGGAATCATATTATTTTTATCTGACACGTTGGTAGCAACAAATTTAGGCAAGAGAGTGGTTGTCAAATATTTGTTTAACTGGAAGAGTTATCTGGGCTTGGACAAGATACCACTTGCCAGTCTGCTCAGCCTTGCAAACATCCCACACCAGGAGGTTACCTATTAAGTGATAGACAATATAAGTCGTTAATTGTTAGAGCATTATGACCTCAGACTTTGCCCAGGTATTTAATAACACCATCTGCTCTCTAGGTTTGCAATACTAATATTTTTACGTAAGGATTACTCAGCTTTCTCCACAAAAAAGTTTCCAAAAACAGTGCTAAAGGAGAGCAGAGAGCATGGTACTTAAACCTGACTGCCCAAGCAAAATATACAGGAGGTAAAGTTCACCCAAAATATTGTAGATGCATTGTCTTGAATCTGGAAATGTTGATGTGCTGAAGGCTGAGGGCCTGTGATCCAGCCTTGTGGACTGAATTTGGGAAAAACGTTGTCATGCCTGAGAAGAAGCTGGGAGTGGAATGCACTCTGGTGCAGGCTGCCAGTCACTTTGCTCTTTCTGGCACCTTTGCTGTTTCCTTCACCAAAACAACAGCAACGGTCCAAAGGCCACCATTCAGGAATCACTGTGCCTTCAGATCTTTTTCTCTTTGATAACGTGCTTTTAAAGCATGTACATTTCACACCAAGCAATCACATTTATCAGGTTTTCCAATCCTCTTCTTGCTGACAGTGATGTGATTTTTAGCATTGGCTTCATAGGGAATTTAGGGGAGGGAAGAAAACAGTGTATTTCTCTCAGCTGGTGTCTTCTGGTCAGTGTTTCCATGGGGTTTCATGTAAAGCCATTCTCAGTGCACTGGAAACCTGAACCTACTGGATTCAGTGACAAAAGTCCTAACAACTGACATGAGCCTGTTTCTCACTCTGGAATGTTGAAATTTTTGTGCAAATAGTCTTTTCCTCCAAATAAAGAGAAGCTGAAACCTGGTAGCTGGTGAGCTGCCAGATGAAGGAGGAAGCATTAGAGGTGTGAACACCAAAGTGCTCCAAAAAAATAAAGCCAAGAGAAAGAGCCCAGAGTGTACTTTAAATTTAAAATGCACATTTGTAGTGGGTTTTTAAAAAATGTTTTTATTTTGCTTACCGCTTATTGGTGTATGCTTGAGGAATAAAACAATCATGAATCCTCCACACCCCCCATCTTAATTCCTATATGAGACCTAGGAGGTGGAGTGCTTTACTTGGCACTCTGTTGCAAGTGAGAGGTCAAATATGAAACTGAACATATGAACGTAATTAGGAGGGTATGTAAAATATGGGGGCTGGATGTCTTAACAGTGTCCGAAGCAGGCATGTCTTGACATACCATTGGTTGAAAATGATTTTAAGTATTCCAGTCTGTCGGACAGTGTATCTGATTACATCTGAAAAGAGTTTCTTAGTCTTTTGCTCATATGATTTTTCTCATATTTCAAGTGTAGAAGTTTGATTCTGAAAGCCTAGCATGCAGAAACATTCACATCTTTTTGAAGTGTATGAAACAGTATCTTTTTATTACCAATGCTAGTTCTGAAAGAAGATGTGGAAAAGTTCAGATTCTTCCCACTTGTCCTGTATTCATTCTGAAGCAAAGAAAGTTCTAAGGACATTTATGCATGCTACCTGGAGGTGCATGTAGCAGGTTGTGATGGGATATTTTTTTCCATTTGTAAACAGAGAAACTGGTATTTTCATATCATATACAGCTGGGTAGGTTTTCTTACTGTTGTTTCACAAATGACAAAGGAATGGCTAAAATCTGTGCCAAAAGTATGCACAAAAATCTATCTCTACTCTTTGCCTGTGATTTGCATTTTCTTTTAAACCTTTCCAAGTGAAGCAGTAGGCAAAACCCCCGGCAACTAGAAGCATGTGCAAGGATGCAGAAAGCCTTAGAATACATTTCCACACCCTGCTGACCTATTCATCAAAAAGTCTGCCAAAACACGTAACTCTTAGTCTAAAGCAAAATTCACAAGAAAGGGCCTTTCTTGCATTAACCTACTTCTTCCCAAGTTGCGTGCCACTGCAGGATCTCCAGAGGAAGAGGAGCTGAACCCATTATGTGACTTTCCTGTCCTCCCAAGGAATTTTCCCAGCTCCTTGGCAGAGGGGGACACTGGCAAGAGCAACCCTCCTGCAGCTCTGCCGGTGGACCAGGCTGGGACTCTGAGTTAAGCCAAGCAGATGCAATGGTCCTCTGGATGAGGCAGGAGTGAGCTGTCAGCTGCAGGGCTGCTTAACCTCACATTGAGTGGTGCAGTGCATCATCACCTCAGGCCAAATGCTGCTCTAGTGAAAATTCAGCGACTTAGCAGAGCTGCCCCCAGCGGGAACTATGATGCCCCTGTGATCACTGGCTTACTGAGGCTGGGAGTGGTGAGTGATACTAGGTTTAGATGTGCCTGACTCCTTCTTTTTCCAGCTCTCTCTCCATTTGAATCACCATCCTGGTTCATGAGCATGGTGCAGTCCTAGGGTAAGGTTCTCGCAGTCCCAGAGAGCCTTTGTGGGGTCATAAAACTTGACAGCAATGGCTTCAAATGGAAAGTAGGCCCCCATACTGAAGTAAACATGAGAGTATCTTCCTCACCTCATACCTGCATTGTATGTACCAATTTTTGAGATCGTAATACAAATTCACATTTTATTTACACACACACATGCACGCAAGTGTTTTATTCTAGTTTTGTACCTGTTAGACATAGGCCTGATAAGAACAACAAAGGAAAAATCATACTGGTAGTTTTTTTAGTGCTACTGAGTGATAAAGACACCCCTCTGTAGTGAAGAGAAGTCTCAGGCAGGGGTTTTCCCACATTATCATTATTGGTGATGGAAGCAGAGCTGTCTTGCTCAGAAGGATATGGAGCCCAGCCTTTAAGCTCCTTGGGTCCTGGCAGGAAATCAGACCCATGTCCAACGTGGTCCTGTGCCCTGGGAAGCCCAGCTGGTCCATGTGTCCCTCCCTCCTCTTTAGTGTGCACTCTGGCAGCTTGGGGTGGGTTGTCATAGCTGGGTGGGTGATGGGAGGATGCCTGTGGGTGCAGCATGAGGGGCTTCTGCAGCAGCTCCAAAATGCTGCTGCTGCTGAGGTCCCTTCCCAGCCACCCATCCTGACCTGCTCCCCCCTCCACAGAAGCACCCCAGCACAGAAGGATGGTGACACTGGGGCAGTTTTAGTTGCACTGCAGCTGTTGGTGCTGCTGGATTTGCTCCAGCATCCACACAAGCAAAATGCTGAGGGCAGCGCCAACAGAACCGAGAGCTGGGGTGGGGAAGAATGGGACCACTTCTGCTGATAGCACCAGTTCGTTCTGCAGGTGTGCTGCATGCTCTCCTCTGGTAGCTCACCCAGCTCACACCCAAGGCCATCTGGATCAAAGACAGGATGAGACAGTGCTCCGGAAACCAGGGCCAAGCTCCTCTCTTCAGCATGGTGCTCTGGGGTGGTGATTTGGTCTGCTATTATGTAAGATTCAACAAAAGCTGTATAACAAAACTATTTTAAGTAAGAATGTTAATTGAAGGCTGAGTCAGGCTGCAGCTAAAGCAGAGATGTTTTTGAGAGGCTTGTACTCTTTTTCATTTGGTCTGTATTTTTTCCACTTAATTACAATGTGTGTGGAACAGCAGTTAGCAATAATAGTAACTGGCAGAGGGAAAATGGACGATCAAGATAATCATCCTCTTTCCTCTGGATCAGCCACTGAAACCCATCCCAGATCTGCACTACTCAAGAGTCATTCACCTCTGAGGCTGCACAAGGCATACGGGAAATGCAAGCAGACCAGGGAGCAAAGAGGCAGCTGCTTGGTGCTCCTTGTCATGATGGACTGCAGGTGGAAACTGGTGAGACATGTTAGGAGGAGGCTTGTTGAAGGATGCCCGTGTGACACCTGAACCAGCAGCAAGTGGCAGGTGTGCTAGCAGCCTCTGCAGCTGCCCAGAAAGTTCACTGGGATGGCCATTCCTCAAGCAAGACGTGAGGTCTTTGCAGGACCCATTATTGAAGATGACTGGTCCTCATCCAGCCCTATTTGGGAGACTAAGCGATATGCAAGTCCCAGCCTTTGGCGAGTTCCCTTAATGACTGGAATGTGCAGGAGGAGACTGAGTTTAATTGCCAGTTCCAGCACAGGTCTACCAGTTATTAATGCTGCTAGTGTTCTTTTAATCAAATGTGAACTCAACTGTACTTCCTAGCAGGCACCTCCTTCTGGAGCTCAGCATGAGCAGAAGAGATGTGGGTGCCTGGAAAAGGGATATGTATGATTTTCTTTGCCCAAAAGTACACATGGACAGAATGAAGTAATGCAATACAACTCTGCTGTTAAAGTTTACAAATACATCATTAATGCCTAAACTTGTAAGTATTGTTCCTCAGCATTGCTACACATACACATACTACTCATATGACAGAATGTACAAGAAGCTAAAAATATCCTTTTTTACTTGCTTTTACTTAGCATATTAGACTGCAGTCAGCAAAAAGATAAGGCTGAAGCACAGAGAGGAGCATTTCCTCCCTGCTCTGCCTGCCCAGAATGCTCCCTGAGGGGTTCCCTGCAGAGGAGGGGCACTGCCTGAGCATCAGGAAGAGGGAGAGGGAGAGAATGAGAGGAAGTGCTGGGAGGCCAAAACCAAATTTTGTTTGCATTCTGTGCTTTCTCAGATTTGGGCAGTCTGCTGTTGACTCTTGTCTTATTGCAAAATTGAAATAGTATAGCTTCAATGATTAGCAGAAACATGGGCACACCAACACTATCTTAATGTGCCTGGGACAAACCAAGGCTGCAGACTAATGAACCATTTTGCAGCCTTTGCATGTCAATGATCAAAATTCCTCCTGAAGGAACACTGCTCTGTTCAAGGGATTCTCCTGCAGCAGCTGCCCACTGCTCCCTGTATTGTAGTCCTTTCCCTAAAGAGCAACCTCCCAGAAGTGGGGGGATAGGGGAGCACGCCAGCATAGTGCATCTTGCTACCTAGCTAGGTGGGCATGTCTGGTTTGCTACCCAGTGTTCCACAGCTATACAATCCTAACAATTGCTAGGGAATCAGAGAGGGAATCCATCTTCCCCCCTTTACTCTCCCCCCCGAGTCTTTTGGAACTAGCTGATCC
>JANPWX010000097.1:6680161-6748891 GCA_024734555.1 Trochalopteron elliotii | reverse complement strand
CGGCTCCGTGGCCAAGCCAGGTGAGGAGCCGGGGATCGGGGGGCGGCGGGCAGGGCAGGACAGGGCAGGAAAGGACGGGGCGGGAGTGGGAGCTCTCCAGGGATGCGGGGCGGGAGATGCCGGGCGGTTTGGGCGTGCGGGGCGGCGGCCCGGCCGCTTGGGTGGCCGGGTGCCCGGGGGGTGGCCGAGGCCACCCGTTTCCGCGGTTGCTCGGCGATGCATTGTGACTGCGCTGCCTTCTTACCCTCCTCATTCCCCCCACTTCTGGCTCTGCAGGGGCCCGGGCCGCCCGGAAGAGGAAGCCTTCCCCCGAGCCGGAGGGCGAGGCAGGACCCCCGAAGATCAACGGGGAGGTGCAGCCCTGGCTGCCCACCTCGTCGGAAGGGATGAAGCTGCCGCTGACGGCCACCCCCTTCATGTCGCCCCCGCCGCCCACCGCCTCGCCCCACTCCAACCGGACCACGCCGCCCGAGGCGGCACAGAACGGCCAGTCCCCCATGGCCGCCCTCATTCTGGTGGCGGACAATGCCGGGGGCAACCACGCCTCCAAAGACGCCAACCAGGTCCACTCCACCACGCGGAGGAACAGCAGCAGCCCCCCTTCGCCGTCCGCCATGAACCAAAGAAGGCTGGGCCCCGGCAGAGAGGTGCCGGGCCAGGGGGCCAACGCGGCGGCGGCGGGCGGGCTGGAGCCCGTCCACCCCGCCAGCCTGCCGGACTCGTCCCTCGCCGCCAGCGTCCCGTTGTGTTGTACCCTCTGCCACGAGCGCCTGGAAGACACCCACTTCGTGCAGTGCCCCTCCGTCCCCTCCCACAAGTTCTGCTTCCCCTGCTCCCGGCAGAGCATCAAGCAGCAGGGAGCCAGCGGGGAGGTGTATTGCCCCAGCGGAGAGAAGTGTCCCCTGGTTGGCTCCAACGTCCCCTGGGCCTTCATGCAAGGGGAGATCGCCACCATCCTGGCCGGAGATGTGAAAGTGAAAAAGGAGAGGGACTCGTGACTCGCCTGAGCTCGACGCCCGATGTCACCTTGAACTCGAACTGCTTGATTTCTGTATATATCTATAAATATATATATATAAATATATATATATCTCCAAGACAAGGGAAATGTAGACTTCATAAACATGGCTGTATAATTTTGATTTTTTTGAATACATTGTGTTTCTATATTTTTTGAAGACAAAAGGTATGTACTTATTATAAAGGCATTTCTTCTAATTCTTCTCTTTTTTTCTGTTTCGTTTTTTCTTTTTTTCTCTTTTGTTATAGCAACTATTTGTTGTGCTTCCCTGGTGACAGTTACTGTTCAATGTAGGCTGTGACTTGCGCTGCTTTTTTTAGAGAGCACTTGGCAAACCAGAAATGCTTCTAGCTGTATTTGTATGCACTTGTTTCTTCTGTTTTTTCTTTTCTTTCTTTTTTTTTTTTTATGCCAAATACATTTTCTGACATTGTAAAGATTGCCTTACTGTCTGTGATTCCTTATTCCTGGCCCCTGTCCTGTAGAGCTGGTCGCATGCAGGCTTGGTATGAGGCAGCTGGGGACAAGAGTGGCTGGCTGGCCAAGACAGGCATGCCCTTTGCCATCCCGCTGGCCAGGCGAGCTTAGGGAGCAGGAGGGCTTTCTCCCAGGAGCGCGTGGCTCAGGTTGCAATGGAAGATCCTCCAGATCCAGTCCCAGATTGCTCACTGTTTCTCAAGGGAAGTTTCCACCAGAGTAGGATGTGGAGAGGTGTCCAAGAGGCGCTGTTGAGTTAGGGATTTCTGGGTTTGTTTTTGGTTTGGTGTTTTGTTGTTTTTTTTTTTTAAGGCAAAGTTGACCGCAGTTCTCGTGATCAGTTGTAAGATTACAAAACTGCATTTATTCACCAACTGTATACCATAACGTGGTATTTTGATGATGAACTTAGTTACATGATTGGCGAAGGTGCCAGTATAGCACTGCCATTTCTGAAGGTCTTCAGTGTCACTTGTGGGGCTTTTGTGTCTTTGGACAAAGCTGGGGATGTGGGGAAGAGACTTTATTTTATTTTACTTTAATTTTCAGATAGTGCATATGGATTTTGATTTTGCTTACCAGTCACCTCTAGTGCTGTTGCTATTGTTACTATTGCTGACCCAGTATTTCCAAGTAGTGGCAGGTACGGTGTGGTACAGTGACAGCAGTGACTGAGGCTCTGCCAAATTGCCCGCGGGCATATCAGTGACAGCCCAAATGTGGGTGGAGGAAACCTGTAATTTCCTTATTACGTATGCTTGAAACAAACCTACTGCTATTCTTTGAAAATGAAAATATAAACTGGTTGAAAGGAAAGCAAGTGGGGCTGCACATAATGGCCCTGGCCCTACCTTTTAAGCTACTTTGGAGAACTCTTTTGTAAAGCCACTTCTTTTGATCATGCTTCTGCATCACCAAGCAGACTTCTAAAATCAATAAATCATTGGTTACTAGAAATAGTTCAAGTCTTATAGTGATGTTTTTGTGCTGTTTATAGTTCATTGGCAACACTGCAGCTGTCTGAGCCCTTCTGTCGAGGTGTTTATAACTCAGTTATGTGCGGTTGTTTCTGAACAAAAGGGTGGCGAGGTCGTCCTGTCCCAGGGACCAGCTGATAAACACTTCCAGTATCAGAAGAGGAGGAGGAAAAATCTGTTCAGCCAACTATAAAATTGAAGATCTTTGGGTGCTTTTTAGTCAACTGTTCTTATTGTGATAATGTTCAAACTGCAATTTAATGCAGAGTAGGTTTTTTCTTTTTTTTGGAAGACTACTTTTTTTAAAAAAAAGAAATGGTTATTATCAGTATTTGAAGATCAGAACTGCACATGCACAGTAATTTTCTATGAAGTGTTTAATGAGCACACCCACTACATTGTGTTCCATATTACAGGTCAATGTAATATTAGATAAGACTTGCATGATAAACAAATTCATTGAGTCAATATTACGCTTTAAAACTTATAGTCAAGATTGGTGTCTTATGTAAACACATTTAGCCAATTTGAAGAAAACGCACATTATATATATACCTATATATATATACCTATATATAAAAAAAAATGCCAACTGTAAAGGATTCTTTGGAACCACTATGATCTGTGTAAATGTGTATTTAGGCACTTTATTAAAAAAAAAATGGAATTTGAGCTGATAGATGGTAACAAGTTCTTCAAAGTTGCTTGGCATAATACCTTACACGGGATGAAGTTCACGTTTTTGATTAAGGTGGTATCCCTACACTTAAACAATAAGCAAAACGGAATTCCAAAGCCTGCCTAAAAGAGCCCCCCCCTTTTGTGTCATCAGGTGTCCCAGCTGTGAGCATGCCGAGGGTGAGACCTGCTCCTGACAAAGTACACCCTTGTTTTGAGGCCGAGGGACGTTGGTGTGACTCGGTGGAGAGGCCTGTAGGGTAGCACACCTTCCTCCTCCTCCTGCCAGCCGCCCGCTCCTGCAGCTCTGTGACTACTGGAGAGGATGGAAACTCCCCAGCTGGTGATGCCAGGCAGTGGCCCAGAAACAACACAGATGGAAAAGAAATGGCACACGGTGGCTATGCTCACTCAGCTGACTTTGAGCCCCCAGCCAAGTCTAATCTCCACCATAAAACTTCAGAACTGCAAAAGAAAAACAAACAAAAAACCCAAAAAACAAAACAAAGAGTTAAAAAAATTTTGAGGATGTTCATACATAGCTCATTTTTCTCACATTGAATGTTGCTTTTTCCTTTTGGTTGCTTTGCTCAATTACAATAATGCTCCAGTGGATTTTCCCTTTATTGCTACTTCCAGGGCTACAAGCTTTTTTCTTTTTTTTTCTTTTTTCCTATTATTTTGAAGTGCTTAAGCTGCAACAGTGCTACTGTTAATATTCCTTTTTAAACTTTTTAAAAGGTGATACTGTAACTTGTGTAGTATTAAAAGTGTTTTAATGAAGAATGTGTGATTATTATATTTTTTTTCCAACCCACTTCCATTACTTTTTTTTTCAAAGATACTTTTTCCTGGCAGTTAAACTGCACAGTACTTTTGTTGATAGCTGCTGAACTAACCTGCTGCCAGTTTGACATTTTATGGTTGTTTTTTTTTTTTCTTCTGACACTAAGGATGCGGAAACTAGGAACTTGAAATACTTGCTGCATTTTTTTGTATATTAAAAAAAAGAAAGAAAACTTGTAAAAGCTATAGTTGTACAATATCGTTTTTTAATTTTTTTTTTAATACTGTCATGGCATTTATTCGTAAACAGACAGCAGTGTGGGACAAGAAGGGATGCATGGAGCTGGTGGGTGCTGCCCTGTGCCTGGGTCCCAGGGGGTGGGAGAGGTGCCACACAAGGGAGGCTTTGACCGCCTTTGCAGTGGCCTTAGAAAACCTGGTATGTTTGGGAGCTCTCTTTTTAGACGTGCTGTAAACCAGGCCATGGCAACCGCGTGTTTTTATGAACTAGCTCTTAGGCCAAGGGTATAAATACATTTGAGAGTGCTCTCTAGTGGCTTGTTATGTCAACAGAGTCCCTGGATCCTTTCCTTCTGCACCCGGGCCAAGCCCTGCTTGCCTGTCTGTCCAGCTGGCAGGGCGGTGGCTCTTGGTGGCACAGGATGGGACGCTGCTCTGGGGACACCCAGCCACCTGCCCGCCTGCAGTGGGGCACCTGCCTTGCTGGTTGCACCCACTCCACGTGTCCAGCTTGCTCCCAAAGCAGTGTGGGACACCCCATGTGCAGTGCAGGGTGTTACGGTGCAGCTGCAGTGCCCACACCAACACAGCGTCTCCTCAGGAGGGAGAAGACGCTGGATCATGTGGAAATTAATGGCACCAGGGGTGGCTGAGCTGCTTGGAGCCCTGACTCTCCTGCTTCACTCCAACAGCGCTGTGTCCAGTCATTAGGCTTGAAAAGGCTCAGCTCTCAGCATTTCTTGTTTCTCCTCCTTGAGCATTTGCATTTAGGTAGCTGTAACTGCATCTTTTGAAAAATGATTGAAAAAAACCCAAACTCAACCACTACCTTTCCTCAAGTGGACTCTTGTCTCTACAGACACTGTAGGTCCAGCCCAGTATAAACTACTTTCAGTGTATGCTCCCATAATGAGGCAAATGGAGGGAGGGAGGGAGGGAGGGAGGAAGGGAAGGGAAGGGAAGGGAAGGGAAGGGAAGGGAAGGGAAGGGAAAAGGAAAGAAAAAAAGAGAAAGAAAGGAAAAGAAAGAAAAGAGCTGATCTTTTTTCCCCTGTTAAAACATAAGATGGGCTTTTGCAGTGTATGGATGCACTTTCTGCAGTAGGTGCATGGCAGCCAGTGACCCCTGCCATTTGCCAAGCTTGGCAATGGAACAGCCTAGCTGCCCTGCCCTGATCCCATGTAGGCCACCAGTATTCCTCCTTTCCCTGCCCTTTGTTCCCAGGAACAGATGCCTTTCCTCTGCCAGGGCCCAAGGTCAGGCAGTGCTAGAAGCAGATGAATGAAGTGCCTGCTTATCCACTTCATCACCCAGAGCTGCTGCTCTGCTCCAGAGGTAACTCTTTCACTGCCTCCAGGCAGCCTCTGGAGCATGCCACAGACTTTGAGCACTAAGTGTGGGGGTCAAATTCTAATCATGGAGCTCCCTGACAGGCTGAACTCTCCCTCCTGGGAAAGAAGGCACACAGATATCTCCCATGGGAAGCTCCCAAGTGCATGTTAGTGCCCACATGGCTGTCTTGCTGGCTGGCATAGGTACACTGAAGATGAGGTGACATCTCTGCAGGTATTTTTAGACATCACCTAACTTTGCTTTTCTTTCTGCCACTCCAGAGCCAGTTTTGTAGAGACTGGAATAGAAAAGTACATGCTAAACCCCAAAATGTTGCATCAATTTGAAACCCCTTATAAAACAAACTTACAGAGAAACCAGAACTGCTCACAGAAGCTTCTCATGGGTGTATCTTCATCTCATCACCTCTGACTCAGCAAACACCACAAGAAACATCCCTGCCCATTAGCTCCCATCTCCAGCAGCACTGGGCCAGGTGTGAGAACCTGCCCTGCCTGGCACAGCACCCAGCCATACCCCCATCTCAGGGTCCTTTTGTCTGCCCCCCAATCTGCTGCCTCCTGCCCTGGTGGTCCCCAGCTGTGGGGTGCTCCCATCCCATCCTGGGATGTCCTGTCCAGGACTGGGGATGCCCTTCTGGGTGGGGGGCTGTGGCTTTCCTGAGAAATAAATCCCGGGGAGCCTCCAGTCTGGAGGCACCTTTGAGGAAATCTTGCACATGGCCAGAATGGAATAAGCTATGGAAAGATTTATCAAGTCTGAGGGTTGGCCTGCAACTTCCCAGAGTGGCTTAATAATAGTGAGACAACTTCTCTGGATATGCTTTGTAAAGTAAAAAGGTTTTAATAATGACAAAAATAATAAACATAATGGAACAAAGAAATATAAGTTGAATGCAGTGCAGAGGACACTCTTACACTGGCTAGGGCAGTCCAAAAAAGCAATTGAGCTCCTTTGTGCAGTCTTTTTAGTACTTGATGCTCTAGGTGGGCTATTTGGTACCTTGCCCAATGAAATTGGCAACAGGCTTTGAATTACTTTTCCAAAGCCCAGTCAGTGCTCCTGTGCTGGCACTGGGCCAATTACAATGGGAAGGTTATGGAAAATTCTAGTTTAACTTCCTTACATGTTCAAAGGTAAACCGAAACTTTTTTCTTTAAATAGAAACACTTGCTCAGATGTGGGGGTGCATTCCTACACACCTTGGAGGTGTTCAAGGCCAGGTTGGATGGGGCTCTGAGCAACCTGATCTAGTGGAAAGTGTCACTGCCCATGGCAGGGGTGTTGAAACTAGATGGTTTTCAATGTTCCCTTTCAACTCAAACCATTCTCTGAGTCTGTGATTTTCAGCTGCGGCCTCTGGGAAGGAGGGCATTCACTCTTCACTGCAAAAATGCCAAGTCTGCATTGTCTTTTACCCTCTTTCACTATAAAACACTTATTTCCCTCACCCACTGCCAGCCCAGAGAAGCCTC
The DNA here is from genome assembly GCA_024734555.1 of Trochalopteron elliotii. Classification (NCBI taxonomy): domain Eukaryota; kingdom Metazoa; phylum Chordata; class Aves; order Passeriformes; family Leiothrichidae; genus Trochalopteron; species Trochalopteron elliotii. The sequence goes on along the minus strand of JANPWX010000097.1, from coordinate 6,741,884 downwards.
ATGCTGTTTTGTGCTTTCCTTTTTAGCAACCCATTAAAAACAACCAGGAGATAAGCACCCAGAGATGAAATGGCTTGTTGGTTCACCAGGTTGCTTCCTTGCAGTGGCAGCAAGTCCACCCATTCTCACACTGCTGGGGGGAAGTGTGCAGGTGGAGAGCTTTGGGGGAGCCCCAGATACAATGAGGGCTTCATCCTGCCACCCACTTAGGCAGGGGCACAATAAAGCAACTGGGCCTTCCCCTTCTTTCTCACAGAGTTTTGAGTTTATTTTCCTTCTTTTTGCATCTTTGTGAGGTGACGAAGAATTTTTTTCAACCAGAAATCCATGTTTTCTCCAATTATTTTCTAACCCTTTTTTATAGGTTTGTCATGTTCTCCACCTGTATGTAGAAAGGGACTTAGAGATATTAGATAAAAACTGCATAACAGAACGAGGCATTTAATTTTGTCCAGACTACTTACAAATTTGGGGTTTTTTCCATCTACCTTATTCAGGTGTTGCTAAACACTAAGAACAAATAATTTTCTCTTTTTAAATGTATCACCCCATAGCTGCTAGTTACAAAACTCTAAAATCAGGGTACTGGTGAAAGACTTCAATGCAAGTACATGCGGGTGATGCTGAACATCATGTTTCTTTCACTTCACAAAAAATTGGGAAACAAATCATCTTCTGCACACTGACTCATGCCTTTGCAGATCCTACTTCAGGAATTGCAGTGAAGTCAAACCAGCATAAGGACCACTTTTTCCATCACACTTTCATAACTATTCATACTGTAATAATTTAAAAAATCCAAATACTAAGTTCCCAGTGATTTTGTGGTGGTGATTAAATAGGATGCTATCCACCTTCCCCATGAGAATACAATTAGGGCAACCTACCCTCCAGAAATTACAGAGGGAAGGTAAGGTGTTATTTTCGTTGCAGAAAGTACCTTGCTGTCTTTATTAACTCTGGGCAACCCAACATGTCATGCAGTAATGGCACTGGGTATGGGCTTCCCTGCACCTGAAAAGAAGGGGGCTGCATGGACCCAGCTGGGGCTTTAACTTGCTCTAATTAGTTAAAAAATTCTGCTTAGATATCCATTGTGCTTTTCTTGGAGGATACAAGCCATGATAAACATTTTTAGATGTGCTTTTTAATTACTATTTTGATGTTTACTTTCATCCTGAGAGCTCTTCCATTTGTGTAAGCCCTGTGCTTTGCTTTGAAGAGACAAATAACCTGTGCCCTTAACTGAACCAGCTCCTTTATGCTCCCAATTAATATTTTTATAATCCAAATGGTTATTTTATCTTACCAGTTCTGCTTCTTTGGGTTACTGCGGCTCTTTGTCCAGACCTCTTTGTCCGACTGTGTTAAAATTAACTTGTGAAGGTGGATGACTGATTTCAGATCCTTTCCTGCACAATTGGGGTATTTCCTGAAATCTTATTAATGGGGAGGCTCTCCAGCTAGTAAGACTTTCTGGGAATGGTGGTGCACTCTGGGCGGTTAGTCATTTGGCCTCTGGCCACCCCTCTGAGAGGGCCCAGCAAGGGCTGTGGGGGTTTTGTGTGGTCCTGGCTCTGGAGGAAGGTGTGAACTAGCCATGCTGCTTCCCAGTTATCTTCCGAGCAGGAACATTTTGAACTGCAGTGGCAGCGTGTGTTTCTTCATCCTGTGTCACAAAAGTTTCCTGACATTTAGTGTTTTGGGGTGGATCCCTTCCTTTTCTGTGAAGAGTGCCAATTTCAGTGCTGCTTTTGATGGATAACAATCCGAGAAGCACTGGAGCAACACCAATAAATGTGGTTTGTGTAGGAAAGCTTCCGGCTTCCCTTTTTAGCTGCTCCTTGACTGCAGAGGGACAGGAGTACCAGCCCTGCCAGCCTCTTCTTTTCCCTTCTCCTTCTGCCAGGGGCACCTTCCTGGTGGGAGAGCCTTTAGAGGTGCCTGGGGGGAGAAGGGCTAACTGAGAGGGCTGGGTCTCAGCTGTATTGACCCTTCTCACTGTGTGCAATCTCAGGGTTTGTTTAAGCTCTCTCCAGGCAGCTCCAGAGAGGTGCTGTGGCATGGCTCATTTCATCCTGACTGTGATGGTGCACTCACCCCCATTCCTCTGGACCATTTTGTGATCTAAGGGATTCCTATCAGGCCTTAGGTTCTGTATAAAGATTTGGCCAATGAAGCATCCCTTGATGCTACCAGGAACTCTTGCATGGCCAAGGTGGTCAAAAGAGCAGGAATAATCAGTCATTCCCTGATAGCCTTGGAATTTTCCTTACCTGAATTGTAGCCAGTGTGGAATGCTATCATTGTTACTGGACTTTGGAAAATTCCAGTAATTACTGCCCCAGATTGTATCCAGAATGGAAATTTGTTGATTACTAAAGCCAGTCTTCTCACAACCCTATGAACAGTGGTCCAGTGTAAGGCCCTTTGAGCTCTTCTGGACTCCAGCAGGCTGCCACCAGTATCTCCCTGAGCGGGACACCTTTTGGAGCTCACAGATTCTCAAGTTTGCAAAGTTCTGAGGTCCATCAAGGAAAGCTGACAACAGGGCCTGCACTTCTTGAGGCTCAACCCTTGCCTGTTGAGAGATGCCAAGATCCTTAAAGTGAGTGTTTCACTGAACTCACCGTAAATAGAAAGGATGGTTCTTTACTGTCACTTTCTTGAAAAGGGACAAAATTAAAGAGGAGCACCTTGCAATTTTCAAGTTTACTGAAATACTCCCCAGGGAGAGACTGGTGAAGGCAGTCTGAATTTGATTCCTCTTGCTTAGCTGATACATGGCATACTCCTTCAGGTGCCCTTTCTCCCATCACTGCTCAATAACCAAATTTTGGGCTTTGCCATGGTACCCGCAAGTGTATCAGTGAGGGTCCAAATTGCTGGGAGCTGTTGGGCAAGAGTGGTTTAAGGAAATGGTGCACAATACTTGTGAAATTATTGGTGTCATCTGGGCTTCATTTGCTTTTAAAATGGGATTAAGAAAGGCAAATTAAGGTGAATTTCCTCACCAAGGAAAAAGCAAAGCTCATCTCTTAGGGACTGAATTGCTGACCCTTAGTTTAAAAAACAGAACAGAAAAAGCAGTGGTTTTCTTTTGGAATCTGTTCTTCTAATTCTAAACTGCATTCCATCCTGCCAACAGCTCTGTCATTGACTTCATCACCTCCATGGGAGAATTCCTTTGAGTAAAGTTTCACCAGAAATGCGAGAAGAATCAGGACTTAAATGTAAATTACGAGTTACGACACAGACCGTTTTGCTTCAATTATTTATGAGAAATCGTTTCATTATAAATAGGTTTTTCAGTTAAATATATTGCTAGCATTACCTTGTTACTTATCCATAATTAATTAAATCATTGCAGATTTCTATGTTATTATCATTTCCATAAACTATAAATAATTCAGAAGAAACATTGGTTCTTTCTGGATACTTTGTATGTTCAGATAAGACAGAAGAGCAAAGTTGCTCCATCCTCAACTTTTTCCAACCATGTCTTCAGAAAAACTGGGGAGGAAAGGGGAAGGGGGTGGCCAGTGAGTGGCTAAATAAAATGCTGGGTCCTGTCCCCAGCATTGCAGGGCTTTTGTCTCCAAGCTGGGCATGCCCTGGCTACTTTTCAGAATAATCAGAAGGAAGTGCAGAATTGAAGGAGTGAAGGACTTGATTCACTGGCCTGCCTTTGCTCCACAACATTTGTTTCCCTTCAAGTAAAGGCAAAAGTGTTTGTGTTGTCACTGCATGTTTAATTTGAATTTTTCAACATTTCTTGCTTGTTTTTCAAAAGGCACACTTAAACTAACTTTAGAAATGTTTTTCAAGTTAATTTACCTGGGAAATAGAATCCTTGTTCATGAATAACAAGAGAAAAACATCATGTTTCCAAGCAGAATCTCACAAGTATTTTAAGGCTTTGCTCATTGGCACTGGCATCTCACTGTTCTATAATAAATAGGAAAGGCTGGGAGAATTTCTTGAAACCATTTCTTACTGTTGCTGTCTCCTTAGCAGTGTCCTAACGGGAAAGAGTTTTGTGAGTTCTGGGATACAAACAATGTCAGGATCAGGGGTGGGGGAGTCTGGGCTCCAGCACTGGGGTGTGCTCTGTTATCCTCAAGCCCACTGGAGAGCTGGTGAAGGCAGGAACTGGGGCAAACATAACTGGGTCAGGCACATGGAAGTTACAATAGAGTCAGGAATTGTTTCAAAGTTAAGGAAAAGAATAAGCCAGACAACTGAGCTGGAGTAGTGAGCTTAATTTGAACCATTGGATGTGCTCTCCAAGTGGTTTTCTGTCTGCTGGCATGTCTGTGCTGCATGTGTGCACTGGCATCTCAGGAAACCATGGAGAAATCACCTGGGAGTAAGGCTGACCACCATGTCATAGCTGGCTGGAGTGGAGCTGTGTTGGATCAAGGAGTTCTGTGGCTGGTTTTAATATCATTTCCCTACTGGGGGGAGATGGGGAAGCACCAAAAGGCTGTGCAGGGCCAAGGCAGTGCATTTTGGCATGCACTGGGCAGGGGAGAATTGCAAGGGGGCAGCACCACCTCCATCAGGAGGCACCACGAAGCATGGAAAAGGCCTTTTCAGAGAGAGGAGGGCTGAGAAACGTCCTGCATGCAGAGAGGTGAGCAGCATCCCTGCACCCCAGGCAGCACAGGCTCCTGCCAGCACTTCCTCCCTCCCTGACTCAAAGTTAATGGAGGAAAAGATGGCGCTGAGAGGAAAGAGCACGTGGATGGGAGCCTGTCATTCGACCTGTGTTCTAGGAGGTTGTTATGGTGCCCCTGCATTGGCTTGGCCACACAATACATGCAGCTGTATGCCACACACCTGGCACACAGCTGTCTGACTTTCCCTTGGCTGTAGTCATCCAGGTCACCCCAGCATGCAGGTTTCTTACAGATGCATATTTAATGGAGCTACCTTTAGTTATTGCCAGGAGAGGGAGGTTTGCTGGATGTGATCCTCTGCAGGAGGCAGTTGGATGCTGGTGACATCTCCTCTTCTATCCCCTTCCTGGTGCTCAGGCAGAGCTGGGTTCACTCTCCATCCAGAGCACTATTAAACATAGCCACGGGACAGCTGGTCCCTCTTCAACACCTGCGGGGTAAGCAGCAGCTCACCAGGCCCCACACTGGCCTCCTTTCCCCCAAGCTGAAGTTGCTGTACATGTAAAGCAGCACAGCAGAGACAGGGACCTGGCCTCGGTGAGTTAGGAGGAGCTCTGTTCAGTAGTGCAGAAGGAAGCAGGGGGCCTCCTGATGAAAGAGCACAGTTTGGTTTCTCCGTCTGGCAGACGGCAACAAAACGATGTTGTTCTTGTTCTGGAGAGTTCCCCAACCATGTAGAGAGTGGCACAAGGGAAGGAGCTGCAATATGATGCCTCTCCAACTGAGTGCAGCCTGGAGAGTAAAGCTTATAGTACCAGCTGGGGCCATTAACTCTCTAATCTCCCCCTTTTCATTACAGTGGAGTCTCTGAGCTTTGTGCTACACCACTTGCCTGTGGCAGTATCCTGAAGAGATGAGACTCCACTGAGATTAATAAAAAGGAAATGATTTGTTTGAAAATTAGTGGCTCAGACATATGGAATTTTGTGCAGAGGCACATCATTGCCCACTGCAATGGGCACAGGAGACCTGCTGTCAAACCCAGCACTCCTGTGGGCACAGCATGCTGGGGCTGCCTGCCTGCTCCCTGCTCCAGCTTCTCTGGGGAAGGCAAACTCTGCTTGACTTTCTGGTATAGCCATGAACTGTCTGGATCAGGCTTTTTTGGCTGCTGGGTGCTATCAAGTTGTCCAGATAGCTGCTTGCTGTGAGGGGGCTGCCTTGTAGGCAGGGATTGCTGACCCAGGGGCAGGGGATTCCCCCTGCTGCAGTGCCCCAGTTTACAGGGCAGCTGGTGGGTGGCCAGAGCTGTTGTCAGCTCTGAGCCTTTACTGTTTTTTCTTTACTACAAAAAAGGATGCTCTTCATCTTGCAGGCAAGGTGCCTGCTAATGTGTGGGGGGCCCGTTTCCCACATACCCCCTTTTCAGCTTAAAAGGGTTTAGTTACTGCCTTGTGATGTGCCAGCCTTGCCAGAACCCCATGCATGGCCCATGAGCCAGCCAAAATCATCCCAGGCTGAGCAAACCTCCAAAGGTGGAACTTGCCCTTGTTGTGCTTACACTACTGCTGGTGCAGTTGGCAGGTCAGAGGCTGCTTGGCCCAGCGGAGAACTGTGTGTGTGTGCATGAGCAGTGGCACAAGAGAAGTGGTGCCAAAGTGAGGCCCGGCAGGGAGACACTGCTGTCTAGACAGCAGTGTGAAGTAGGGCTGGTTTCAGACCCTGCAAAACCTCCCTGTGTCTCTTCTTCCATCACCAGCCCATCATCACAGAGAATCTGTTGCAGAGATGTGGACTCAGAATGTCCCTTGCCTGCTGGAGTTCAGAGGGGGTCCACAGCAGAGCCAGCTTGCTTTCCCTTCACCCTCCTTTTGTGTGATCTTCTATCACTTTTTTTTTTTTTCTTTTGGCCTTTTAAAGGGAAAAACTGGGTTTAGAGGTCCATAACCCAGCTACGTCCATACAGAGGCTGGTCAGCAAGGGGGGGTGGAAACAGTCTCCCCCTCAGCCCTAGGGAGCCCCATTTCCCCTCCAGGAATGGTATCGCAAGCAGGAATAAGCGAACGAGAAGAAATTGCCCTGACTTAGCAAGAGGTCATGCAGAAAGATCCATGCTGGCAGACGAGACAGTGTGCTAAAGATAACTGTTTGACAAACTATATTTACTCTCCCTTTCTGGGAGGACTTACAGGGGATTTGGAGCATTGTGCTAATATAAGCCATCCAGTGCCTGCGGTGGAGGAAGCGCCTACTCCGGGCTTCTTTGCGCTTGTGTCTTTACAAGCCTTGAGAGGGGACGCTGCTGAAAATAGCCTTGTCTCCTAATTGTATTCTTGGGAATGCTAATCAGCAGGCTTGTTCTTCCCACCAGCAGCAACTGGGCAGCAATACTGTGTGATCAAATGCAGCTGCTTCCCTCCCCACCATCGCCATTTCTCTTGCCAGCAGCATTAGTTGTCCCTGCCCGTGTTCCTTCCTAACCAGCACGGAAGGTGACCCATTTTGGAGGCTCTCAGAGCCAGGGAAAAGCCCATTGTCCATGTTTTCTGGATGTTCTGGGAAATCTCCAGATTGTAGCTGGCTCTCTGCCTCCCAGAACACCCCACCTAAACAAAGGCAATGGGGGGTAGTGCCGGACAAAGGGACAAAAGAGAGAATCCTTCTAAACAGTCATGACTTTTCAGCTGATACTCGGTAAGCTTTCCATCACACAGGAAAAGAGGCACTTGAGATTTTGAGTATGCAGTAACCATGACAAATACAGAAGTACAAAAACAGCTTTAGGCAGCTAGAAAGAACAATACCGAACAAAAAAATTAGCCATCTGTACCATCTCTAGCTCCTGAAAGTAAACATAAACACAGACCCCCGCTGAAAAGGACTGCACTAATAATAAATCAATTAGCTCCACCAGCTCTTGGAGGCAGCAGGGGGTGAGGGGCAGGGACCAAAGGAGCAGATTTCTCCCTGCCTCCCTTCAGGTTGGGTCTCTGGGCGCAAGAAAAACTCTCCTGAGGGTTGGGGAGTGAGGATCATATCACCAGGGTGCTCCCACTGTGAGTGACAGCAGGAGTGACACTGGAAAATCTTCACCCTGGGGGGAGGGGAAGAGAATGTCCAGAATTCATATTTCAGAGACTTCCTTTCCCAAGCCCCAGCCAGTGAGGGTCTTGTGATCCTTCCTCTCTCCTCTTCTTCAGGCACAGCAGGGTGTTGGGAAGTTTATAAATACAAGCAACTGTTTGCTCTAATCCAGCTTTGACCATAGGGACAAGTAGTGCACCAGGCTCCTCTTTCCTCACTCCCAATTTATCCCTGATTGACTTGCCCATCCTGTGGCTACCATTCATAATACTCAGCTTTCTTTGTTGCTTACTGATGTCTCCTTATATTCCAAACACCCACAGAGAGCTGCCTTAAAAAAAACCATCTTCTTGAGATGCAGAGGCACCAGAGTGGTGTGGGCTGGGTGGGGGCAGCAGTGCAGCCCTTTTGGGAGGTTTCTGCCTCTCTGTTCTGCACGATGGGTGTGTTATTCCAGAGAAGAGTGAGGAGGAATGGAATTTGGTAATAAACTACCTCTTTATTGTGGGAGTCTGAACTCCTCCACGGTGTGAAGACCAAGACATTTGCCCTGTAAAGGATATCTGTCATGTTCTCAAGAAAGGGAGCCAGAACCTTAGTGCTGTAAACCAGAGCTGTGCTCCTCACAGCCACCTCAGAGGTCAGTGTGCAGTGCTGCATCCCACCAGCTGGGAAAGGACAGTGATAGGACATGTCTTCATGGACACTTCTCATGGGTCTGCTTGACTGACTTCCACTTCTGAGTCCCCTAGGCTGTCCCCTGCTCCTGTGACAGGTGCAAGGGCTGTGTGTGAACTGCATTGCTCACCTCAGGGGGTATGAAGATGAGAAGCTATGCAAGGCATGCTTGCAAAGTCACATTGCCATCTCATTGCTGGTGAACTCTGCAGGCATGAAGGAATTTGCTGTTACTGTAAAGTTCTGCACTAGCTGTGCTTAATCACATCCCTTTGGGGAGGGCACAAGCGAGTGAAACTTGAGTTGGGGGCACAGATTAGGAGAGCAATGCAGACTGGAGGAGAAAACAAACACACCCATGAAAGGGTGGCCTAAAATCTGTCACTGTCAGAGAAAGAGCAACAGCCGCATCTGTCTAATAGCACATACCGTTGGGGTAGAAACTCTTTACTGGTGCATGACCTTCAAGTCATTGCCAGGAATAGATTTTGGCTCAGATTTCAACCCTAAGTAAAGCATCATCTCCTGTCATGAATTGGAAGCTGAGGCATTTCAGTTTCCAGAAACAAAAAAAAAACTTACAGGAGGCAGCCCAATGGCCCTGGCTGCTGCAGAGCCCAGTGTGGCAGCACCTCCGGAAACAGCCAGGCTCTTCACTTTGGGAATGATATGGGGCAAAGGGACTCAATGGGCTTCATTCCCCCTGCCCTTGTCTTTGTATGTTGTGCCACTGTCCAGCCCTCACTGAAGGGCTGATAATGCAGCTGCATCTTTTCTCGTAGTGTGTAAGAAAAAAATCTTTTCAGTTTGTTCAAGGGACTGAGTATTTTTAACAGTGTAATTAGGTTGTTGTCCCAGGCTCTTGCTGATGGTTTCCATACCAGAACTGTGTTTCTTTCCAAAGATTCCAAAATCCAACAGCTGAAGGGAAGCACAGTTTTTGAAGGGAGGAAGGCTTCCCTTCAATTTAGCAGAGGTGCACAATGGGACCCAGGGGCCAAGCAGCCTTCTATTTTCCATGGCAGCTGTTACTTACAAACCAAATTAATCAAGTCTCCCACTTTGACACCCTCTAACCTGTTTTATGATGGTGGCTGAGAAACATGGAGTGCTTTGTGCTAAATGGAAACAGCAGCCCAGTGAGTGGAGAGCAGTGTTGGGGGTGAGGGGACACAAACCTCCTTCCAGGTGCCCTGCTAGCCGGGTTGCAGCCACCAGCCCCACCCCAGCCACTGCTGGGCACTGCTTCCCTCCTGCTTTCTGAGATGGCAGCTTTGGAAGAAAACAAAGCACATCTTGTTCTGGCAGTAAGAGAAGGTTCCTGCTCCTAGCAGGAGTTTCAACAGCACTTAGAAATGGGGTCCTGGCTCCCCTACCTCGGCAAACTAAAGTCTGGATTCACTTCCTCGGATCTTGCAGCCCACAGTGGGCTGCAATGACAAGCTCATGCCACACAGAGATTATGTTCCTCCAGTGATCTTCACATGTGGAGGCAGACAGCATGGGCACGTGACTGAGAGATGGAAGGGGTGGAAACAACAGATGAAAACCTGTGCACACTCTGTCTCTCATAGCCCAAAAGTTCCCAAACCAACCTCAGGAAGAAAATGTTTTGCTAAACATCACCTGAAATGAGAGGTTTCAGTTCAGTGAAAAGCCACGCCTGATACACTCCCAGAAACTGAGGAACAAAAATGAGAATTAGGATGAGCTCTGCAGAGCGTGTGCTGGTGGTGCAGGGAGAGACTACTGCTTTTACTTCTGATGCTTAAACCACTGCACCTTCAGGAGCATTTTCTGTGCTTGTTTGAAATGTCACTTCAGCAGCCTCTGAGGAGAATTCATGCCTTTTGTTGGTAGCTGTGTCTGCTCACTCTGCATAGCAAACTCCAAATCACAGGGGGCATTACCCACCACAGAGGTAGGATGGCTGGCTGGCAGCCTTTCAGAAACAGAGGAGCAGAGAATATTTATAAGGACTGTTTAACTTTCTAAAACCTGGCACCATTAGTTGGCTTAGCCCAGATGAGGTGCATACTGCTGCTGTATAGACCCACCATTGCAGCTACTTCACAGAATCACAGAATTGTTTGGGTTGGAAGAGACCTCTGGTCCATCATCTAGTCCAACCCTCCTGCTACAGTAGGGTCACCTTGAGCAGGTGGCAGAGGAATGCATGCAGGTGGGTTTTGAAGGTCTCCAGACAAGGAGATTCCACGAGCTCCCTGGGCAGCCTGTTCCAGTGCTCTGCCACCCTCAATGTAAGGAAGTTCTCAGGCATGTTGAGGTGGAACTTCTTGTGTTTCAGTTTATGGCCATTGCTCCTTGCCCTGCCACTGGACGTCACTGAAAAGAGTCTGACACCTTCCTTTTGGTACTCACCTGTGAGATATTTATACGCATTAATGAGGTCCCCTCTCAGCCTCCTCTTCTCCAGACTAAACAGGTCCAGCTCCCACAGTCTTACCTCAAAAGAGAGATGCTCCAGACCCCTCATCATCTTTGGCCCTCTGCTGGACTTTCTCCAGGTCCTCCTTGTCTTTCTTGTACTTGCCTTGGCTGGTCAGGTGTAGCAAGGAAATGCATATAAGAAGCCATCAGGACAGACAAGAGAGGTTTTGCATTCACTGCACACCACTATACATGAGCACAGGGTGAGTGGCAGAAGTCCACCAAGCCTCTTAAAATCCCAGCACAGCTGGATGTAAGCATGTATCTTCCAAGTTGCTAAGAGAAAGCTGGGCTAGGAAAGCCTAGCTGTGCCTGGTCATCCTGTCATTTTCCAGTGGAAGTGGTGGTGGGCATGGATGCTGTTATCTGCAGCCCTATGTTTCCTGCTGGCATTAGGATGTTTAGCAAATCCTGGGATCTGATTTTCTTCCAGCAGGTGATGGATGACCGTGTAGGTGAAATCCAGCATAAATGGAACTGGGAAGAAGATGCTCTGTAGGAGGAGCCTGTGGTTGGCAGGACACAGTGACACTTTAAGTCCCTATGGATGTTGTCAAAGCTGACAGAGCACCAGCCTGGTGTAGCTAAAGGAAAGTAAGGCCTTCATAGGTTTAGGTCTAACATCCTACACAGACACACTAATGACTGTGGTGCTTTTTATCCTTCTGAAAGAAGCTGATGCACTTGAAAGTGCCTGAGCTACTGGAGAAGAAAACCTAATGCTGCTCCTGATGCTGCAAGGGAGTCTGCTCCTGGGCATTTTTTGAGACTGAAACCCACAGCAGCCACATGCTGTAAGTGGCCAGAAGGACCTCTTTTGTGTGTGTGGTAACTGTCAGACAGACAGAGCTGTTTGTTACCACATCCAACAGGTATGACAGATGCCTTGCAAACCCAGGAGATAACTCCTGATGGTTAATGCTCTCCCTCAATTCCTGCCCAGTCATAGTTCATATTTGTACATTTGGATGAAGAGGAGCTGTGTATTTGAGCATTTTCAAACCTTATATCTCCTGCATTCATGCCTTTAAGAGATCCTCTCTTACATCCATACATATAAATAGGGTAGATTTGTACCTTCCTCGGGTCTGCCTTCTTCAGGATAAAAGAGCTGCAAGCAGGAGTACTGAAAGGGTTTCTGTGGTATGGCAAGGAAAATTCTTCAGTTTATGGATCATTACAAAGCTCCTGAAAATTAAACTATTTTTCATATGTAATGAACTGTGCATGTCCTGCATAGCAATAAAAATATCAAAAGTAGTACTAAGAGCTAATGTGGGCCATAAATACCAACTTGTATTTGTAATATTTTCATAGGCCATTATAACTGAAATATAAATGGAGTTTTTATTTTAAACATTTAATATTAATCAAATGGTTATGAAAGTACATAACAAACATCTGTGACATACTCATGGCCTAAATAATAAAAATTAAATGGGTGATGAATTCTTGTGAAAATTTAATTAGCAAAAGAAAGAACATTGCATTAATAAGACATAATTATATCATCAAATATTTACCATTATTTGCTGGAATCCATTTTATTTTTATTTTACACAATAAAACAGTGGCTACGTAAAGCAGTAGGCTGGGGCGTATCTGAACGCTTTTTGTCCCCCCAGGCTGAGCAGGAAATATGCTCTTAGTTCAGGTTTTTGTTTCACTGCTTTCCCCTAACAGCTCCAAATGCTGCATTTAGAATCCAGACATCTCTTTTTTGTTACTCAGTCCACACCAGTAAATTATTTCAACTCACATGTCTATAGCAAATAAATAAAGTGATCCCAAATTCCTTTGCAGACCTGGGTCAGTGGGTGAACAACATTGGCTGTCTGCTGGGTACTGTCACTTCTTCAAGGAGCACTAGTGCTTCCCACCACAAAAGCACTGAGAAGATAAAATCAAGCTGAGACTGCCAAGCTGATGTCCCCCTCCAGCCAACAGCCAGACTGAGGCTGCTGTCAGGGGTACATTTAGCAGAAGGTGACACCAACTGATGGCCATACCCCTGCACTCTGTGTTTTATTCCTAATCATGTGCTATGGTGTATTTCCTGCCTACAGGTCTGCTGGCTGAAAGAATTAGGACTTTTCCTAAGATGCTCCTGAAGAGGTGTAGGATCCTGATGGGATTTCCATACAAATAAGGCATGCCCTGAGCAGCTGGGCAGGGTCAGTGAGGAAAGAACAGCCTGGGTTGGAGCATCAGCCTTTTGAACCAAAGTTCTAGGTTCCAGGGTGGTTGTTTTTCTATCAGGTTTTACAAGGCACAATTGCTACCATGCAGTTTTGTGCTGCACTTGTTTTAGACAGCCGTTGCTCAGCTCAGCCAATGCTGAGAGACTCAGAGGGTTCTTTGGGGTTTTTTTAGGTAATTTGGAAATTTCACTGATTATACACCTGCCAGCATAATTTACACCTCTGAGGATTGGGTTGATTAGAGAATCAGTGTGAATTATTTATTTTATTTGTTGAAGGCAGGGCCGTGAGTGTGCTGCAACCTGCGACTGAACTGATCTTTCCTTTAATTGTTCAGCTGGGTCCCTGGCAAGCATGAGCTGAAGCTGCACAAACTCACTCAGTAAACATTTCCAATAGTCCGACCTTCAGCAGTCCTGCTGAGCCAAACCAATCCCCTCTTGTGTTCTAACTACAAGCTTGTGGTTCAACATCCCCATGTGTGCACACTGCACATGGGAGCAGCTTTTTGACTGTGGGTGGAGGCAAGAGGTCCTAATGCCTGATGCTGGTAGCAACAAGAGACTGAACATGGGACAATGTGCATTACCCCCCGTTTTCAGGGCACTGCTGTTACCCAAGTGGCAAGCCCATGTCTTTTCTGTCTCTTGGGCAAGAGTGCTCACTGCCCTGGTACCTGGAGAGCTCGAAGGGAAGGCAGAGCAGCAAGCAAGCAAGCAGACAGTGCTGGATAGTGCTGCTATTATTTATCTTGTTAATGAGGAACATAATGGAATAGAAAGTACACTTTAAAATCTGTGACTTCCTCCAGGTGGGGAAGCACCTTGCAAGCACTTTGTAGGGCTGGAAGTCAAATGGTCTTGGCAAATGGGAGAAAGAGTCTGAGATCAATAAAGTGAAATTCAATACAGGGGAGTGCTCAGCACACACTTAGAAGGTGGACTCAAACATAGAATGATGCTATGGAGAAGCACCAGGCTGGCAGCTGCAGAGCAGGGTGGGTCTGAGTGAGTGGCAATGCAGAAAAGGGAGGTCTGGAATGGGGAAGGGGCCAGAGGTCATGCCAGATGTGGGTCTGGGGAAATCACCATTTCTCTCTTATCAAGACTGAGCCGGGCAGAGAACAGCATCCTGCTGGTCCAGGGGTGATTTAGGTGAGCATGGAACAGAGAGGGGCATGGTGGTAGCCTGGAAGACCTGGCTTACAGGGAGACATTGAAAGAACTGGTTTGTCCAGGATGGATGACTGGAGGATGAGGCCAGACGTGGTAGCATGTCAAACATCTAAGGATTGCCATTAGACCAACTAGTCTTCAGGTAGGCAGAGAAGATGAGCTCTTTCTCAGTCAGAGTGAGCTGGGTTACAGCTAGAGGAAAACATGCTGTAACCAGCAAGTGAGGTGAGCCCTGGCTGAGGGCTGTTCCTGTCACCAAAGATATTTTCAAAAGGTTAAACACATATCAGTCGAGGATATCAGCTAGAAAGAGAGGGAAGGGGAGGGGAAGAGGGGCTGTATGGTCTCTTGAGCCATACATGTCCATGACTGCAGTGATTCAGATTGGGGCAGTGCCCAAAATGTGTCTGGTGAATTCCACACGTGCCCAGAGTGACTCCTAATGTTGTCCTAAAATGGTACTTGATTTTAGCAGAGAGGTCATACCTCTTATAAAGTGTGATATTTAGGATATCAACAGCGTTTGTATCCCCAAAAGCACAGGCTAGATTTTTCAGAACTGAAATTATTTTCTGCAATGCTACATCAAGCCTGGCTGAGTTTTACACTTAGATCAAAGTTTCTCTACTGGCATAACTACAATGCTGGCAGTGCCAAAGCTAACATATAAGACAAATTATATGATAAGTCACATGAAATATTGTTTCATCTATATCCAGCACTAATACTGTAAGATGTAGAACAGTAACCTCCTTCCTCAAAAATAAAATGAGAAGTGCCAAAAAAAGAGGTGCCAAGAAGAAAGCAGAAGGAATTCAGCATTGTGCTGGGCATTAGCTTAATTAGGAAATGGAGGTAAGGTTAAGCTGAGTGAAGCTGATGTGCAGAATAGTTCAAGTTAGCCAGTGATATAATAAAAAAAGGCTGCTGTTATAATAAAAAAAAGCTGCTGTTTCAGGCATGGTCTGGTTAATCATCATGAGGATTAGGTACGATAGACTCAGGGATGTCGGAGAAAGAAGACTGCATTTAGACTAGGAAAGAAAATGTTTTCAGGTGTTGTAATTTCAGGTTCAGCTAAATTCACTCACCTTTTCTACCCTTCTTTGTAGATGTGCCCCTATGGGACCTTCTGCAGCCTGAGCTGTGCTGTGTTGGATAACCTTCGTCTTCTCCCCCTGAAGATGGGTCAGAAGTAGCATACATACATCAGTACGTTTCACTATTTATTATATATTTAAAGAGTCAGATCTTCTGGTAGAAAAGATAGATCAAACAGAGAGAAGAGTGCACATTGTAATTGCATGGTGAAAAAAAACAAACCAAAAAGAAAATCAGGTTTTGCTACCACTTGTCCTTGCTTGTAAGCCCCCTCTGCCTGCCGCTAGGTGGTAACTCCCTGGCTTGCTCGTGTTTCTTGTCATCCACCATGATCCCTGTGCTATTTCTTGCTCTGTTTCCCCAGTTGGCTGGGTTGTGCACCAGTGCCTTTTATGGCAGGGCAGGCGAGGCCAGGGCTTCAGCTGTGCCCCCAGCCTCTCGCTGCTGCCCCCAGCCTGCCCATGCTCCTGGGACAGCTCCTGGGACAGGCGGTGGGGTGCAAGGAGGGTATATTTAGCTCACCAAGGAGGAGGGCTACAGCATGACATCAGCCTGGCTGGCTCCTTGCAGCCAGGCCACGCTCCACCGCCTGCCCTACACCCTTGGCATCAGTGCCCGGTGCCGCCCCGGTCACCCGCTCCCTCTCCAGCCTGCTGACGCAGGATCCGGCCAAACTGCGACAACAAATGGCTGAGTGCCCACGTGCTCCACTGTGCACAGGGCAAAAGCCAGGGCAAGCCCTGTCACTCACCCGCTGCTGTTTTGGCAGCACTGGTGCTATCAGCATGGGTTGGGAATTTCAGTCCCTGCCTATCTCTAGTGACAGGCCCCGGTGCCCCCGACACGCTCCGGCTGAGCATGGCATTTATCAATAGTTATTCCAGGGCTGGGAGCGAGCTCAGAGTTCTGCAGTCACAAGGAACACACATTCCTCTGGGTTTATCTTTCCGACATCACTGTGACCAGCATGACAGGAATAGTGATTCCAGCCTCTCTGGTGTGGTGAGCTGCGGGCACCCAGCTCTTGGCGCAAGGCAGATGAGCCCCAGCTTGTTTCAACTCCCCAGGCTGGAGGTTTTCCCCTCTGTTTGGCAGCCAGGAGCGATGTCTGACTGCCAGAATTTTTTCCCTGCCTTGAATCAGGCCTTCAGCAGATGTTATGGGTATCTACTGGTCCTTAACTGTGAAAGGGGTCTGGCCCTCCTAAAGGAGCTGAACACAGGCAGTGAAACATACACTTTGTATTTTTGAGATTAATGAGGCTTCATTTACATGTGACACATATGGCTGGATTTTTGGCAGTTCTGAGTACCTATGACTACTACCACATTCACTCAGAACATGTTGGCAGGCAGAGCTCTGGAAAATTAGGCCATGTTTGTCCAGAGCAAAAGGCTTGTTGATGTGTGGGATATCAAATGTGTAAAATAATTTTCACTCTGCTTCTTAATAACAATAAAAAGTCGAGTCATAATTACTTTCTGAGAATATTAAAATTCTAGACATGATGCGTCGTACACTGTACAGTGAATCTCCACAGCACAATGTATTAAATGCTCTCCTTTATTACAGAATAGTGATGTCTAATAACTCCCAAGCTCAAGTTTCACTGCAGTATTTATAATTCACATCCATAATAACATTTTCCCATTTAGCAGTCTGGGGCAGGTGCCACAATGTGTTGTACAGCACGGTGCTAATAATGAGATAGGGTGATGTCATTGTATAGTGTTCCTCCTAAGGGAGCTAAAAATACTCTCTCCCTCTTTCTCACCTTTCATCATCTCCTGCTTCTTCCCGCCTGATGCTTTTGCACCTGTTTCCATGGTAACAGCTTCTATTGTAGCCCAGACCCTCATGCAGATGTTGTCATTGATCCAACACCTTGCGGCAGCTTTGATGGTGCATTGTCTTCCTTGTTTCCCACTCTCCTGTCTCTGTTCTCGCCCAGAAAGGATGGGCTGGGGATGGTTCCTCCTGCTCAGGGCCTTTGATCTGAAGGAGGAAAAGGGAGAAAGTTATCGATTTAGCTTTATTACCAATTGTAATCCTTCCTGGAGGGCTTTCTGAGAGCTAAAATAATATGCCATGGAACCAGTTACAGGTTTGCTTGTGTGGTTGTTAAAATGAGTGCCTTAAAAATAATTAAAAAAAAAAAACAATAGAGGAATCAATAATGATTAGCATTGAGAGACCATAATTAAAACCTCTCTCCAACAGGGCACAGAAAACTGCTTTGCTGGGGGATGCTGCTGCTTAACTGCTTGCACAGTCTGATCAGAGCCTTTTTATTTTTTTTTCCATTTTCTTTCTTCTGCTTTTTTTCCCTTGCTAAGTGCCTAGGGAAGTTTCCACATTTTGGCTGTGTTCATTGTTCAGGCTCTCCCCACCCAGGCTTGTCACTCCAGCTTGGCTTGAAGGGAAAGGGAGGGAGGCAGCAGAGCTGTGCTAGAAAAGCTGCACCATGGATTACTGCTGAAATGAAATGTAGCCGTAAGGGAAAAAAAGCAGAAAACAAGGAAATTCTGCTTAATCACCTATTTTCTGCAGTTGTTTTGCATTCTTCACCTGTCAATCCTTGCTGGAGTTGGACGTTTTTCTCCTGATGATGAGAACCTGACAGACGGATGGTAATGAATGTGTAACAGAAAACCTGGGCTTTTGCATCTGCATTATTTATTCACCTAAAGCAAGAACTGCTCTATATTTAGTGCATGATGTCAGCGCCTTGTTTGCATCCTTAGAAATTGGCAGGGAGCCACATCTCACATGACATATGAAATCACTGATAAATGCTTCTTTTCACTGAAAGAAAAACAGCTTAATAAATGCAGCTCTTTTCTGCTTTCATCTCTTCCCTCCCCACCACGCTCCCTTCCCCTTCTGGGATTTGTCTCTTCGTGGCAGAGCTCAGCAGCATCTGTGAAGTGGAAATGAGCAGGCAGTACTGCAGATCAAAATGAGGCCATGGGTAAGCTTGGGAAGTTGCTGCCCTCCCAAGCCCCCCTCTGCTCCCCCCTTCCAAGTCCTGGGGCTCTGCCAAAGAACTAGCTAAGCTCGGTGGAAAGGAAAAAAAAGGGAGAGAGGGAGAGCCTCCTCCTCCACCCAGCACAGGCTTTGTGGGGATGCTGGTATTCCTGGTATGTAATGAGTTTCAGTTGGGTTTTGGCAGGCAGGGAGCAGGGGACAGGCTGGGGTCCCACATGTATTGCTCGGTGCAGAAGTGGCACTGTGACCAATGCCAGCAGTTTTCCGCCTTGAACACGTCTTTGGTGCGAGGGTCCACCAACAAGATCTCACATTTGTGCTTTCATAGGGGAAACACAGCCAGGGCACTTTCCTGGCATTGCTGCAAAGCCAAAGGCCGGGAAAAAATAGCAAGTTTTATGTATAAAAATATAGGTTTGAATGCCAGAACCTCATCTGCCATTACCTGGCAGGGCTTCACTGAATTTCCATGCACCAGTTCAGGCCATTTCAGGGTCTGGTTCCTAATTCAAACATGGTGCAAATCAGGAGGGTAAAGAAGATCAGTGCAGCTCCTAGCTCACAGGGTCATGCCCATCCCAACACCTTAGGGCTAATTTTCCAAAGCTGGCAGGTGCCATGGTTCCACAGCCTATCTTGGCTTTCCATAGCAGCAGTGATAAGACCTGTAAGAGCTGCAAATGTAGCATCAACAGATCCCAAGGTTACCATCTGGGGCCTGAGCGGGAGGCTGCCTCAGATAAACAACACAACTTGCCATGGGGCCAGTGTCCTAAGCAGTACCAAGTGATACATGAGAAATAAATTTAAAATAGGCAGCTGACCCATAGAAACAATCAGACTGTTTACTTTGGAAAGGATTTTTTGCAGTGAACAAAAGCAGTTAGTGTGAAGGCAAAGATCTACTCTCCCCAGCATTTCCCTCCCAGGGTTTAACATGACTGCTGCTGATGCAGACCCAGTAAGAAACAGGAGGGAAGACAGCCTTGCTGCAGAGCTGCTATGCTGCAGATGAATGACTTTTCCTATTAAACAAGCCCATTCAAGCTTCCGCTCCACAGCCATTTACTTCATGGGTTTGAACAATAATGAACCAGGATTAAAAAAACCTGCCCCTGAGATATTCAGGCTGCTTCAGCAAATGGGATCAAATAAAGTTGGTAGTATCATGTGGCCTCCTAATATTCAGAAATGACATCAGTGTATCCTGAGCTTATTCAAACCAGCATTTTGCTTTGGTTTATTGAATAGGGCAACCTGCAGGTTAAGCATCAGAGAGACATTTGGGAGGAATTTAACAGAGAAAGGTGGAGACAGAGCACAAAAAGAAATTCTTTCAAGAACTTTAGCATAAAATGTCCTCCATAAAGGAATATGTGAGACAAGGTTTCAGATGAGACAGTTGTCCTCCCAGGAAAAACATCATGAAGTTGTTACACAGAAACTCGTTTAAAAAAAAAAAAAAAAAAAGTGAGCCAATGCCACAAGATGATATCTCAGTCGTCCCAGATGTTCTGTGTTCTGGGAAAAAGGAGGGAAGATTACTCTCAGAAATTTACCCTGTGCTGGCAGAATACTGAAGGAAACTTGGAGTGAGTTTGTAAAATACAGAAAGATGCTGCTCCTTGGAGTAATGTAGGCAGCATCTATAAATAGCTAGCTGCCATTTCAAAAGGCTGAATGAAGCCTGATGGCCCATACTGGGCAGGAACCAGTACAATGGCTGACACAGCTCTGGGAATTAGTAAATCTGCATTTATTGGGGATCACATAATGCATTTTTTGTGTGCTATTGGGAGAACCCAATAGCTGTCTGCCTCCATTCCTCTCAGTAACACTGGAAAATCACTTCCTTCTTTCCCCCAAGATCATGATCCTCACATGTTAAAAACTGAGGGCTTGGGTGGTCACTTGCTCTACCTCCACCAGCTTGCTTGGTGTCAGATACTTTGCTCCCTGTTTGGGCTTCAGCCACAGCCATGTGGCTAGTTGAGGACAGCTGCCTATACTTGGACCAAATCTTGCAGAATTTCCACTCACTATTAATACTCTGGAAAGCGGAAAGGAACTCATCTCAATTGTGCCTGGACAAATTTTTTTGTAGCGGTGTTATAGCTGAGAGACTGGGGCAGAAATGTGGGGAAGAGGAGCCCCACTGATGAGATGAAGCTCCCGAGCCTCCCAACAGGATGCTGAAGGGACATGGGTAGCTGAGGACTTGTGTCTGCTGCCACCTCTGGCACTAGCAGCCATCTCTCAGGGAGTCACAGTCAGCACAGTCCCAACTGCAGGTAAGGCAAGTGGCAAGGGGAAGCCCCAGGTGAGAATGGTGAAGCAGCTTTTTTAACACATTACCCCCAAAATACCCACTGTGATCAGACCTCACTTCCTTTAGTGGAGAGTGGCAAGCGTGGCTGAGACAGAGAGCTGGGGGACAAGAGCAATGTCTGTGGCATCTCCTTGCTTGTTCCTGGTCATCTTAAAAGTCATTTGTGCAAGGGAAGAGATAAGAACTGCCTGGGACACAGCAGGGATGAAGAGCTTTAACCTGCACCTGGAGGTATGGGAGGGGTCTTGGGGGAGTCTGGACCTGATCTAGTGTGGCTTGCATTGTCAGGTTTCCTACCACCAGCTGTAGGCCAACATCACAGTTATGTGACATGCAGACACAACACTCAAACACCTAAGCCAGTTTTACATCACACCTTTCATTATTTTGGGAGGTGTTTCCATAGAGGTTCTCATTTCAGCGTATTAGTCCCCTGTTTCACTGCAACTGATGTTCTGAATGTGACTTCAGCATCATTTAGCAGCCAAGAAAATGAAGTGAGAGAAGGCTGAACTGACAGCAGGCTGGGATAGCAGGGACACTGTCATGTGGCTCTATGCAGATGAAAGTCCACTGAGGGGGGTGACTAAATCAGGAAAGCTGTGATTAGTTTTCTTGCCCTCCGGTGAAAGCTGGGAGATAACTTGCAAAG
Source organism: Trochalopteron elliotii (assembly GCA_024734555.1). Lineage (NCBI taxonomy): Eukaryota > Metazoa > Chordata > Aves > Passeriformes > Leiothrichidae > Trochalopteron > Trochalopteron elliotii. The sequence goes on along the minus strand of JANPWX010000097.1, from coordinate 6,720,603 downwards.
CTTTGCTCATGAGCAGAGGTGACAGGGAGGGTGTCCAGTGGATACAGCCTTTGTATCTTTTCAGCAGTTCCCTGGAGCATGAAACTGCTCTTTTCAGGCTGAAGCCGTCAGGAAGGGCATCTTATGCTTGCCATTTTTGATGAGAGGATTTAAGGGCTATCCAGCAGAGGACCTAACTCTAAACCCACAAGCAATCAATTTGTTTTGATGCTCTGAAATTGCTGTGCTAAACCAAGAAAGATGGATAAAATGATAGGACATGAGCAGCTGAGTTGGCTAGTTAAGCCAGATAGACTGAGTCTCTCTCTGCGACATAACCTTTCTGGTACATACCTTTCTCTTTGGCCCACAGCAGTTGCATTTCAAGGCCTGCTAATATGAATCAGTGATAGAGCAATTTTCTTACAAAGGGTCAAAAGCACTTTTCACATATTTTTACACATTTTTTTAACATAGCAATAACCTGTGTCTTTACTTCTCAAGCAAAAGGCAAGTTGCTTTGGTTATTTATTTTCATCTAGTATTTTGCTTCATGTGAATCTGTAAATGAGAAAAGTATCTGCATATCCTACAAGTTCCTAAACCCAAAGCATTTAATAAGAAATAAGCCATTAGTGACCTGCCATTCCTTTGCATCCAGAACAATTTCCAGCTGAAATCCTGACAACAATGGAATGACAAAGCTCAGAGATGTTTAATGAAGATTTTCTCAAAATATCTAGTCAGATGGATTTCACAAGTGCACTCTTAAGCAAGTTTGCCATCAGACAAATATGATATATATTAGATTCACCTTTACCCATAAACCACTCGAATGAGGCTTCATCAAAGAAAGTATGCTTTTTATCATGCTTTTTACTGGCAATAGGGCTGTGCCCAGAAGCACTCTGTGCTAAGTCTTTTTCTTGTAAATACCCACAGGCTTATTGCTCATCCTCTCTCATTCAGAACCTGGTGGGCATGTAGGAATGGGAACAACAGTTCCACACAGTTGTTGGTTCTGATAGTTGGGGAGCCTTCCTTAAACTGAACTAGGGAAGAGAAACAGCTTACTTCCCCCACACTTTTGGAGCTAAACCCTAATTGCAAATGTGATGCCCTTCAATGTAATCAGTTATTCCCTTGTTCTGAGCTCTCCTAAGTGCCCGGTTGACCTTCACTGTCCCTCCAGTTCTTTGTCCCTCCCGGCAACAGATAAGATAAAACCTGTCAATGTGTTGCAGAGCTCTAACAGATCTTTCCTGTGTGCATTACGTTGTGGTTGTTCCCCGACATTGTGTTGCCTGCTTGTCCAACTTTGGCTCTGATTGATGGGAGCTAGGAGTGGTTGTTTTTACAGACATGGCAGCCCTGTGACATGGGGAAAGACAGGGTCAGCTTAGGCTTACGGGTGTAAGAAATGAAGGATGAAGCCGTCACCTTCTGCATCTTTACTGCATGTGATGTTTCATGTCCTTTTCCCTATATCTTGCCTGCTGGGGAACAGAAGAACGTGTAATAGGACCTGCCAGAGTTTCCTTCCCTTTCTCCTTTGCCTTCCTCTCAGTCTCATCTCATCTGCCTTCCCTGCTTTTTCCTGCTCTTGTCCTTCTTATACCTCTTTCTTAGCTCTTTCCTAATTAAGATCTTAAACCCCATCTCTTTTCCCACTGATCGTGCCACTACTGTCATATTTGCAAATTCTTTTTTTGTCCCTTCTGCTTCCTTGTTCCTTTTGTTGCCTTTATTGTCTCTCTTGAGATAGCCCTTCAGGTCAAGGACTGCCCCACGGTTCAGAGCTGTGCAATGCCTTGCCAAGTGTTGCTCCAGTTCTGCTTGGCCACAGCAGACAATAGAAACTTCACGTGCATCGCAACACTACAAAGCTCATCAGCTCCACTCTTCAGACTGAAGTCTCCTACTGGCAATGGACTTTGTTACCTGGCAGGGCAGTGAAGCAAGCTGTTTGCAGCGTGCCTTGTGACTGCCTGGCAAGAACCTTTCCTTCCTGCTGCCAGCTAGGATTGGGGTTAGGTGTTCATTTCCAGGACCATCTGATGGGCACCCCTTCACAACCCAACAATCAAACCAAACTCCAAAGAGCAGTGCAGTTGCTGAATTCCTGGAAGCAGCTGTAGGAGAACATGTTGTTAGATGTCTACAAACTGGAGTGGCCTGTGCAGCACAGCGAGGAAGGGAACAGATCTGGTGGAGTGTGTGCAGGTGCCTGGATCCTCACAGTCAAGGAGCCTTGCTTGAGTATTCCCTCAGCCTCCTGGGGGGAGGCCAAGAGGGGAGCAGCTAGCTGGAGGCATCTGGTAGGGTGGACAAGGCCTGGGAGACTCTGACAGCAGTGAGGGGAAGGAGGGAGTAGCTTTTTGCAGCTGATTAGCTGTTCCTCTCTGCTGTTTCCTGACTTTGTAAGATCCTTAAACCTTGGAGTGGAAACAGTGATACAAGATTGGGCAGCAGCTACCTAATTTTCTCCTGGCTGTCTTGCACACCACCCACAGCTGATGGGGTGAGGCTTCCCTGAACCAGCAGCTGCACTGATATGGAGTCTTCTGTTTGACAGGGAGTGCGCAGGCTGAGGGAGAGAGCTGCTGGGTACATCACTTCTGTCCCAGGTTTTTAGTTTGGGCAATGTGGTCACTCTGTGCCTACACATGTGGGTGAAGGAGGCCTCTTGTTCCTGTTCTGGCTGCCAAGTAACAGGCTGCTCCCTCAATGCTCCAGAAACACCCAAGACATTATGGTGACAAAGACAGGAAAGGTGCCAACAACAAGATTGGAATACTGCAGGATGTTTTGGGGTTGCTCAGTAGCATAGGTGAAACCAAGTCTTTCCATCTGGAGGCTGAACAGCCAGGACCACTCTGGCTGTGGGACAAGGGGAAGGGTGGAGCTGGCAGGGGGGAGATGTGTGGGAGATGTGTAGTTTCACCCCCTCAGCAGGCTAACCACATCCTCCTCAGCCTCACGTCCAAGTGGTGGCAGCAGCAAGCCCACCTCTCCAGGACTGTGGAGCAGACAGAATAGCTGGTGGGCAGAATGGCTGTTTCGGTGCCCTGAGTCATCTGCTGCCCTGAGCCTCTGGCTAAGGGCCAGCCAAGCAATACCTACATCAGGCAAAAGCCTGGCCCGAGCAAGACCAGCTGCTCCATCACTACGACTGTGCAGCTGGCTCCCGTGCTGGGAAGCAGGATTGTACCATCTGTTTGGCCCAGGGGCAGGCCAGGCAGCCGTGATACTCGCTGACACACTGCACAGCCTTTGGGACCAGCACTGCTGAGTTCTTGGGGAATGTGGGCACGACCTAGCACAGTGGGTGCAATGAATGGGGCCAAGCAGGGATGGCACAAGCAGTGGGCTTGCAGCAGCAAGACCATTGTGTTGCCCTGGCCTGCTGGCTTTTCTCTCCTTGTATCCAGGCTTTGGAAAACACTGGGGTTCAGTCACACTGGGAGCCATGTGAGCACTCGGCTGTGGCCGCCCTCCTGCTCCTGGGCTGTGGCAGGCTGACACCTACTGTGACCTCCTCACCCTGTGCCCTTGGCACAGCTCCTGGCATCAGATATCCCAGCTTTGCATAGTTGCAACTCCTACTGACTTGGGTCAGAGTTTACCTTGAGGGCCCAGAGCAGTGGCACCTCTCAGGGCTGTTGTGTGATGAGAGTGACTCACTGCTCCCGCTCCCCGCCTTTGCCTCCATGTGCAAAACAAGCAAGGCCTGGACTTGTCCCTGTTCCCATCCCCTTATCTTATTTTCCACACAGCCTGAGCAAGCAGACCTGTGAAGGGTGGCCTTGCAAGGACCTGGTCTGCATGCATTTACCAGGCTTCTCTTCCATTTAGTTGACACTGAAATAAAGAAAAAAGCTCCTTTTCTAGCCATTTAGGTCCATTCTCCCCTGCCAGTTGGAGAGACAGCTGTGGGAGAAGCAAGAATTTTCACCCATGTCTCATTTCAGGGAGGGCTTGCCCATCTCACACCTGGGTGACTCCCTGCTCTCTGTGCCTCCACTGCCCAGGGCACACGGGGCTCCAGTACTGTGGTGCATCTGTCTCCTTCCTCCCAGCAGCCTGTCACAGCAGAGCTCACTCGCCATTGCTGAGATTTAGCTATTTCCCTCAAGGGTCTGGTCAGCATCAGATATGCACATGTGCAACATCCATTTAAATCCATAATAAACATGCACACACATTTTGTGCGGTGACTGGCCCCCTGACTCACACAAAAATGTATTTTAAATGGGCTTGGAGGATTTGGGCCGTCATTAAATTTCAAGGAACAAGGTCCCCTCCTGTATTCCTGTGCACCAGGGACCTGGGGATGTACATATCGTGAAAGACCAAACTCGCACCACCCTTGCTGCATCCCCCCTCCCCAGCCACCTCCCTGGAATGAAGAAACACGAGACTCCAGCACTTTCTTGGTGGCGTAGACTTCCTGTTGCAGTCCTCCTCTCCCTTGCCAGCAGAGCGAAATCTGCTTAGCCTTTACTTTCTCACACATGTTTCAGATGTGCAGGGGTGTGATTGTAAACAATGTCATCGGCTGTGCCAGAGCTGTCTGCTCCTGCCGTGCTCCCTTCCCAGCACCCCAGGGGTTCCCGTAACAGGGCGTAAAGCAAACAAAGCAAAACAGTAATCTGCTGTTCCAATGGCATTTTTTTTGTTTTTAGAAAATGTTAATGATAGGTTATGTGATTACCCTAGGTTTGGCTCCACTTACTCTTTATTAAGCACATCTGGTATTTAGTAACAGTGTAAGTAGCAGGAGTTTTTCTGGCGCGCAAATGAGATTATCCAATGTTGCCATGCAGTTTGGAAACTCCTCAGGGAAGCCAGTGAACTGTGCAGAGATACAGGACTTTCTTTTCGGCTGGGCGTGCAGCCAGAATAGCTAAAAAATGTGGATTGGCACAGAGCTCTTGCCACGCAAACACTTCTGGAAATTTCTGTGTTCAGACCTGCCAAATCCTTCCTATGTAACATGAGTTTCTGTCTTTCTCAGCAGCCTGTCTGAAGCCCGAGCTCTCCTGTACACTTTAAAAAGGAAAAATGAAAAAAAAACTCCAAGGCAATCTTTCAGTCCTGTTTCCAGCATGCCACTGCCAAGCTAACAATTTCACTGAATTAGGGGGAATTTCCTAAAACATTTCTTTGAGCTACATTGAGTGAAACATGTGGGAGACAACTGTGTTTTCTGGAGAAGAAAGGAGAGCTGTCTCACTCGTGGAGACTGCCTAATGTCTAGCAGGAGAAAAACAACCAGCCATGACAAGAAAATGTTTTTTAAAACTTGGCGCGAGAAGCAGGTTTTATTTATTTTGAATGCCTTTTCCAGTCTGGTCAATGTAGTGTATGAAGAGAGGGTTGGTGGAGGGAAGCTGGTGTTTTTGTTAGGGCCCAGGGTTTGGAGTCAGGAGGTCTGGGCTCTATTTCTGGCTCCACTGTAGCCTTCCTGTGGGACTTGGGTGAAGCTCTTGGAGGTGAGTTGTTCCAGTCTCTGAGCTTCTCAATGCGTTTAATGGTAGTATTGTTTGCCGGTTTCATATGTGTTTGTGTGAATTCAGGCTCTGTGGCCAAAATTATTAATCCTCCGCGTTTCTTAAGGAAAGAACTGGGAAGGGTACAAAGCAGGAAAGCAAATGTTCATTTGTTGCTTGACTGTGCTTGGCTGCTGCTGTTGCAAGACACTGGCCTTTGGATCTTTAAACTTGGTTGCTTTGTGTCTAGGGATCTTTGTGGGTGTTCCTCACAAACCCCTGTCAGTTTTGCCTCTCCCACCCCTAACAATGGGACACATGCATTTATACTGTAACTTTGTTGACTTAGTGATGGTACCCTTGGGAAGGAGTTAGTCCAAGTATTTTCTAGACTTTTTCATTGTGAAGAGAGAATTTAGTGTGAAGGCTGGCCATGAGCAGAGGGGATGATTCATCACAGCAACTTACAGGCACATTGTACACTATTTCTACATGGCCAGTAACCAGCTGTAGCACCTGGGTTGCTCATGGCTATCTTTCCTGTGGATCAGCTGGCAGTGCAGCAGGGAACTACCTGGGTAAAGCTCAGGAAGGGAGTGCAAAAGCACCCTAACAGGCACTGCTGGCTGCTGCCCGGTGGCTCAGCTGTCCTCTGCGATGAACTTCTGATGCAATTTCCAGCCACAGAAAGAGCATCTCATCCAAAGGGCTGACGCGACTCCAAGCTGCATACCAACATAAGTGGAAGAGGGGATCTGGCTCTGCTACTGCATGCTTCTGGCCACAGTAACCCTCCCACTTCCAAGAGGGACAAGGGAAGGGGCAACCAGTAGCCCTTGATCTGTGCAGAACCCACAACATTCTTTGGGAAAGTGGGGAAGGATTAGTAACAATGACAAAACAGGCATAGCTATGCAAAGGACAAACAGATAAGCTTGGGATTTTCCTGTCTGCTGACCCACCCTCTGATAAGCCAAACTAATAACTCTCCATGGGTTAGCTTGTGCACAAGCAGAGCTTCTTTTCAGCCCAGTCTTGCTTCTGTAAACAACACTCCCATGGCTGTGGTTCCTATGGCTGTAGTGACATCCATAGCTTGTCAATGACATTTTGCCAAGTAGCTAATGGGTAAAGATACAGAAAGTTTGCAGGGAAGTGGGGTGTGAGGGAATAACAGTGTAAGAAAGGGAAGGACTGCAAAAATGAGGAATAAGAATGTGTAAGAGCTAAGGTGAAAGAACTTAATTTACTCAGGGATGCAAACATGAAAGAATAGAAAACATCAGACAGGGAGAAGTGGAGAGAAGAGTAGTGGAGACCTAAAGAGCCAGACCAAAGAAACTGATGATGACAATGCCCAGGAATGAATGGGAATGATCAGAGAAAAAAAATGAGAGAAGTAGGTAAAACCGTAGTGTAAAGAAAAGGTGTGACATAATGAACATGAGAAGAAAATTCTTTTTAGAAGAGTGAATGCAAACCAAGACAGGAGAGAATTATGCGGAGAAAACAGAAAAAGTCAGAGGTGGAAGGAGGAATAATAAGACAGAGACGTAGGAGAAAGCAGGTGAAACAAAGAGCCTCATACTGTTCTTAGGTTAAGTTTCTTAAGTTTCTTTTTACTAGTTCAGCATTGTGTTGCAATGTCCCAGGAGGCATTTTGTTTCTGTGGCTCTTTTGACCACTTACGGCTAATTATTCTGGGTTCCATGACTAAGTAATTAGAAGAAAAGGAAAAGAGCCTAAAAGTCACCCGGATATGTCATAAGGCTTTGTCTGAAGGACTGCTCCCTTCAGAGGGAATTGTTTCTAGAAAATAGCTGGGAAGCTGACATCCCCAGTGTACATATGGCTGGCCTCTGTGTCGCCTGAGTAAGCTGTAGGGGCTCAAAGATTGCTGAACCCTCCCCACCCACTTTGCTGCAAATTACTCTGTTCTGCTTGGGAGGGATGATGAGGAAAGGAGGATCCTAGCAGAATCCTCTTGCCAGCACGTCTCAAAGCTGGCTCTGATCCTGCAGGATTTGACCAATATTTGTTGAAAGTGGAGCAACTCAGAGTGCCGGGTGGCTTGGTCCTCCTAGTCCCCAGTCAATGGGAAGTGAGAAAAGCAGAAGCAGACGGTAGGTTTCTCTTCTGATTTAATACTCCTTTTCTTTACATGCTTTGCTCACGTTAACTTGGTGCCTTTCATTTACTTATTGAAGAGAGACATAAGTGTTTTACATTCAGGAGGCACCTGACAATTCCTGCATTCACTAAGGAACCTGAAGCCTGGGAGTAAACATCAAAGGAGAGCTCTTTCTCTGGAATTATATAATCTCTGTTATGAATATGGTAATTAAACACCACCTTACAGTAAAGGGGCAGAACGTCTTAGTTAATATAAGCAAGGTGTGTAACTGCACTGTATGTCTTAAATCATAGTTTCATCTAAAAAATAAAAATCTGGCTTAAGAAACATTCTGTGCTGGACCAGGACATCATAGTCACATGCAGCCAAGCACTGAACAAGCACAAACTACTACACTGGTTCAGATATGTTTGACACATTCTGGCAGACACTGAACTGAATCAGGTAATGTCTGTCCTCCAGTCAGCATAAAACTGGCATAAACACCTCATCGTGTGCTCTGACTAATTCAACAGAAACATACTGGTGTGCTTATGCCAGATACAGGTCCAGTAAACACAGGAGGTGCTCCTGCAGTGTCAAAATCTCATATTAATGAAGCTGGACGCAGAGCCATGTGCATTAGCTGCATGTTTTGAATTCTTAGGAGTGGCAGCCATTCATGGCAGGGGACTTTTTCAGAACAATCATAAAAGGACTTTTTTCTTTTTTTTTCTGGGGTGACAAAATTGTTTCCTTTGTTTCCAATAATCTCAGCATTTGAAAATACTGAATTGGTCCTTTTGTTTGCTGCATCCATTTATTGCAGACTGTAGTCTCAGTGCAGCTCATGTCAGGATGACCAGTACCCCCACCTTCCATTACACAATTATGCCAGTCTGCTTAAAGATGCTGACCAAGCCTTATGTTGACTGCCTTGCCATGAAAGCAGTTTGCCATACCAGAAATGTTGCTTAAAAATCAAACATTTAAACCACTTGAGACTGAAGGAAATAATTTGGTCAATTGAAACACTCTCCTTGGTTTTTCTTGATGTACATATCCCAGTGATGTGCCAGAACAGCCCTCGGTATTTTCTTGTTAAAGTTTCATGAACAAATTGGAGAAAAGCTTAGAATAATTTCTTTACCTCTGAGGAAAATCATAGACCCTTAACGCTGTATTTCACTATCTCTGCTAGAGATGATTTATTCCTGGGGCTCATAAAACATTCTTGAAAGAGTAAAATTTTTGCCTTGTGACTGCAGCATATTGCACCAAGTGTCGGACACTTTCAAAACAATTTCCTGAGAGGATGTGAAAAGTAGATTGGGATCCAAAGGGACACATTTTTTTCCTTTCCTTTCATATTCCCAGGGCACCTTCCCACTTCTATAGGAAATGCAGTGCAGAACACTAATCTTCGTCGACTAAAAGAAATATTTTTTCTCATTTCAAAAAGGAAAGCAAGTCTCAAAAAATTGAAGCTAAACCTGGTAACTGTAATAATGCTTGGCTGTTACATGCAGGTTTTCATCTTTTAGCCACTTTACATTAAGTAATGAATCCTCAGGACTTCCCTGTGGAATAGGTAGCTGAGTATTATTAGCCCCCTTCTGCAAATGGGAAAACCGAGGCAGAGATGTTAAGTACCTTGCCTAAAGCCAGCGAGGGATTCTGTTGTAGAGTTGGGATCAGAGGTTAGGAGTTCTTGTGCTTTCAATTCCCGTACCTATTGTGTCACTTAAGCACAGAGCCATAATTGAATATCGTAATGACCCAGGGGTGAAGTGATTCCAGCTACTCAGATCCGAGCACAGCCCCTCTGATGGTCAGAGACTCAGTGGTGGGGTTGCACGCAGCTGGACAGAGCACGAGTGCCTAATGGGTAGGATAAAGAAGTGTCATTCTCTTTGGCCTCCTCAAACTTACCACTGGGCAATGTTCACCAGGCCAGGTCTCAGCTCAGCTTTTCAGCTGGCGTAAAGCCAAATTCATTTTAAGGCATAAGGCCAAATGTTCACCTTTGATGGGTGTCTTGCCACTAAGAAATGCATCTTCAAAGGCAGATGCTGCTGTTAAGACCAAGGTTATTGTTCATCTACTTTTGTGTGACACCTGTTGCAACAGGACAGGCAAGTCCCTTTCTAGCTAATTCATGCTTGTGCAGGAGTGTGAAAAGAAACCTAGGCCTCTGTGCTCTGGGCTAAAGCAGATTCTCCTCTACCTTTAGGAGTAGAATTTTTGTGTTCTGCGGTCCTCACATCACCTGAATGGGAGCACAGGTCCTGCTTTTCACAGGGATGCTAGGAGGGTTCACAGATCTCATCCTTGCCTCTGACCAGTATGTGCCTTAGACAGGGAACGACATATCAAAAAAAGAGAGTATAACATGAAAACCATGAGGAAAATTACCATCAATTCCACACAGTTGCCAATGAGAATAAAGGAACTGCTTTCCCATGAATTCAGAAAAGAATGCTCCATCTTGGTGTTTCTCAGGGAAGGAAAGGTTCGCTTCTTCTTTCCTAAATACCTATTTCCATTAGCAGTATTTCCTGCATGTTGTTCAAACATGTTTTCATCACATCAAGATGCCACTGGGCATTAAAGCCTAAGAACTGGCTTGTATCTCTCACTTGCTGCCAATGTATATTGATGTAGGATGGCACATTATAAAGGGAAGATGTGTAAAATGCACTTGTTCACTAATATTTCTCTTCTGACCCTGCCATTAATATGGAATGGACACAAATCCATCCATGAACACACTGACTCCAGCTCTGCAAACAGAGAACATATTATTCCAGTTGGGAACTGGAGTCAGTTTTGCATGTGACACAGCCTTCATTTTGGAAGGGAATCAGAGGTTTTGGAACTTGAGACTGATCCACACCCCAGGTTTATTTTGTTTATACATAGGAAAAATGTGGAAATCCCCAGATGCTGCTGGCCTGGATAAGAATGATCCTTGCACTGAAAACACAGAACCATATTTGCTTTGAGAATGAAAAGATGAACTTTTCTCACTCCTGTGAATTTTGTTGAATGATTTTGCCCTGAAAACCACCTAGTTTCACTAATTGGTCACTAGAGATTATGAATATCAACATTGCACTAACATTTTAAAACAAAATACTAGAATGATCTTTTTGGAGTTCTCTATTTCTAAGAGTATTGCAATGAAGCAGGGTGTTTAGAGTCAGAAAGATTGTGTGATAATGCCTGAGTCACATTAATTGGATTGTCAGAGACTACTGGGCCCCACCATAAGTGTGAGAGAAGCTGGGAAGGCAATGAACCTTGCAGGGTACTGGTGCTAACTGCTATGTATCTTGTATTTTAAAATTCAGTAATACATATGCCACTTAGACCAGACTATTAAACTTGTCTGGAGTCTTCTCACTTGTGTTGGTGTCCTCCAGAGAGGTGAGTGCTCCACTCAGCAGTGCTGGACCCTGAGGAGCCCTGCTGAGGTGCATGGAGATACAGAGTATGTCCTTCATACATGATCTGGAGATCACTTCCCATGGTCACTGTGCAGACCATTTGCTGCAAAGGAGGTTTTCCACATTGCATTTGCTGGCACTGGGATTTTTGCTAAACATCAGTGTTTCCAACTGTGCAAAGTATTTATAAAGCACACAACATGTCTGTAAGAGCAGAGTATGCTTTTAATATAATGTAGTAAGAGCATGTGAAAAACATAATGGAGGCTGTTCTTAACTCAGAATTCAAGCACAACAAACTGTATTTACATCAAAATTTTTAGAATGCGTTTTTCTTAAGCATTTCATTAAATATTAAGGAAATATAAACACATATGTTAAAAATTGTACCAATGTCCTATAGACTGCATAGGAAGAACTTGGAGTTTCCTTTCACATTGGTATTGCATCATAATTCCGTGAGGTCATCTTTGTCCACCAGGATGACCAGGCTTATAGTTCCCTCTCTGTTACAGGTGTATGTGCTGCCAAGGGAGGACATGTCTGGAGCACTGACATGTATAAAGTGTGTTGAAATGTATCTCCATGTGAGCTCTTTGTCTCTTCCTTACTTTTTTTTGAAAGACAAATATGCTTTCTCCTCCCGTACTGACATGTGAGCAACCTCAGCTAAATCCATTGCTGGAAAACAGAGCTCTTTGATGATCAAACATTTTACCTCTTCACAAATCAAAGAGAAGATAATATGATTATATTAATGCTCTCAACTGGTCTGTTTTATGAGGCTGTTGTAACAAGACTATCCATTTGCTTAGAGTGTATTTTGGGAACTAAAGGCAGACAAGCCAATGTTGGGCCAGGAAGCACTGAGCGGGATGGGTGGATAGAAGAGGGCCATGGTTTCTGGTGACCAAAGGTGTAGAAATGAAGGAAGAAGTTATGAAGCCAAATGCCGTCCTCTTCTTGCTTTTGTCTTGCCACACCTGCCCTGCTTTATTTGTAATTCCTGCCTCATTCTTCTTCCCTGTTTTGCTCCTTTCTGCCTGCTGAAGGGATCCAGAAAATTCTCTTGCAGACAACTTCCCCCAAGTCACTGCCACAGTCAGCTCTTCCTGAAGCTACTGCTCAGTGTGCAGGACTCTGCTGGTGGGGAATGAAGAGCAGAGGAGGGAGGGATGGCCACAAACAGCACTGTGCTCTGGCAGCTCCTGGCAGAACTACAAGGGAATGCCTGATGGATGTGTGAGGTTGTAGCTGGGTGCTGGTGAGCATCTCAGGGGAGCTTTATGCCATGTGGCTGCTTGAGTTGGTATGGCCTAACATGAATGGACACAGATTTCCTTCATTTTTGCTGCAGTGAAAGGCAGGGTCAGTTACTCAGTCCAGTCAACACCAGCTGCTGTAGAAAGATTGCCTTGAGTGTGGCCTGGGGAAAGATGTGGTTGAGAGTATTGTCTTTTTAATCTCCATAGGGCATGTAACTGGATTTTCCCAAAATACCAACCCAGCTCTTGGGCTGTTCTGTGAAGCTGACCCTCTTTGGAAACACTGAATGACGTGGTTAAAATTCTTCTCACATCTGCCAGGAGTTAACCCAAGGATTAATAATATTACTGGAATATCAGCTTCCATTTTTAAGTAGTGTCTTCCTAAATTTTCCCTTAAATATTACCTGATAAAGGGGGAATAGAAGGAAACAATATATTGTCCTGCATAATTCCTCATCATGCTAGTTAAGTACAGGATAAAGCTGGAATTAATCTACCTTGTTACACATGGATTTTATCTTAAAATTTTATCTGGGACAAGAACACCCTTAGGTACTTTCACAGTTATGACACCAGTATCCTGTGAAATAAACTGACAGGGGGTTATCCCTTTCAGGAAATGGAGTGCTGAAGCAGGAAGCTGCACTATCAGCTCACAGCAAATCAGTGCTCTTGAGTGGTTTAGGTGCAGTCAAGCAGTGGGAAGGTTTTCCATGGTAGATAGTATAAAGCCAGGACTATATTAACTGGAAATTACTCAGGATTTCAAAATTCTTCTTTTATGAGGAAGCCAAATTGCTCCTCAGATAATTGCATGGTAATTCAGGATCTCTGGACTCCTTTCCTGCTCGTTTCTTGTCTTAAGGTGCTGGTGTCGGTGGCACTATGAAGGAATTTACTCACTGACTGCGGGGCTGGTGGGTTTTGACAGCTACTGACCCACTGTGTGTCCTTCACTCTGACTCAGTGCTGTCTGCCCTGTGTAGAGGTGTGCTGTAAGGCTTCCTTAATCCCCACAGAGCCCTCTGGTACTCAGAGAACTACAAAATGTTGTCATTAAAACAGAAACATCCATTATATTCCATGCTATGACTGATAACCTATTTTATTTTCCAGTCCCATTTTGCTTGTTTTCCTCTGCCAATACATCACTTAATAAAGGAATGGGAAGGCTCCTCTTGTACGTGATGAACAGCCAGCCCTTTCTCAATGTGTGGCCCTCGCCTGGACTTGCCATTATTTGAGGTGTAGATGGGTTTGTGTACAAGCCTGTGCACACACGTGCGCGCTTGCAAAAGCACATGCTGGGTGAGCTCCAGGCTAGCCATTAAATTTCCCCTGCCATTACTCTACTGTACATATTCCTAGTAGATTAGAGCAGAATTTTTTTTATACACTCTTCTATAAAAAGTGTGCTATATTGATTGCAGCACAGTGAGCTGCTGTGGTTGACATCCGAGCGCTAACCCAGATAGGGATTAGCATTACATCAGCCATCAGGCGAGGGAACCTGGCAAGTTGCCAGCCTGTAAAAATGGAAGACATTTGCGTCACTGTTCCCTTGGTAATGCTTCTTGGAGCCGTGTCAGCTGTCCCCCGAGGTTGTTTCCTTAATATGTCAACAGACATTCCTGAATCTTTAATGCTGAATAGCTCTTTTTCCTCTTCCAGAAACACTTAGGTCACACTGTAGCTAGTGTCTCCTGCTGCCCAATGTATTAAAAAATTATATACCTATGTAGATGAGGCTTAATACCTTTTGGGGGAGGGTCACAGCAGTTACAGTCAGATCTGGGTGAAGCACAGACCATCTGCAGGGGGATTGCCATTTGGATGCACTGAGGAAGCAGCAGCCCTGTTCAAAACCACTCCTCTGCCTGCAGAGCATCTCACTGGAGGGAGTGAGAGCATCTGTGTTAGATCAGTTATTGGAATTTGCTAACATTTGGGATAAACTATCTGACCTTGCTGTAGGAATTGAAGTTCCACACAATAACTTCAGGTTAATGCCCGAAAGCTGTGGGACTGTGTGCACAGTGACCTCTAGCTTCCGGAAGTCATTTGTAAGTGCCAATTGTGAGAAAAAGTCCGAGGTTTTATCCAATGACATTTTCACCTTTCTGCTTCTCTGTGCAGCTAAATGATATTTTCAACTCGAAGAATTAAAATGCAGGTAAGATACACTGAACAAAATTTGAGCGTGTGCCCTTTCAGCTGAAAGTAAACATCCGCTATCAAAAAGACCTTTTGTTCTTGGTTGACAGTTTAAAGTTTGCTCTAGTAATTAATCACAGACTTGTAACTTAATAGTTCGGGAAGAGAGAGCAAAGAAGTAATTCTAAGAAATCACTTCATGAGTAACTTAATTTTGGTCAAGGAGCACTCCAAAGCGTCCATGATAATTTATCACTGTTGTATGCATTTCATGCAACCCACTGACTGAGCAGAAAACCACTCTGCTGGTCGAAAATCAGTTCTGCCATGGGGACAGAGAGCTCTGTGAGTCTGCAGTCTTTAGCCAGTGCTGAAGGATTTCCAGATTCCTTGCTGGAGGAATTTGACCCCAGCGCTGGAATTCGTCTCCTGCGTAGCCCCCCACGGCGAGCTGTTTCCTTCAGCAGCCGTGGGCCGGCGGCGCGGGGAGGGAGGAAGGGAAAGAGCTGCTGAGGTCCGAGCAGAGGCAGGAGGGCCCTCCCTGCAGGGCAGCAGAGAGATCCCCGAGCACCCTGACGTGACAGCCTGTGTTAGCAGCCAGGAAGCTACTGAGCCCTTCAGGTGAGGCGTGTGCACATGCCTGCGCACAGACACTTGTGAGGGAGCTGATGCTCCTGCCTGAGCCCTGGGCCTGTTTGTCCTTACTCTTTGCCACCTCCCTGGTCTCCAGTTCTCATGGCCAGCTTTACCCTTGGCAGACAGGTGAAGAGTGACTCAGTTCAGTGGGTGAACAGGGAGTACCCACTACAGCAGCATCCCTAGGGAGGAGCAACCATGCCTTCCGCGGTCTTGGAGTGCCGGCAGAACAGGCTTTCCCCTTAACCTCATGACACCTGAATCCCACACAGAGATAACCAAGCTCAGCTGCTTGCTCTGCACCCCAGCTTCCCTCACAGAGGCTGGTGCTCATTGAATTGGAGCCAGATAGTGATGGATTTTACCCCTGGCCCCATGCTGCCACTCTGCTGGGAGAGCTGGAAGAGGGAGGTAGGAAAAATGTGACTCACGAGAGCCATCCAAAACTGGGACAGGGTCATATGCTGGAGGCGGGTGAAGAGTACTGATGTACAAACCCTGGGGTGTTTGGCTGTAGGTTACCAGCCTGGCAAGGGGCAGGAGCAAGGCCCCAGCTGAGCAGCTGGGCTTGAACACAGATGCCAGAAACAGAGCTGATCCCAGCTGTAGCTGCTTCTGCCTCTTGGCTGCTGCAGAGACCAGTACAGGACTGTAGTTGCCTTCTTGAAGGAGGTTGCTTTTGTGCTGCAGGGACAAGAGGCTGAGGTAGGAGAAGCCCCCACAGCAGGATCAGCACTGCGGGGAGAGCAAAAGGAAGTAAAAAATTTCCTTCTCTGAGACAGAGCTTGTAATTCACCCCTCCAAGGATTGCCAACTTGCCTCCATTCACCTGCTATGAACCCCAGATTCTTACCAGTGAGATGAGCCCCAAATCTGACTTCAAAGCCCTGACCCTTCCTACTGTCAGCCCTGTGGCTCCTCTGTGTCTGTTGATATCGTGTATTTCTATATATAACACAAGGCTCCTGTCTGCTGCAAAGGGTGTTTTCTGAGGTAAAGTTAAATACATAGCAAAACCTTTAGAAACAGAGCCTTGAAAACACAATTGGTCCATCCTGACTGCTTGTGTCATTATTCAAAAAGATTGCTGAATGAAGGTCAGCTCTTGAACAGGTTTGAATTTTTACGGTTGTGTGAATTACCTTTCTCCTAGTCCCAGAAAGCTGCAAGCTGAGGTCTTTTCTACCACCAAGAGCTACGCTTTGATAATCCCAGTGATATCTGAATCCCTAAGACTTCTGTCGCTCAAGAATACTGCTTACAGTCACCAAGTAGCTGCAGCTGAAAGAGGTGGGTGCCAGCTTGCCCTTGAGCTCTGCACTTTCTATTAGCTTTCCAACAGCACTTCCTCCCTGTTTCTGGGTGCAGTTCAACACTCCCTGCCTATGCACCAGAAGACGGCAGCAGGAGCCTTGCCATTGACCTCAGTGAATGTAGAAGTACCCTCATAGCACTGATAATGACCTACAAAGCCCCAAATAAGTTCAACTTTTTATGTCCTCTTCCCATGCATGATGCCAGGATGAAAAGCTTCAGAGGCTGTGCTGACCAGCTTTTAAATCTGTCTGAAGCAAGCAATCCTCAGAGGCTGGCAGAGATTCGACACATCATGTTCTTTTGCCTCATTAGGCATGCCAACCTAATAGAAGGAGTTTTGATCCATGATGTTCTGAAACGGATCACTGAAACTGCTGGAGGACCAGGCAGTATCTTGCCTCTGTTTGTGCTGCAGCAATACTCCATTAAATGAGTCCTGGATGCAGTCTGGCAAGCTAATGTACATCCATACCAATTTGCTAGGCTGTCTGCAGGTATTCCCCTGGGGACTGGATTCCATGGTGATTTGCAGTTAATCATTGTTTCCCCATGACTTTGTGTTTTTTAAGCCAAATGCTCAATATTCTGGGCAGGTGTCATATGGTGCAACTTCCTGCTGTGGTAAGCAGAGAAAGTCAGTGGCAGCTCGAGGAAATACTGAGTTAAGGAAAGTGTGGCTTTCTGATGGTAAGCACAGGTCCTTGGGTTGCAATCTGAAGGGCTTTGTTGCTTTGGCTTCACTTGTCTTCCTCTGTTTTGGAAAGATAGCACTGGCAACAACTAGCATATCTAAAGACCCAGCACTGAGCCTTTTGTTTTCAGAGCAGAGTTTGAAATGAGTCACCTACAGGTGAGTCAACTCATAAGTTGCATGAGAGGGTGACAGATGCTATAGTAGCAGAGGAGGAGCTATGTGGGGTGGAAAGAAAGGCATCACATGTCCTTTTGTGATGCCAGAGTATTTAGAAACTCAGGCCTGGTTTTGGGATGGATACTCAGCCAAATATTCCCATTAAAAAATGGTTTGTCATCTAACTGTGTTTGTCCACCCAAAGCAGGTGCTCTGTATTCAGCTGTTTCTCCTAAAGAAAGAAGCCTGGTTCACCTCAGCCAGTCAGCTCTGCTCAGACTGCAGTTGCAGGGGAAATTCCATAAATATCAGGGAGTTTGGGTTAAAACAATGTGTATGGAGACTTATTTGAGATTCCAGATGTTTTGAATTGTCTTTTAAAAAATAAAAGAATCTTTTAATACTTCATCCACGTTATAAAAATCTGTTTTGTTTGTGTTTATTCAAAATTCACATTTGTCCTGGACATTTCATAGGTCTGTGCTGATGGATATCCACAGTGCTATGACTCCATATGTCAGTTGCAGAAACCCAGCTTGTCCTCCCATGCCCTGACTTAGGAAATCTCTTGCTGGAGACTTGGGCCAGGACAAGGAGCAAATGAATGTTTCCTTGCGTAGCTGCAGAATGTGGGTAGAGTGGATGCCTGGGAGACCAAAGGGCAGATAGCCATGCTGAATGGAAACACTGGTTATTTCTGGCTAGTATGTGCCTCATGTGAGAAGTGTTTGCTGTATTTTTGGACACCTCTGACAGCAAGTGAGTGCTCTTCAGGGCATGGATGTGAACAGGACAAGAGACAGGGAGATTTCTGAACCTTGAGGACATCCAGATAGGATGTCTATGAACTTGCCCTGATGGGTCAAGGAAACAGTACTGTGGGTGATGAGTGTTCTGTCAAGCAAGGCAATGTTTCTAAACGATTTCACTGAAAAACCATAGTATGTGCCAGGTATCATGTTCATGAGATGAGCCAGTTCTCAAGGAAATCTTCCAACCAGCTTGCCTGCAATAAATACAGGCAGCACATGGCTGATGATAGAAATAAAAGAAGGTAAATAAGAATATAATACAAATGTAAAATGGGTATAAGTGAACCAGGCCTAAACTTCAGAGAAATTCACAGGCTGCCGGTGGCTATGGACTGAGGGATACAGGCCACTGATCACTGGTTGGCATGGTCACTCTCATGGAAGTGGAAGGCTATGTCACCAGGAGACCTACCACTTCTCTGAGCTCTGTGCACATCAGACCTTCAGTGTTGTGAGTGCAGTAGGAATCAGCCTTAAGTATACCTGCCTTCACAGAGCCCTGTAGGGGTGAATGCAAGTGTTCTCCAAATACTTCCTTTTCCTTCTCTCTTGGGTTTTTTGAAAATTTTGAGAGCTACTAATAGTTGATAACTTCTCTTTTTTAAAATTTGTGATTCCTGCTGTTGCAATTGCCAGTGGAAATGATTATGTTCCCCAGGCCCCACCCTGGATTAAGTGTCTTTGATGGGATCCCATCTTCTATGCCAATAATGGTAATTCCTTCCAGGCATGTTACTCCAATTCTACTCTCCCATTCTGGGACTTCCTTCAATACAGTAATACATTTCCTACTTATTTCCCCTATTTCTCCTATTAATTAAAGCCAAGTCTGATGTTCAGATCCCTGTACTGGCTTTGGATATGTAGCAGATTTTGGAGTGGGATCTTAAGTGAACTGCTGTCTTGGGTGTAGGCTTTGGCATGGGTGAGTGATAGAGTGAGAGTAATGATTGCCTGTATGGAGGATGTTACCTGAAGATGTGTCTCAGCAGGTGCAGGGTAAGAGTCATCTGACCAAATGTAGGTGTCTCTATCTGAGTATTCATCTTGATTCCCTTTATAGTCAATAGAGAAAAATAAGCACTTCTGGAGTGTGATTCATCTTAGTCTAAAGGAGGTGTATAAAGTAAATCAGATGATTCACACTCCAGACATGCCTCTTTCTCTGCATTGAATATGAAAGGTGACTTGCTCAGATGTAGATATCTAAAGCAGAGTGAGACAAATCCCACTCAAAGCATCATCTTTGAAATGACAGCTCTGGAAAATATGCAGAAAAAATGTCCTCCCAGCTAGGCAGTATTCAAAGAACCTCATCCACCTTCTCTGCATCTTTTCTCTATGCCTGCCATTATGAGAAGTGTGTTTATTGTAGAAGATATGCCACAAGTTTTTTTATTTGTTGACTTCTTCAGGAGGAGCATTAGGACATTGTTGCAGGTCTGTAGAGAAGGTCTGTGGGTCTGACCCACTCAAAAAGTGTGGTGCAAATGTGAAAAGCATGGTGTGTAGTTCAAGACTCAGTACTGTGGGAAAGCAGCACGTTGAACCTCCACGTTGCCATGGTGCATGTGTCTTGCATCTCACACAGTGGGCCAGGGAGTATTAAACACCAGTCACACTGAAACAGCCTCTAATCTTTGTCTAGAAGGAGAGGAAGGTTGTAGCTGGGGAAAAGAGTTTAAATTGGCCTGCTGCTGTATTGTATTTTGTAGGAGAGCTTCTCCCTGCAGCCATTTCAAGCTGAGCACTGGTGACTCTGTCCTCCATGCTGACTTCTGTCCATCCATCCTCAGGGAATTCTTAAGCTCTGACTGTGCTGAGTCAGTGAGTGCTTGGCTCCCCTGATATATCCTCCTGTTGACAGTGTAAGTTATTGCAGTGAGCACAACAGGAATAATGAGGCCTGGAGTCAGATTAGTGGGGACGCAGCCTTTAGAGACGTAAAGAGGCTCCTCTTCTTGTTTTTGCACAGTAATGTCCTATGGGTACGTGCGTTTTAGAGAGTTTTCTCCAAGTGGGAATTTCCATCTGGAAGCAGCATTTTAAAGAGGGCAATCAAGCCAGGGCCCTGCTGGCACTGGATGGGGAAACATGATGGCTCATCAGTTTCCTCCATTGGATTGGTGCCACCATGGCTGCTCACCAGCCGCTGGATGGAGGGTGACATCTGCTCAAGGTGATCCCTAGGCAGGAAAGGGCATGCAGAAAACAGGCACAGCCAGACCAGATGTGCAGTGACACTGTTTGTGATAGAAGTGGAACAGCAGTGTTGTAACCACATGAACTTTAAAGGGACGCTGATCTCTGTGACACAGTTGCTCTAGTTCCAAGGGCAGGGGGGTGTTTCCTGCAGATGAAAACATCAAAAAATTAAAGGAGAAAGAAAAAGTGGTGCGTGGAAGCAAGACACTCTGAGATGGATTTTAATAAGTTTTGGGAACATTGTACTTCCAAAATTGCCAGGCATCAGTGGTGGGTCCTTCATTTGCTTCCAGATATGTTGGCTGTTAGAGTGCAATGCCAGGGTCTGTGTTAGCTCAGGCTGGAAAATATGATTTTGGTGGTTTTGTTCAACTTAACTCTGCAGTGAGATGACAACTATCTGCAGGCCTTTGCTGTTGTGTTTTGTTGGGCATTATATGAAGCCAGAGGTGTTGTGAAGGCACCGTCATAAACATCTAAAAATGAAACATTTGCATTTCAGTCTGAGGTCTGAAGCTTAACATCTGAGAACTGTACTGCAGAGCTGCCAGGTGAGAGGCAGTGGGGCTCCACAGGTTAACAGGGTGCCAGGGTCCAGGGCCAGCAGCCTAGTTACACAAAAGATCAGAGCAATGGCTCTTGCCTCAGCATCAGGTCCCCAAGAGGCTGAGAGCTGGAATACTGGAAAAACCGGACAGATCCTTTCTCTTTCTCAATCAATCCTCTGTAGCAATCAAAGTGAAAGAATGGCATGTGACTCTAAGCTGCCGGCCTAAGCTCCCTGGCAAGTGTTCTGGGAAGGGGCTTCCAGTGGTCTTGCAAAGCCCATACCTCTTCCCAAAGAACTGACAACCCTGTTGTTTCTAACTGCCTACGGGACATGGAAGAAAGAGCTAAGGTTTTGGTGCACACCTACATCTTGTGTGTGCCAGTTGTGGTACAATATTTTGTGCTCCTCCTGTTCAACAAGAACAATTTGTCAGGAAAACAGCCCCACAACCTTTTAGTGTTTAGATGCTGCAAATCTCCGTAATGGTTTTCTTCTGCTTTCTTGGGCAGGTTCGCGTTTGATTTTTCCCCCATCAGTGATGTATGCCAGCCTAGGCTGAGAATAATGTTGCAATGACTTGAATTATGTATCCAGTAAAGTGCATGGGATTGGCATGAGGGAACCCCATTGATATGAGGGAACCCTCAGAGGTTTCCATTAGGATCAGGAGGTTCCTCCTCAGCCCCCCTCTTAGACCAAAATAAGAAAAAAAATCTTGCATGCAACCCAAAGAGCAAATCGGGTTCACAAAGTTTAGTTCAATCCTTGAGGAAAAAATCCAAACAAAAAAAGAACAGAAATATTATGGCCTTATACTGGTAAGCATATTTTTAATACAATTGTTTTGACTTTCACAAAAAGAACAAAACAAAACAAAAAAAGAAAGAGGGTAGAGCAATTGAGGTAATCTGGGATGTAGATCAATGCCAGAGGATTTCAATACTTTAATCATGAGGTTTTTAACCTTTCCTTCTGTCTCCAAAGTTTTCTTGGGACTTATTTTTTTCCACAGCAGAACCATTGTGCTTCTTGCTGCATTCCCTGTGGTATGGGCAGATGGATCTGAAAGTCATCAGTGAGCAGTGAAAGTAATGCAGGTAAACAAAATTGCTCCCAAAGTCTGGGAGGAGCGTGTGGGCAAGAGTATTTCATTGCACAAATTCCATACTGGTGGAATGTGGTTTTTTCCCCCTGAAATTATTACTTCATGTGATTAAGGCTTGTGCAAATGGAGGCTGACGGTATATTTACTCAAGGTAATGAACACAGATTACATTTCGGAACATCTTTCTAACCCTTGAGTAATGTTGACTTGTTCCCATTCCCTCCCCTTTGACTATTATCTCCTGTTTGGTGTTTCTTGTTTAATCTAATAGGCTAATGGGTCATCTTCTGGTGTTGCCTGACTCACTACTGTGGCTAACAGCCCACAGAATATGTCAATACAAGCAGGACAGAAATGAGTAGCCAACAGGATTGAACAGGATGGACTGGTTACAGGGACAGTGAAGTTCATCAGATAGCAAACTGTCCAGTTGCCTTCTAGCTCTCCTGTGGGGTGGTTGTTTGGTTTGGTTTTTTAAAATTTTGATTAATATTTAGGCTGCAGCCATAAAATCCCACTGTGTTGGTCAGCAGGTGTTTGGTTAAAACTGTTTCTAGATCAGATACATATTATTCATATGACTTTGGATGTCTGAATGAGTATTTTCAGAAGTACAAACCCATTTGGAGGTGCCTTCATTTTTGACTTTTGTGCTTCAGCCTCTTGGAAGACATTTCAGAAAATTGTCCCCAAACTGGTTCCCATAGGATTCAGTCTGAGAAAGCAGTCACTTCATTCTTTGTGATTGCATTGTAACCTAGCAAAACTAGGTCCTCAGTCTCCCTGTCTTCCTGACTTCTTCCCTCTGTAAGTGTTTATTTGCCCCTTCTGATGGAACTCAAGAAGGTTTATTCAGTAATGCTGGGAGTATTAGAGAACTCAGACAAAAAAGTAGCACTAAACTGAAAAGCATTAGCTGTCTTCAAATACCACTATTTTTTTTTCTCAGTGAAGAGCTTTAGAAAAGCCTCTCTGATTTTCATCTGAAATTAAAATTCCATATGCAGTATATTAAGTGTCTAATTATGTAATTCATTTTACAGCCTTCCTCTGAATGACTTGATTGAAATGAATGGATTTTAATCTTGGGGGGTGGAGGGAAGGCAGGAATAAGTGCTTAGAGGTTTGTTCTGTTTCAACACTTGCATTTTGAAACCTGAGTTAGATGTTTAAAACAAATGTGGAATGTCTTTTCTGGAACTAAAAATGGGTCAGTTTTGCTGTTCGATAACACCTTTTGGGATGTGGTAATTGTATGTGTGATTGACAGGTAGTTTAAAAGGGCAATTCTCTGGTTCAGGGAAGCAAAGGAAGGCAGTGGAGGAAAGTGTGAAGGAAAGTGTTCTAACTTACGATCTTATTAGTTGGGCCGTTAAAATGTATTCAGTCATTCATTAAAGCTCATTCATAAAACTCATTATTCATTAGAGCACTTTGGGGAGTGGGGGGGAAAGCACTGAACAGCAGCAGTCATTTATTTACACTAGCAATTTCATCATGGAATTAGATCATGGGGCCAGATTCGCCTCTGCATTTCGGCAGTTCAGTTTCACTGACATCATGGAATAACTACCAATTTAGACTAATCTGTGGCAGAACAAAACCCAGCCCATACTGCCTCTTTAAGAGGATGCCTTGGGCAATTTTTTGCTGTCTTATTGCTGGCTAGGTCTTGGGAAAGTTTACAAATGGATAAAAAATTAAAGAAGTATGAGAAATGGATCTTCTCACTGAGCAATGTTCAACTGAATCATTCCATTGAGATAGTTAGTAGAAGATGGATGTGAAAAGCATTCACATTAATAATTAGTATCTCATTTTAAAGAGTTTTTACTCCTGCTGTTCTGACAATTTTGAAACAATCAGTTTAGATTTTCAGTCCTCACATAAAAGGTTTGGGGTGACCGCAGCAGACAGGAAGGGATGACAGCAAAGCTCTTATTTTGTTAATATGATATGCAGCATATAAGATCACAGCAGTCAGTAATGGGAAAGAGCCAGTAAATTACTGAACTCATGCCTTCGCAAGAAAAGGTGTGTTAGGTAATGATCATTCTTCTTCATGGCAGCACTGATGTTCTTCTTCCTAACTGATTTTCAGCTGAATCTCTCTGATGGAGCAGCCCACATGAGGCAGAAGAAGTGACTTAGCACCTCTTAATTGATACACAGAACTGTCTGCAGGCTTTGTGCCTGGGGGTGAATGTCATGCTTTGGAAATTTCAGGCAGAACTTTTAAAACTTGTTTTCATTGTCATTGCTCATCCTAGAAATCCTACATGTTATTTTATGATTTGGGTTCTTACTGTAAGACTGAGATAAAAGATATTCCTCTCTGTATTAATGAACAGCAGGTTAGGAGACAATGGTAAAGGAAACGAATGCTTTTAAGGCATTCCTTATCTGTACCCTAATGCCACGAGTATTGTATCATAGACAGGATGGGACTGGCAAAAAGCAGAGTCATAGCCCAGTTACTCTGTGGGTCCTTGACCTCCACCATTTCTGGTCCTGAGTTGAAGGACTCAGCACTGAGCTATGGCACTAATCACATGGAACCTGAGGAAGATACTGATCCCCAGGTCTACTAGACCAGGTGGTATTGGGGAGGTACAGCATGAACTTGAGCTTTTTGGGGTCTCTTGTTCTGCTTCTTTAAAAATCCTCCTTCACTGTGACCTTGAACTCTCCTTGTTGTGCAGAGTGATGATGTAAGTCCCCAGGAAACAGCCATGAGGAAAATCTGAAGCTTGTGGTCATGTGGCCAGGTTCTCTGATGACAGAAAGTGGAGTATTTCCCCTGGAGTCAGTGGACTTATTCTAGCTGACAATCTGACCTATTGAATTTCTAGTTCCTTTTGTGGGAGCAGCTCAGTGAATGATTTGATCTGAATTTCTGGGGCAGGGCAAACCAGGAAGATTTCAGACTTTTAATTGGCAGTATAATATCTTTAGAAATCCAGCCTTTGTCATTTTACCTTCTGATCATCTTTCAGGCTGCACAGCTGTCTCTTGCTTTGACTCCTGTACAAAATCCACAGTCTCCATTACAGCAGTCCTTCCCTAGTTGACTACTTAGAGTCTGTCCTGGCACAACAAAGGAAGACCTGGCAATTTCCTTTTGGGACCAGCTGTGTGAGCTCCAGAAGAGAAGGTAGCTCTGTGGGAAAGCAGGAGAGCTCCTTGCCATCAAAGCATTCCCAGAGAAGGAGGTAAAGGGGAAAAGATAAGAACCATCAACCAGCACTGGCTCCCTGGTTCTCCCTCAGGTTCATATTCAGTGCCAGAGTAGACACTGGATATTGTGGCAAAAGAGATTAGGCAGCCATGTGTCACAGACAGCTGTGAAGACTGGAAAAAAAGAGACAACACTACACTTCCCCAAAACCCAGAAATACAGAGAAGACATCATGGGTTCACAGCAGGTTCTTGCCCCAAAGCTGCAGAAAAGAAAGGAGGTATTGGTAGTAGCTCTGCTAGCCCTTCCTTAGAGTGACATGGGGTATGTGACCAATTGCTGTAGGGCTGGGTGAACAGGAAGCCAAAATAAGCCCATTCCTGCTGTTAGCTGTACTGGGCTAAAACTCCCGTGTGTTTCTGCAGTATCTGGATGTATACCAACTGCAGACTGGAAGAACTCCATGCAAAATCCTAGAAATGTCTCAGAAGCATTTCCAGTCCTCAGAAAAATGACACATAAGGAAGGAATCTTCCCCACAGTTGTATAATCAAGAAGCTGGAGAAACAATAAATTGGTATGCTGCCAAACTGTGCAGAAAATGGCTGACTCATGCGAGTATGCAATCTTAAACCTGAAATAATTAGTGTTAGATTCATAAGTGGGAAAAAAGTGCAATGAGACTGCTGAAAGAAAAGCTGTCCCCACTGATAGTATACTATAGGAGTGTCTAAAGCTGCTGTAAAGCAGAGTGTAGGTGGGGAGACACAGTTTGTTCAGAAGGTAGAACAGAGAAGCATAGAATAATATCAAAAGCAAATGCATAAATATGAAGCAGAAGAAATCAGGGAAGACCTTTAGTGCTGTGAGAAAAATGTGCACGATAGAATGCACAGTAATGACATTAATATGGTGCAAAAAGGCAAAAACAAAACTCTGAGCTATGTGCCAAGAGAGAGCAGCAGCACTTGGTTAGAAAAATGAATGCTACAGAGACAGTAGGACATTACTACGTGTGTTAGGATGCAAAGGCTTCCTTGCAGCTATGCCAAGGAGGGAAAGGAATTGTAACCATGCAAAACTGAATTAAAGCAATGCAATGACCCCATGCCATTAGGCAAAGTAAATTGCAGGTTGAATCAGTGATGCTGGCAACAACAAACCCTCTACTTCTGGCTGCATCCAGTAAATTGTCACCATACAGGGGCTTTAAGTATGAAGCAAACAATTCATGCAGGCAATGGAGGCAGAACAAATTAAAAAAAAATAATTACATGTGCCAAGCTGGCAATATTCTCTAGCATCCTTGTAATGAAGCTGTTGGGAGGCATATCGAGAAGTGTTTGAGGGGGAGGATGTCTTCCAGGCATACAATTGCCTTCATCTATTTCTATCTTTTCAATTTTTGCCTCCAGGAGTGACTACAGAATAAAAAGAAAAAATAATTGGAACAGTAGAGGGAAGGGAAAAGGAAGACATTTTTAAGTAATGTTAAGTAACAAGTCACACAAGCAGCATGGATTCTGAGGTGCCAGACAACCTACCCCTTTCTGAAACCTGAAGTACCTTCAACAAGCAGGAGAAGGCTGTTCAACTAAATTCCTACAAATGAGGGAATACCCACATTGGTGAGAACAAAGACATTAATGGTACATAGGGTATTGACAAAAACTTCTGGGGAAAGAAAGAAACTACTTTGTCACATTCAGGAGAAGAGCATATGCAAACGGTTGTGAGCACTGCTGGGATCAGATGTGAAGTAGCAGAGCGTCAGTGCTGTCAGCAAGATGTATTTAGGAAGACTCTGAGGGATCAGTGCAATGGCTGCAGTGCTCTGGGGATGGATGCAGAGATCATGTGGCAGAAGCTGTGACACACCGTGATCCCACCTTCATCTGTCAGTTAGAAAGAGTCAGGGAGCAGACCTGATGCTGAATAAAACCATCCTGGTGTGGGAACTGTTTACAGTATCCTGCATGAGACATCTGTTGCTCTCCCAAGAGCCGGGACTGACCTCAGCAATTTAGAGCACACAGAAGCCTCCTGCTCTCAGATGCACACGCTCCATCCAGGGTCTGTTGGGATTTGCAAACTATCTGACAACTTTTCTCCCACAGCTTTCACATATGTGCAAGTCATTGATACAGCTCCTGAACAGAGATGCAATATGGACAACGGGTATTATCAGAGAATACACCAATTGCCCATGTGAAAAAACAGACACCTAATTATCCTACTTCTAATAAAGAGGCAGATACATAACATACTGCTAGTGAGCAGTTCTACACCTTAGAAAAAGATATGTTCCTCTTGCTAACCTACAGCCTAATTTTAGTATCTCCAGCAGAACAGGGAGATACCTCCAAAGAGAAACATTTTTTTTTTCTATTGGAAAGACCAGAAAGCAGAGGGAAATGTCTCCATTTTCAAGACCACTGGACCTACTAAAATAATCACAATACCCAGATGGCAGGGAATGGACATTTTCTTTGGGAATTGTTCAGCTCTCCTCTGGAACTGCAGTCTGTGCAGAGGAAGTCAGAAATACTCTGTCCTGGCCAAATATGACAGAGGCTAGCCAGCATCTGGTGGTCTGTTGTGCCATGTTTAGGGCAACCAGCACTGAAAAGTGGAAATGAAAGTGCTCTTTCCACCATCCATAGGGAGAACACAAATTTGCCTCCCAATCCCAAATTTGGCTATTTGGGCTGCTACTCAGACATCTAGTCAAGTGGCTGAATTGAAAGCAATGAAGTACTTTAACAGACAGAATCTCCTATGCAGCGGGAACACATCTGTTTGCTTGCAATCCATCCTCAAATGGACTCCCTTCACTTACCACCACGGCATTGCCACCAAATGGCAAAGTCAAATAGCACTTAAAATGTCTGAAATTTTATTAATGCCAAAGGACATGAAGAAAATAAACAGCATCTCTGTTCTTGAATGGAGAAACAATCTGCTTCCGTCATCTGATGTTGTGAGCAGTGACATCACTAATGTGGCTAACAGCAATGAAAGCAATCATGTACAGAACAAGCACATGAAAACCAAAGCCTCCCATGACTGATGAAATAAAGACCCCACAGAACTACCAGCAGGACAAGGTATTTTTATCAGATTATTTCTGCTGGACATACTATGTTCTGAGATGCAAACTGTTTTATTGAACTCGTAAGTTCTTTCTCATGTAATATAGCATTTGTAAATATGTATTTCCCTGAAATCTCAAATACATTAAGTTGCTGTGCACAGAAGACACAGAGATAACAGTGAATTATGCACTCTGCAGACCTGATTGAGAGGGCACAGATCAAAGCAAAAGAGCAGTGACTGTGGGGATAGATGTGATACCCCAGAAATACATTGCTGACAAGCAGAATGCAGTCGTCTGTGCTCACAAGTGAACAATACACCAACTCCAACATGAAGGCTGCTTCCAGGTAATACACACAAGGCATGAAAGAGCAGCCTCTTCAGACACAGAGGAAAATAGTCTTGCTCCCACAAGAAGTGAAGAGAAAAAAAAAATGCAAACAAAACCCCCCAGCCCAGTACATTAGCTATAAAATGAGGCATATCAAGAATGCACACGTAAAGGTTCTCACAGGTTATGTGTTTAATGCTGTGGTCTCAAAGGTGACTAAAACTACAAAACTGAAGCACCCGTTTGGGACTTGGATATTCTGGCAGAGAATAATGTCACCTTAGCCAGTGGTGAATGAGAAGCACAGGAGGCACAGGGGGAGGGATAAACCTGCAGCACAGAAAGGCTGAACTGCAGGTAGCAGGCAGCTGCAGTCGGGATGGGAGGCAGAGGGGAGGCAGGGAGAAGCAGAGTCCCAATCCCTAAGGGAGCACAACCCTGGGCAGTCAGGTTTCCCTGCCTACTGAGGAGCACAGGAGGAGTGACATTTCTGGTAGCCCTGGCAGTGCACCTTATAAACACATCATTTTAGGGAACTGTACTGAGGGCAGGAATAAGCAACTGCTATTCATTCTGAGGAGCATAAAAGACTGTGTGCCTACAGCAACCTTTTCAAGTTTGAGCATGTGAGCACCTGGCCACCAAGTCTGCAAAAGGTACCCCAAAAAATAACCCCACTTAGCATCGCTCAACAAGAGATACATGCCCTGTCCCCTGTGCCCGCCAAAAAACAATAGGATGCCCATTAACCAAAAAAGGGTCTAAACAGTTTTATTTTCTACCTGCTGTAATAAAATAAGCCTGGTTGTGTGAAAAGTATTTGGGGAATGTATTTTTATGGGTCTTCTGCTAAGGCCAAGAAATGCTTGGGGTGCTTGTGGGATTTAGGTGCCAAAAGGATGAGTAGGAAGAGGTGTGTCATGCTGTCACTGATGACAGAGCTACCGCCTGTCATCCAGTGCTTCTGCACTATAACTCCTAAAAGGGGGTTCCCCATTGCTAGCATTTCTGTCCTCACATTTCTGAAGCCCATTCTAATCACTGAAAGTGTCACCAAAATTGCAGTAACATGGATAGTTTTATATAATAGTTGATCCTTTACAGAGAAAATTTGGGGTGCCTTTGATCTTGATCATTTCTCAGGTGTTTAATGTCTATCTTGATATGACATAAGCCAGACATAGAAGTTAGAGAGAGAGAGAATATTTAAAGAATGAGCCAGATAAAACAAGATGTCAACCTCCAATTGTACATTTCTTAGGATTAGAGCAGACATATTGCTGGATTCCAGGTCCTCACTGGCACTAATGACAGAAAGCTGCTGCAGATAGGAGCTCTGCAGGGTCTTGTCCCTTAGAGTGAAAATATGATCTGAAAAGTGTAATGTCTTTTTCTTCTTGTTATGGCTTTGGGTAATGCAGATATGATCTTCAGCAGCACCTGAATAATAAATCAAAATGCTGGCAAAATAAAAATTCCCCCCACCAAAGCAAAAAAAAACCAAAAAACAACCCAACAAAAAAAAACCTCTCCACCCCACCCCCCCAAACAAACCAACAAAA
The DNA here is from genome assembly GCA_024734555.1 of Trochalopteron elliotii. NCBI lineage: Eukaryota > Metazoa > Chordata > Aves > Passeriformes > Leiothrichidae > Trochalopteron > Trochalopteron elliotii. The sequence continues at coordinate 6,690,506 of JANPWX010000097.1, read as the reverse complement.
AACAAATACAATACCTCTGCAACACAAAATAAAGGCAACCAGCAGCATTTTTATTGGTTAAGTGATTTTTTTACTGTCATTGATGTCAATTGGCTTTAAAACAAAGCCTCAGCTCCACAGTGAAAAAGAATACATTTGCCATGTTGGTCAAAATAATGAGATTTTTGGACACAAAATGGATAGCCAAAACAATTGTGGTCCTATTTTTGTTTTAAACACTTAAATGGCATTATGAAAAATAAGTCAGTAACTTCCTTTAAGGACTAATGTCTATAACCAGCACAATGCAAAGAGCTGTCCTTTGGCACTGTGGTCTCCTTCCACCATCTGCCGGACTTCCTCTGCTATTGCAGGAGTTAAGTCAGGTTCTTTTCTAAGAACAAGATTACTTATTTTAATCTTCCCCCTCTCCTTCATCTCCCATGTTTATTTTGTCACTTATGAGGCCCTGAATGAAGCAGTATTGCTAATCCTTACTGAAATGTATCTACCAGATTTATGGCCAGATGAGGGGGGGTGGTTTAAGATAAAGGAAAGATTTGGTCCAATTTTGTAAAGATTAAAAAAACCCCAACCCCAACATTTTGGGTTAATTTTATTTCTAAAGTGAAAAAAAAATTTTGCTGACATTTTGATTGTAGGTTGTTTCCTGTACCTAACAGACTCTGCTTTAATTCTGTATTACTGATCTTAACAGGATGAACAGGAATTTGGCTTGCACTTCATACCATAAGCAATGACTAACCAAGTATCTCCTGCAACAAGTTATTTATTAACAGTGATTCACAAATTAGAATCTACAAAAATGTTTCTTCTTTTAAGAGTCCTTGATGAATCTGCCTCAGTACCATTTAGGTGAAGAAAGTATTTCTATAATATAAACTGGGTATATTTACATAGATTTATCAAGAGATGAGAAATGCAGTATTCCCCTTCCACACACGAAGTCAAACATACACACACCTCTGTGTTATTTTTAGACTTGTTTTTCTTAGTTGCAGCACATTTTAGAATGATTTACAGTCCAGAATATGGAACTAGCCAGCATTTATACATTTACTGTCAAAAACTATATGCTGTTTTGGGTATGTGAGGGGATCTCATGTGAAAGATAAAGCAGGAATTTGAATTTTGGCTAAATCTGGAACAGGTATTATGATAGTTTGTCTGAGAATTTCCTTGCAGAGCTGACCAAAAACTGGGAGCTTGTGTGAGGAAAACTGCATTATGATCTGAAAACATAATTTATTTAAAAGCACAGATGGTCAAAGATCCATAGAGTGGGCTTACAAATGTAACTCCAATATGAGCATGTATTATAAAACCAGTTTCCCATGAAAAAAATTGCAAAATCTCCCAAGAAATATCTTTGTTTATCACTGATATATGTTCAGTCATTTCAGTGAAAACTAGAAGAGAGTCTAGACTAAGGCCAAATGCTTCTGGAAAATGGCATCTCTCTTTTTTTGTTTTTCTGAAGAAAGCAAAGTTTTTACAATATAGTGTTATGCCTCTACAGTGGAAAGTTTTAGAATTATGCAACACGATTAAAAAAAAGAACTAATTAGATGCAGTGACAGGAGGCGGAGGTCGAAGAAAACATCTTAATGTCGAGATTCTTGAAGATGGAGAGTTATTTTGGATGCCTTCATTTTTGGGCAGCTACTAGAGGAGAACCAGACTTTTAGAAAATGTTTCAGCTTCTGAATACTGGGTTCCATTGAAGTATTTCTTTTCACCCAAAATTTGACAACTAGTTACTGTGGTCTTGAAGTTGTGTGATTATTGTGGTACATTCTTCTGAGTGTAAAAACGTGGTAATAAATACCTCAGCCATGTGCTTTGAGGCTTCATACATTATTGTCTATAAAATGCTTCAAATAGACGTTAATGGAAGACTTCAAAAATGTGTAAAAGACTACTATCATTTTTTTGCAAGATGGAGGTTTAAGGGGGTGGAGGAAGAAAGAAATGTTGTGGCAATATGACAAGTGCTTCTTTTTGCTGTTCATGTATGGGGAGCAGGAAAATAACCTAAAGCAAACCTGCAAGACGCAGGTAAATTAACTAATTAATAATTGAAAAATATTTTAAGTAACACCCACTGTTTTTATAATGAAATTGTAAATGTGAGGTATTTCTAAAAATTAGCTGATCTGGAGGTTCTTCCTTTGATTCCAGTATCTTTAAAGTACATTACAGAAACGGAAGAGATTGTAACCTTTTGGCAAACCTTTTACAGCATCAAACAAGAGCCCTCTTCTGACTTTGAAGATATCCTGCAATCAATTAGGAAGGCCCTAAATGATGTTGGAATGAGTCAGGAATTTTGCAGAATAACTGGCAGGCTTCCACTTAGAATCACTGGGAGTATGAGAAAACAGGGAGGATTAGCCATCCCCATTAAAGACAACAGCATTAGGAGCTGTTTTGAAAACACTAGAGCTTCTTCTTGCCTAATGCTTCCAAAACTGCTGTTCTCAGCTAAACCGAACTGATTTGTTCTGTGTCTTTATTTTTAGCATGGGAAACTCAAAATAAACTTGGAAGAAGTTCTTTGAAGTGAGATGCACAAGTCAAAATGTGAAAATTACATCTTAGCACAACAGATTCACACTTTTTTCCTTGTGAGGTTAGTTAAAGTAGTGTAATCTAAAGTACTATGGAAGATGAAGGAGAATATTTTAAAGCTGTTTTCCCTTGCTCCCTGTTGATGTGAAAGACAGTGAGAGATGGAAGGCAGCAGTGGTATGGGCCTTTCATAATCTGAATTCCCACTGAGGAAATAACCTTGCTCTCAACCACTGCTTGACAAATTCCTCTACTGATCTGAAAACCAAAGATAACTTCTTTGTGCCTAGCAGGCTATCTCTGCACTTCCAGAAAGGACAAATTAACTTTAGCCCATCTGTGAAAAGCTAATAATCAGTGCTCTATTTTCTGAAGCCAAAGAGCTACAAAGCTCTTCATATCGTGCATTCTGAAAGGACACTGACATGCAAACCTTCACATTTGCAAAGAAAAATACATAAGAGTTGGAAATAACGTGAAAGCTTCCTCCCTGCCTCTGTCCTCCCTTCCTTCCTCCTTTCCTCCCTCCCTCCCTGCTGAAAAAAAGAAACAAGAAAAAAAAAAAGAAAAAGTGGCATTTTGCCGTATTCCCAAGGAAGCAAGTAAGAACCAGATTAGTCCTTGTGTTGTACTTTGGTTATATTTGGGGGTTTTTTTAATCCCCCTTCCTGTAGTGCTGTTCCCAGTAATAACACTGGGGCTTTAAAAAGACTAAAGGCTCCCAGGGTTGCCGCTGGTAAATTTTCATGTAGAAGCTACTGAGTATTTTCCCCACTGTAGTAGATCCTCTTATCTGGTTCATTATCAGTAGAATCCCCTGTACACTAAAATCCAGAGGCAGCAAAATACTCTGGCATGTGCTTAGAGATAAGCTCATGTTTACATGGTTTTCTAGATGAAGACCTATAGACAAAAACTGTTATGGAGAAACTGTGATACCATATGGACATTCTCTCAATTGTCACATTTCTTCCAGATCTACATATGCTTTTCAGGCTGAAAGCTGGAGGAGAATGTAGTACATACATTTCAACAGCCCTTTTGCTTCCCTGTAAAACCAATGGTGAAATCTGTTCAGCCTTTAACACCCAGCTCTGAGTCCTAGTGAAGAGGAGATGTCAAAAATTAATGGTGCAGCCTAAGCTGAAGTGAAAATCCTAAGTGTTTGTTTTTTTAAAAAAGGAAAGCAAACAAGGACAACAAGTGGGATGGCTGACTATTATTAGGAAGCATTTTGATTCAAGTCTGTACAGCAAATGCTCTTCAGCTACATGAAGCAGATAAAAAATGTCTGCAGATTTCAGTATCCTGTCAAGTAGGTTTGCAAAATAAAGACAGATGGCAAAGGATTATATTTAATTCTTTTTCCTAATTCATCTTTTCCTGACCATTCCGCTGCACTCAGTCTAACTGGAGAGATTTACCAGCTTAACTTTCACTCTGTAGTTTACAGCGACAAAACACATAGTAGATTTGTAACTTCCCATCATTAGGAATGTTTAATTGGACACAACTGCTTTTCATCAGCTGCCCTTAAATGCTGCTTCTGAATACAGGATGTTTACAGCATTACAACAGTAGAACTCTAGCTTTATTTTTAAAGTAAACATCCTAAAAATCCCAGGAATATTGTAGTGTTTCTGGTGAATGTAGCTGTCCCGCTCAGTCAAAGAAGAATTTCACACTGGAATCTCTTATACAGATGTGCACAATCTCACAGCACAATACTAACAGCAATGTCCTTAAGATACCTTGCTGTTTCTTTCCTGTCCTGTTTTTTCCCCATGCAGATAAAGAGAGGAAGCCGTGTAGCACAGCCCTGATAACGCTGGAAGCGTGCAGTCTGTGATTCAGTGCGAGAGGGTTTGTGCTGCAGACACAGCTCCTCACTGCCTGCCTGATCCTGCCCTTTCTTCTTCTCCACTCCATTACTTAATGCTATTTTTTAAAATTCCCACTGTTTTTTGATGTCTTGGTTTTCAAACACTTGGCTTGAGACACGCTGACCCTGACAATCCCAGGTGCTGACAATCAATAATTCCTTACGGATTCACTGGGAAACTGATGGTATTCAACACCTTCCTAAGCATAGTTTACAGTATCTTCAGAGAAATGAGGAAGAGTGTATCCAATATACAGTATATCCAGTGTATCCAGTATATCCAGATCGATCTATGCTGCCCTCTCCGCTCCTCCTAATTGCTCTTTTAGATACTCCTTTTGGTTTTCTGTGCATTTATCATTCTTCCCTTTGAGTTTCTAAATTTCTCCAGTGGAAAAAAAACCCCAAGAAATGGCAGTTACTTCTCTTCCTGTACTTTTCCTTTTAGGTTACCTCCTCTCCTTTTCTTTGCTATCGTTTGCTTTCTTTTCACCAGAAAAAAACCTGAGAGGCACATGTCAGTGACAACAGCACCATCTTCCGTTCTGCAGAGATCACGAAGGCTTCACTCTGGTGTCTATGAGTGCTTCAGACATGGGTCTGATTGAAAAATCTGGAGCTGCTGCTGGATCTGAACCAACTCTTCTCGAGTTTAAATGTCTGAACAACTCTGAATGCATGTGGGACAGTACGTGTGTGTATGAAAAGCAACAAAGAATTCTCATAGCATTTCTCTCTGTGAGACACATTTACATTTGTCTTTTTATTCCTCTCCTCAAAAGTTCAGTTGCAAACGTTAGGCTCCTTCCCTGCAGCTTGACACATTGATGGTTTCTGGGTTTGTTCATTTATTTATTTATCACAATTAGTGTTTTCTTTACTCTTTACCAATAGTACTGTACTAATTGTCACCAGGGAAAATATGCAACACCAATAGATGACAAGGTGCACACAGAGAGGGGATCAGCTTATCAGTCCCCATAGAGGGCTACAGATCACAGAAGGTCATAGAACACGTGCTGCCTAAAATTTGTGTCACTGTGACATCAAAGGGTTGTTTGGAGTATAATAGAGGAAAATGAGGTGGGAGTTAGCACAAGGTAAACTTTAAGTCTTACTTGAAAGACTAATATATGGACAACTCAGACTGGCAGCATGGGTAGGTCAGCGTGAAGTCAGTGTCTTGGTATTAGATAAGAGGATGAGGAAGGATAGACTAATGGGTTTGGAAATGGAAAGGGAAAAAAACCAGCCTGTTTGATGTAGCATGGAAGAGAGAAGCAGCAGAGGGACATAAAGGGAGAGGTGGCAAGGTCAAAACAGCAGGTTAAGAAACAGATCTTCACAACATCAAGATCTAATTAGGGTAAGATTGCTTTTGTTAAGCTAGGAAAGGGAATGTGGATGTGATACACCAACAGATCAGATAGTAATTTTTAAGTATGTGAGTAGATAGGAATATGCCTGTTCTGAGGAAATTCTGCAGACAGACTTATTGCAATATAAAGGGTTTTTTCATCTTTCATAAAGAAGTTTGGGGATGGAAATGTGGAGCTAGAAACTCAACAGGAAGCTTGTGAGCAGTCGTAGCTGGTATAGTGTTATAACAGTAGACAGGGTAGTCAAATTGGGATCTAAAAATCAGACTGCAATGCCACAGAGAAGAAACTCCAGGCTCACTGTATGTGGGTAGTAAGCTCAGAAATGAAAGGGAGAAGGGAGAGAAGGTGATGGCTAAAGAGACTAGCTGGAGGGACAAACTGAATCTCATTTTAAAATGATGAAGATTAATACATGTTTGCAGTGTGATGTGAAAGAGATAGAAGAATCGTTTGTGGGGGTGGGAGGCAAATGAAACAAGCACTGGAGGATCAGGAGATAACAGCACAACCACCTTGTGGAAATTGTTGTGACCAGCTTTCCTGGCTGCATATCAATGATCTCCTCTTTCAGTTAGAACAGTTCTGCCTCTATCTCTCTCAGCAAGAGGGTTCAAGGAGTTAGGGCAAACTGACAAAAATGACGCAATTTTCTTCCTTCTCTTTCTCACCTCCTGTAAATTTCTTTTTCCTTTTTCCCTGGCTAAGGGAGGAAGTGCTGTCTCAGAGTGAGAGTCATAAAAACTATGTGTGCTTCTGTTTTTTTGCACAGCAGCACTGAGGAAATTTAGAAGAGAACATGGAAATACATAACCATAATAATTGGTAAGGTTTATTGCATGGAGCACATCTGGGCTTTTAATTTCATTATTGTGTGGGAGAGTTGTGGAGGGAAAGTTTCTGCATAATTTCAGAAATTTCCCATTTCCTTCTCCTGCATGCAGTGGGAGAGGGAAGAAAAGGCTGTGTTCTGTACCTGGTCCCCCCGGAGGCCTTACACTCTGCAAACACACTCCTACAGACTCCTGTGGGAAAAAAAGGAAAAAAAGTCATGGTGCAGGGTTAGCTGAGCCTTCCTCCTTATGAACTGTACAGAATTACCTGTAAATGTGCAGGTGGTAGTATGGGACTTCCATGAGAACAAATGTATGTTGTGTGATCTAAAACCATCATTGAAACTAAACTTTTTAAAGACATAGACTTGGCCTGGGTTCTAATAACCTCTGTTTCCTCAGCACCTTGGCAGTGGCTTATGGCAGCAGCATAACACATCCTTCCAAAACTGTAAGTGGGGATTTCCAAGACTTATAATTTTCTGTAGCTTATACTAAAGTTTTTTTCATAATCCTTTTCTAAGCTAAAAAACCACTAGAATTATCATCCAGAATTTTTTTTAGATAGTACAGAATTGCTTGTTTGTGTGATCACAGGGGAAAGCAGTTACATAAGAACAAGTATATGTTTATCCAAAAGAATATGCAGGTAACTAAAGGTACTGATTTTTTAACTACAAGTCCGATGAAGGAACCTCAGTCCTCTTGTATTACTAAATTGGTGTAAAATTATGGATCCTGATGAAAACCAATAAACTACTATTGTAAAGCATTTAAATTGCAAAATCAGCCCGAATTTGGTCAACTTGTTACCAAACCTACACCATCAGCAAAGGAACTGTTGTTACAAAGATCAGAAAAAAAATCAACAATAATATGTTTCTCATCTTTGTCCTGCCTCTCCTCGGCTCAGTAATAGTATTAAATGACACAGAGAGACACTGGTTAAGGGAGCAGGGTGTGAAGTAAGCTCTACATCTGGAGTTACAAGAAGCTGAGAAGTATTTTGTGGCCTATAGATAGAAGTGGCCCTTGAAGGGGACATGTTCAGATTGGCCATTTATTTCAAGTCTGTCTGCAATTGTGGTGGACTGCTTTTGATGCTTTGGGCAATTCCTCTTAGTCTTACATTTTTAAGATAGACTAATCTGATTGAGGGAGAATCTCTTGTATGATAGAAATAAAGAAAGCACCTACATGATGTCCCCCTCCCAAAAAAAAAAAAAAAAAAATTCAAGCTATTTCAGCCTTTGAGTTTGGAGGGCACCTGGAGAGGTCAGGGAATACAAGATACTTTATAAATAGGAGTGCAGAGTACATGAGAGATTGGTGACGCTATTTTACACCACAACAACACAGACTCCAACTTCAGAAGGCTGAAAATGACTCCTTTATTTTTGGGATATGTCTCCCTTATATACTATTTCACACAGACCAGTTTGATTGGTGATGAAAAGGCAAACCCCTTCAATCACATTGGTCAGACCAGAGGGACATCAAGAAGTCCCTCCTAGGAAAAGGAATGAAAACCAAAGTACAGTTTACAATAGCACTTCTCTTGTTTACAGAAAATTCCCTGGGAAAAGAATTTCAGAAAACCAAAACATCTCAGGCAGGAAACCAGGGCTACAATTGGCAAGTGTGGGATGTTCTGAGTGCTGAGGCTGGTGCAGCAAACCTAGGCTGAAAGGGCTGTTGGACCCTAGAAGTGCCTGCAGCTGGCAGGCTGGGGGCCTGTGAGCAGAGCTGGCTTGGGAAGAAGGCAGGAACTGGTTGGGATAAGCTTGGAAAGTGGAGAAAACAGAACAGGACACAGTCTTGGGTGATGCGTTGGGTATGTGTTGGAATTGCAGAGTTGGAAAGCACAAATTTAGAGTGCTAGCATGAAGACACTTAACAACTATGGTATGAAGTTGTGAATGGTGTGGTTCTTGACACCTGAAAATTTCAAAACACCACGGAAAATTACAAAATGCTTCCTCATTTTCTCTCTCTTAACTCCATATCCACCTTTCTGGTTTGTTTGCTTGTTTTGTTCTGTTGTCATGATGTTCCACTCAGAAGCTCCCCAAGCTCTACCTCCCTTTTTGTCTGATAAGACAATCTACAGTGAAACAGTTCAAATTTAAATGCTGTTGTTTAAATTGGTGTAATGAGATTTTGGATTTGGCACCCCATTGTGACAAAACTAAAGGCAGAGCAGAATTCAGACAATAATGAAGAAACAGCACAACATGTAGAATATTTGATTCTGTTTTGATTATTTAGTTATGCAGACCATTAACTCTTCATTTTGTTACAGATGCCAGGAAGGGAAGAGTAAAACTGTAATAAGAAGGGATCCCCTGCTTGGCATTGTTTCAAGCCTGATAAAAGAAAGTCCCACAATTCATCACACTGCATGCTGTAAGTGGAAATGAAAAAATTGCTAAAGGGCAAACAGAAAAACAAAATATATTATTTCATGTAAGAGATTTCAACTGTAAGCATCCTATTTACTAAAGTACATTGTAATAATTCCTCCTATGAAACATGTTTCTGTGTGTGTGATACAAAGTACTAAGTTTTACTTCATATTTGAGTAAAATGTATAATCTGAACAGTTTTCTTGAGCTTTTACTAGATTCTGTAATTTATGTGTAACAGAATACTTGCAGAGTGGTAAGGCACATGGAAACCATGTTAGCTAGAGGGTTTAAAAGAATTCATTTCCACCTTCTTTTTCCAGACTATGTTGCATATATAGTCACAGTACAGGCTCAATTCTAATAGGAAAATTCAGTGACTTTGCAATCAGTAGGCTCTCAAAGATAAAAAAAAAATCTGAAATGTTTGGAGAAAATGGATAGCCTGGGAAAGGAGGGACTACTCATGTGATTTGGAGAGGAGTGATTAAATGGAACCTCACTTGGAAAACTTGCAGTAAAACTTTCTTGTTCATTAGACCCTAAGCAGCTACAACTTGGCCAAAGAAATGCCCACACCCATTAGAAACCACATTGTGCTGTGCCAGGAATATGCTATCCATTGCTTTCACAGGGACAGAAGGTTCCAGGTTTGCCTTTTCCTATGACCACATCCTCTAGGAGAGTAGTTCGCCACCACTTTTGACACGCAGATCTCTAAGTTTGGGGGTTTTTTTCATGGAACTGTAATCTCACATGGTGAATTTACACTTGCTGGAAATCACCTTGATTTTCTGGTGGCCTGGGCACTTCTAACAAGCCATCAGCATGGAGCCAGCATCCAGGAATGCCACTGACCTGAGGCAGACACAAGGCATTCAGGCAAACCTCTGGTATGCTGTGATGACAACAGCGACTGGTTCCAGCAACTTCTTTTGGCATAAATGGTTAGAATAAATATGACAGGTGGGAAAACTGGGCATTTTGTGTATTACTGCTGCCCGATCTCGCGTTGTAGTGCGCACGAAGAGTAGAGAGAGTTTTTATGGCACACAAGGACGGAACTTCACTCCCTCAAGCGAGAGCTTCGCACCTGGGATATCCCCCTAGGCCTCCCGTGCTGGGCCAGGTTGTGCTTAGCAGCCACCATGGCTGGGAACACTCAGGCAGGCGGGTTATGACCTAAAGAAAAGGAATATTTTAAATGGGCACACACACAGAGCCAAATCAGTCAATCACACCGTGTTTTCGCCTCCCGCCGCCCCTCGTGGGCCC
>JANPWX010000097.1:6646572-6679783 GCA_024734555.1 Trochalopteron elliotii | reverse complement strand
GTACTTTCACATGGGACCGAGACACGGTACGGCCGGGCGGACGGGCGGCGGGACGGGCAGCACGGCCCGGCGTGCGGGGCGGCCAGGAACGCGTGTCCTTCTCTTCTTTCCTTAGAATCCAGTCTGTTCTGGTGGTCCGCTGAGAAGAACGAGCAACTCCTGCAGTTTTGGGAAACTTACATTTTGATAATGGAAACTTTGGAAGGAAACCAGGTAGGAGCGCTGTAAAATCTGTGCCCATCCTAGACAGGCGTCCTGCCTCCCTTGAGGCACATGTGGATGCTTTTGTAGGGGATTGTAGTCTCAATTTTGGTGATTGGGGAGACATAAGTCACCATTAACTGGAATACTTTTGTTTCAACTCTTAAATACTTAAAATACAGCATGTGTCATTCATTGGGAGTAAACTCAGAACTCTTCTCTGTTATTGGAATACATCTGGTTAATGCAATGACAGAAACCTGGAGTGCAGGTAATTGCAAGACCAGCTTTGTGAAAAATCCGGTGATTGCACTTAATAGCCTCTCTCTGATAGAGGGGACTATGTCTGTATGGTGAAATACCTGTGGCCTTGGATTAAAATGGTTTTGTGAGTCCAGCATACTCAGTAGAAAGATTCCTGTTGACTTGAGGCTTCTATAATTGTATGGTATTGTGGTGTTAACTATTAGTAGTGTGCCCACATCCCTGTACTAGTTTTATGTTATTTGTACATGATTGTCCTGTAACTGAGGTACTGTTAATTTAAATGCTTAATTTTAGATCTTTGTGCTGTTTTAATTTTGAGGAATAAAATGGTTATTAGCAAGTATTGTTCTTAAAATACAGTAGCATTGAAGTATCAGGTTTTTTTCAACTGAGTGTTGCATATCACAGGCTTTGGAGGTTTATTTAAATGTACTCTATTGTCAATTGCTATATTAGTGTTATGGATAGTAAATTCTAGTCCAAGTAACTGACAACTCCTGGGTTTGAGATATAAACTATTTACTCTGATTTGCATTTCAGATCCATGTCATAAAGCCAGTATTACCAAAACTAAACAATTTATATGAGCTTGCCTTATCAGGGGATAAAGGTAAGATGGAACTTTTCTACTTAATGTCTTAAATATTAGTCAGTTAAGTTATACTTCTCTATTTTCTTCTTCTCTTTTAGTAGCAGCTTTTTGTAATGTTTTGTCTCTCAAATTAGGTATTTTCTGGGTGGCTGTTCCAGTTTTTGTGGGTTTGCTCCATGTGTAAGTTGTTTGGCAAACAATGCATAGGCAGTAGCCACTCTGCTCTGAGAAGAAATCCTGGAATATACTTATTGCTTACTGTATTGTCTTGGAATACTGTTTTTCTGTCAGCAGATATAAATTGGTCATTTCCCACTGTATTTTGCATGACTTAAGATAATGTGAAAATAAAGCCAGAGATTTTTGGGATTGTCGAAGACAATTCACCTGCACAACTTTGTAAGAGAGGAAAAAAAAACCCAACTCAATTTGTTAGAGGTGGGGAGACGATAAATAAAATGAGTGCTGAGACAGTGTGTCCAGGGCACATGAGGCCATGTAATTAGGTAGTGCAAGATGCTGGAGATTTGTAAAGTGGAAGGGCTATTAATGTATAACTTTTGCAGGTAAATACATTGGTGTAAATAGAAGGATGAAACGCTTTTTAGTCATTTTAATTTGTGACTAATAAAGTAGAGAGTAACTTTGGAAAACTGTGATAATTTTTAAATTAGATTTACAGGGTGTTTTTATAAAACTATAGCTATAGTCACCTTTTTGAAATGTCCTATGAATAGACTATAACATTGTCCAGAATGTCAGTATGTTATGTGTTAGTGTGTCACTGTCATTTCAATGTCAGTTTAGAAGAATTTATGTTTTGTAAACAGGTTGTTGGCTGTTTCACCCATCATGGCATGTGTGCATTTATAGACGAATGTTTGAAAGTGAGAATAAAACACTGACAAAGGAAGGAATTCTTCATTTTCTGGAGCTTTATGAAACAAAACATCTTCCAAACTCGCTTGGTTTCTCAGAGGTAAGGGTGTTGCTGTTACTTGCCGCAACAAACGTTCTAATTTGTAACAGCTCTTAACACTAATTGCTTCAGTAGTTGGAACTGGACAAATTCTATCTCTGTAGTATAATCAGTGTATTACTGTATCCATAAAATGTAAAAGCCCCACGCTTTAAAATATTCTCTTAAGTGGGAAGAAACGTTAAAAGTTATTTTTATTACTGTCACATGTGTATTGACTGTCCAACCAGCCTACACTTTAGTAAGAAATTACATTATACTATTTAATGTTGTCCTCATAGATTATCATTCCTGATAAAAATTAAGTCAGCCTCTTGATGAGTAACTCGAAATAAAGTCAACCTTAGTACTTTTTAGTTGTGTTGGCTCTTCGGCATCCTTTTATTTCATGTTTAAATCTTTTTTTTCTGTCAGTTTCCCAACAGGATTTCTTACTCGCCTGCATTTTCTGCAATGCGCTGTGAAATGTATCTAGTGGAAAAATCACTTTTCTTGTTTACTGTCCTGGTCTCCCTTCTCTTTAGTTTCTTCCTCTTTTTGCTTCCACTATTTACCACTACAATTCTTTAATTTCTGTCTCTGTCCTTTAAAGTCTGGTGAAATAAATCTAGTTAGCTTCTGTGTAACAGTGCCTTGGAAATGTACATTTCACCATTGTTCTTGTTTCTTTTTTCAGTTTGTTATTGGACCGCTAATGGATGCCCTCTCTGAAAGTTCCCTCTACAGCAGGTAAACCACTGGTTTAATTAAACAGTTACTTATTTAATTTCTGGATTGTGCAAGTGTGTTCTAGTAATACTGGTTTAAGTATATGGGTAAAGTCTTAGCTAAAGGAAAACACATTAGTAAAAAAGGATGCTGCTGAACTTACTGATAGGGAGAGGGGTTTTCAGGAAAGATGGGTGGCTATGAACAAATGAAGTATGGATCCAGGGACAAGACTTGGTTGTTGGAATTTTCAATGCCCCTTGATTGAATTGATGGTCACAGTCTTGACCTGGTGGGGAACATCCATGAAACAAAGAGTTCAGTGGATTAATATGTTCATTTTTGAGGGACTAAAACTGACTGTCAGTGGTGATAGTTTGGATTAGGTGATTATGGTTAAAGTGTAGTCAAAGTAGGTTGTTTAATCTAAATATGGCAGGATAAATGTGACCTCTGCAGGCTCTTGCAGCAGTTATGCATTTCTCATCTCAGTCTGCAGTATCTTTCCATGGACATACATGGATGGGAATTCAGAAGGTGAAGCAGATGGTGAAGCCAAGTTTCAGTATGTTAGAGCTGTGTTAAATCAATACTTCATAATCTTAATCTTCTCTTTTAGCTTCTCTATTTCTGGTGAAATGCATTGGCACATATAGAGGAGGGTGAATGTTTGAGTATACTGAGAATATACAAAGTTGTTACAGTTAATATCAAGCTGAGAGAAAGCTGCAGAATCTCTTGACTGATGCTAATCGTTAATAGCCAGGACCCTGAGACTTCTCATGAGACATAGGTTGTCTCTGTTGGTCTCATAGAGTGTCACTGAATGACACTTTGTTTTAGTTTAGCAGCAATTCTAAACATTCTGAATCTGTTAGACTTTAGATTAAATCTGTTACATCTAATCCTAAAGCTGTTAACATGCTAGTTGTGTGTCTAATGTTTTAAAACCCAACAGGCTGCCAGGTCAGTCAATAGGAGCCTGTCCTCCTTTGGGAATGAGGTTACAGAAGTTTTTAGCTACTTACTTCGCTCTTCTTCCAGAAGAGGAAAAAGGTATGTTTCAGTTTCACCTTTATCTTTTTTTAAATAAGGAAACCAAATAAAAACTATGGAGCTGTTTTCAGTATGTCATGTAAGTGTTTACTTGAGACAAAAAAGGAGTAGTTGTCCGGACAGTGGAGTTTCCAGAGAAAAGGTCTTCAGGGACTTCAAGGTATCTTGCAGTATTAAGCTACAGAAATGTTCTAGGGGCAAAATGAAGCAGATTTCCTTTTTATTAATGGAAAAATAAAAAGCCCAAACAAACTCCTAAAATCTGAAGTGAACAGTACTTGGAGGTTCTTTTTTATCTCTAGACTTTTTAGTCATGGCATGTATAGTTACACATCCAGAAGAGCCCAGTCCAAGGGCTGAAGCAGAATAAGGATTCTTTTATTGTGGGGTTGGGTGGAGGAAGATTTCTGAGACTGTTCCAAATTTTGATGCTGGTGTAAACTGAAATGAAGGCAACCAGAAGTTAATACCTGGTCTAATTGGATCAAATAAGAGTAGAATCAGCTTTCTACAGCACCCTGTATGTACAGGTATATTCTGGTAGGAAACACCTGATATGCTTGCAATGCCACAGATGCCCTGTTTCTCTACCCTGCCCCAAGGCATATATTTTATCACTAATCACATTCTGTGATTGGGAATCCTGGGATGGATAGCCTGCGTCCATAAACTGTAGGTGTGGTGGCTTGTTGAGAATTTCTCTGCCCATTCCAGCATCCATTTAGCTGGTTGAATCACTATGGTCAGCCAGATCACAAACTCAATAGCAACTTGAAAAAGGCATTATTTAGTACTCAAAACAATTGAGTTAAAATTTTATTCCTGAACATGGTGATTAGTGCAGATGACCAGAGTCAAAATTAGGTTTATTTCTGTTTGTTTCTGAATCATATCACCTTACTGATAGACTTCTTTGGAATGTAATTTTTTTCATTGAAATAATTAGGAAATTATTCTGTTGTTTTTCATTTAATTGTCAGAAATTATAATAGCACTCTTCTGCTGGAGTTTGTGTTATTTAAAAGCATTAGAGAGCACAAAATCACTCAGGGTTGTTTTGTTTACTTTCATTTTAAGGTAGCTTCCTGTTAAAATTTATTCAGAAGATGACAAGTAGGCATTGGTGTGCTGTTCCTATTTTGTTTCTTTCTATGGCTTTGGCATCTATCCCTGCATGTAAAGTACTTGGTGCTGAAGGACTTCATGCTTTAAGGTAAAATGTATACTGCATTGTGTTCTTACACCCTTCTTCCAAAGAAATATGCTGACAGTCTGGAGAGCCAGAATTTGATTCATGTTTGTTACTTCTGAAGGGATGGTTGTGCATGGGAATATCAGGTTCTGTCTCCTTTATGTCTGATCTGCAGAAGAAAGCAATTCAAGAACCAATGTATTTTTATCTCTATATGAAATGAAAAAAATTGAGTTTTTGCATTTTAGGTCTTCATAGTTTCTGCTTTTTTAGAATAATTTTTCCCTGGTCTTCCACACTTTCTGGCTGATATATATAATTTCTTCTTCCTTTTCTTATAAACTTGGTTTAATAGTAGTTAAGGCTATATCAGGGGACAGCCCACAATGCTAAAAACAGAATGATTTCTAAATAAAAGTCTAGATAGAAGTTCTTGGCCTCACTATGGACCTTAATCACACTGTTGTTTCCTAAGTGTCTGCTTTTACTTCCTAGAGCCACTCAAAATGGTTGTCATTCCAGTTTAATCAAATTTCAGCCTTTAAATAAAATGTTCCTGGTGGTTGAAGGAATATTGGATAGAAGCAGTTTACAGAAAGGAAAAAAGGTGTTGGACGTGCCTTTGCTGATAAAAGATCACTGAAAGTTTCTTTCAGTTCTGTTCTTGAGTGAGATTTTGATGGCAAACATTTGTATACTTTTACAGATAGAAATGCTAATGTTAAATTAACAATCTGAAATGATGTGATCATGGGGATTGTTCCTTTAGGTTTTTTTTGTTCTTTCTTCTCCCCCTTTTTGTTTTGTCAGGTTTATGCTCATCCAGTTTTTGAAAGTATGTGTAACAGTAGTCTTGGTTCTGGATTGTTTGTGGTCTGATCAGGCAGTATTTGTGCCATAGTTATTAAAATATGTCTGTTACATGCAATCTAATGTATTTAAGATGGTTAATAATTAGGAAATATATGAAAATGTTTACATTTTTAAGTGTGTAATTTATACAGTGTGTATTTTTCCCCTTTGCAGAGATGTCCTCCAGTGTACTATGATTACACATCAGATTTTGTTGCGTGGTGCTGCTCAGTGCTATCTTCTTCAAACAACTATGCATTTGACAAATGTGGTCAGTTTGGGGTTCTGTGTTTTGTTTTATTTTTTTTGTTTTTTCTTTTTCTCTGATCTAATAGAAATACAGTGACACTTTTACAGCGTCAACAGTATTCAAAAAACTGCTAAATGTGGTATTTGTACTGATTTTGCCAGATTTGCATCTTTTTTAGTGACTATTTAAATTGTGCTATGTAAGCATGGTATGCTTCTGTTTCCTTTGGTTTTCCATAAGAAATATTTTTTCATTAGCTTTTATTAGTTGATGTTTTATTGTACAGCTTTCATGTGGTAGTTATCATAACTAACACATATTATATTATGTGGATATTATATCTACTGTATAAACTCAGATTTTAACAGATAGACACTAAATAGACTTTCCTGTAGTTCCTAATAATGAAAGTATTTGTGATACCAGAATGATAAAACTACCATAATTGTTGAAATAGCAAGACTGTAGTTATTCAGTAATTGAAGTATTCATGTTTTGTTTGTTTTATAGCTAGCTTTCTAAATAAGTCTTCCATGTTGTGTGTTCTGGCTATAAACCTTTTAGAATTTGTCTTTAGAATTTGTCTTTAGGAATGCAGAAATAGTACTTATGAGTGACTCTTAATCATTTGCCTACATTGGTTTAAAAGGTGTCATCAGTGAATAGCACTATTCTTACAGTCATTAATTTATTTTCAGATAGACTTTAATACTTGGGAAAATTAAGTTTGGTCCCAAAGAGGCAGAAATGAGTCTGAATCACGAAAAGGAAAAAGTAAATTTCTTTTACTGAAACTTGCCAGATAAAGGCAAACTTCTTGAGTTGTCATACAGGTATTATTTGTTGTATATTATGTTGGCAGCTATTGTATCTTGATTAATTTCTTCAGGAGAAAGTGTCCTTTCCCGAAGTTTCAAGCTTTCTTCTGTCCCTTAGACCAGAGGAGTCCCTAAGGAGAGATACTTTGCTGTGGACAGAGGTGAGAACTGAACTGGTTTTATGTTCATCAAACCCATCACTGGTAGAAAGAATAATATCACTGGTAGGATGATCTCAGAGGGCAAAATGTGCATACCATATAGAGTTAGATTGTAAATCGTAAATTTTCACAGGATACGTGTTTTACGTCTTTGCAAGATGTGAAATGCTGTGAATAAAAGTTTGAAGATGAAAAATGTTTTTACAGAGTATATACTAGAGCCAGCTGATCATGTAGCCAACTTTTGGTTACTCCTACAGTCACATAATGCTAAAGAGATTTTTTACATTGTGTCTTCTTGTTATGTAAAATGTACATTTCATTTTGCTCCATTCATTTTTGGCATATGTGTTAAAAAAAAAAAAACTGGTCTCACTAGATAGCACTTGATTGGAAGAAACCCTTTTGAGACAAGGGAATTTTTACCACTCTTGCTTATTTTTAAGAGTTGTTGTTTTTCTTATATTGGTACCACTGATTTTTTGGGGGTGCTCTGAGCTACCCTCTGGAAGAACATTTTTTTTTTTACTTTAGTTAGAAGGGAATAGTCTGCTAAGGCTCAAAGTAGCCCTGGTGAACACCAGTTGTGGTGTGTGGGTTTGCTGATGTGGGAGTTTGTGTTTAACAGTGCTCTGGTGTGCTGCTATTAAATCAGTGGTGTCAGTGCACAGCTGCCAGATGTGGTCAAGGAGTAACATACTGTTCTTAATTCAGCTTTGTAGTTGGTTGCAAGTGAACGAGAGGTGCTTCAGGAAGTCTGTGGCCTCTGATTTTGAACGTCAGGAGACATCATCATTATGCCAGTATGTGCACAGTCTTGTGGGAGAGTACTTTAAGACATCTGCATCTGAAAGTAAGTTAAATGTGTGTTAATAAAACCCAGTATTTTTAAGAGAATTTAAAAAAAACTTACAACAATCCCTTGGATTTTAGAAAATTTTTTTTTTTATATATTGCACCTGTTTAAGTTCTCCAACCTGTGTATTCACAGTTCTTAAGTCTGAACCTGATTTTTTAATTCCAGCTTTCCTCCATAAATTAAAGTCCCACAGTATTAATTGAACATTAGGTCTTAATATTCAGTTTTAATGCTGCCCTGATGCTTTTCCATTAGATTTATTTTGTCAGTCTTTTGATGGTGTCTGAAAATGCTGGAGTGCAGGAGGCAGAGGAAAGCACAAAGGAATATGAACCCACACAGGTTCTGTCACCTTTCTCAGCAGAGCTTTGTAAAACGACCAAGTATTTTTTATAGAGGAAGAGGCTACAGAGTGAGGCAGCTTGTCAGCTCATTGCATGCCTTCCTGAGTTGTTACATTCTTCTGAACTTTAACAGCTTGGAGGAGGTGAGCTGCTACATGTTACAACCTAGGAAGGTACTTTGCAGGCTGTATAAACGTGCAGATAAATTACAAAAGGCCTTCCTTGTTCACTGCCACATTTTCAATTATTTACGGTGTCAGGTTAGTGTCTTCTTTCAGACACATTGAGAGGAATGGCAAATGGATTTTTTAAAAGACTTCAACTTTGGTGTGGCGTTCGGAGTCCTAGTGGATTTTGTCTAGTTTTATATAGTCAAAAGTCTAAACTGAACACTTTTCTAAGTATTACATGTATAGGAGATAAAAAAGCTGGGTCAGAATTTGCTGATCATAAATAGCTTTAGAAACTTCCTGCAGACCAGGAAACTTCACTTGATTGTCTTATTGTTAGAAAAGTAGTAAGCAAATTCTCTCTGATGCTCCAGGGTAAATGTGCTAAATATTTTGGCAGATCTTCTCTCCTTCCTGACATATTTGTTTAGTCCTTGGTTTATATTATGTACAATTCCATGGCAAACATCTGCATTTCACTTGTTAAAAATGATGTTTGTAATTCTGGTTTTATATGAAACTGAACTAATAAGCTGCTCTTTAGAGGAAAAAGAAAAAACCAGCCAGGTCCAGCTGCTTGAATTGGATCTCCAAAGTGTTTTGTTTTCTAAATTCCCAAAGCCAGAAACATACCAGTTTAAAAAAAAAACCTAAAACCAACTTACTGCTATTTAAGAAACATTTTATAAGTATGATGATATAGTTCTGCAGGAAAGATTGATAAAAAGAGAAACTTCACTTAGTTTTTTTTATAATTTCCTCTTTACAGAATAGTTTTAGTTCTTTATGTGGTTAGTTCTGTGGTCAAAATCACAGCTGATATTTCAGATGAAGCATAGTGGAATTACATTCTTCATTTAATTAATTTGAATATGCTAATGTATTTTTTAAAGCAATGGAAAAGTCTGTTGTGAACTACTACATAATATATGATACTACATAACACGTTGCTAAAATTTATTTGAGCATGAAGGCCAATAGTGTTAGAGTTTAATTTATATCTAGATAAAGAATGCCAAAAATTAGTGGTAATACTTACATTAGCTTTAATTGCTGTTGTACTGTTAAGTTATCAAAATAAGTTACAAACCAGAAGTTTTAGAAAGTATTGCAAAGGTATTTTTTAGTTACTGTGGAAACCTTAAAATATCTTTAATCAGGAGAAAATTGCTTTATGCCTGACTGGTTTGAAGCTAAGCTTGTCTCAACAATGATTCTGTTGGCTGCTGACGTGGAGCAGATGAAGAATAAATACAGGTAAGTATGAAATACCTTATTTTACATTTCTGTCTTTTTCAATCCCCTCACTCCTGAAGGATCCAGTTGAAGTTGGGAAGCCTGATGAAGTTGGGAAGCTGTCCTCTTTTCTCTGTAGACTTTCGATCAGCCTGATCATCCTTAGGCCTTGTCCAGCTGTTGCTGCAGGCATACTGGGTAACATTCTAAAGATACTTAAGTGTCTTGGAAACGCGTCTTACTTATTTCCATAAGTAACTTCAGCACTTAAGGGAGATACTCAGAAGAAGACTTTCTTTTTAATTTTTGTTTTTGTGTAGTGGAAAAAGCAACATAGAGTGGATTGAACTAGAGGCTTTCTTGAACCCTCTTCTGGATGTCTTGATGAAACTTGGCAGTAATGCTTACATACCAACACTGAAAACAGATAAAAGCCTTCAGCTTCTCTTGAAGTTATTGCAGACCCGTTGGTTAAAATGTTCCAATACGCAAGATGGTTAGTGACATCTTCAGTCTACTGTGTCTTCTGTTCATTATAGTCTTAACTACAGCTAAGCTACTAAACTGTTCTATGGCTATACTGTCAAACTAATAGTAGCCTAGAAGTGGTAAGTGTAAAAGTTGGCAATCTGGCGTGTCTGTTATAAATCTTGAGCTGTGGGTCCAACCTTACAGGTGTCCTAAGGACTGGGAATTGAGAATGTGGAAGCCTTCTGAGAAAGCAGTTGTTATCCATTAGGATTAGATTATCAGTTAAAATTTGAAGAGTGTGACTATTGCAAATATTTATAGGCCTGTTCCTTGCAAATGAATGGATTCCGTAAGTCATTTAGGTACTTCAGAAAGAAGTCACTACAGAAACCCAGCCCTGCTTAGTTGGCACAGGTTCATCCAGAGTCTTCCCTGAGTGCATAAAGTGATCCTGCTGCACATCTTGTTTTCTGGGTTGACTGGTAGGCTAGGAGGTGCTCACTGAAATACAAGCCTGGTGATCTGTTTGTCTGGCAGTGTTGGCCCCCCACAAATGGAGCACTTGAACTTGTAGACCTTCAGTAGAAGACCTTTGTAGACCTTTTGTTCAAACAGGAGAGTTTGAACAAAAACTACGGAGTCCTTACTACTCCTTTTGAGAGAACTTGGTCAGTTTGTAACCAGAATAGACCTAAATGTTTTTCCTGAGAGCAAATGAAAAATTGCAGTATTATTTTCATTGATTTGGGATGCTGAATGGGAATAGGAGGCATCTTGCTGTTTGGTTTCTGCTCCCCCAGATTATTTTGGAATTTTTTTCAGGGTGTTTATAACATGGAATAGAAGAGTAGTTTTGGAATGAGGAGGCTCCATATCTAGTCTCATAACAAAAATAATTTCAGGTTATATATCCAGGTTTCATGTCTAAATGCAGCTCCAAAATAAATGCCCACCCTCATTTTAACAAGTCCTGTATACATTCAATCCCTCTGCCTCCTTAAATTTTAGCTCTTTGTGTGAAATATTGAGCACTAATTATGCAGGTTGTTAAAGTTCACATTGGGGCATGGTCTCTGACTGTTGAACTGGGTTCCTTGAAACGAACTAAAGAAATGTCCACTAAGCTACCACTGTGCATTCAGCCTACAGCACAAGGATAGAACAAGCCTGAAGCAGAACCCTACAAAACACATGCAAGAGCATATTAGTTTTTTAATATCAATAATAAATAATTTCCTTGTGTGCCTCATTTCTTTATGTACTTGCTAATGTACCTGCAGTGGATTGGTCCTGTTGTGGGAATTTTGACACCTGACATGGCATGTTGAGCTCTGCTAACAGAGTTCCAAAGGTATGGCAAGGCTGAGCACTGCAGTGTCCCCATCCTTTTGAAGGTCCCTAGAGGTGCTCTGGTACAGCCCATTATCAGTCTTTTGTGAGGCTTTATGAATTGCATTGTAGTTTTACATTAAGCAAGGATTACTTTTCTTAAAATTATTTTATATATTGGTTTTGTGCTTCTTCCTTCTGCACAGGAGAACCAAGTAATAAATCTTTTTTTCTGCAGCTGTGACTGAGGAGAGGGGTGGGAAGGTTAATGCTGTCTAATACCAAAGTTGTATTAAATGGGAGGTGAAAAGTCCTATTTCTCAAATGGAAAACAATAAAATGGTAGGGAGTAATAAAGGAATTTGACCTTGTAAAACAAAAGTAACATGTGGGAAGTGTTTTATTTAAGAATATTTTTGTGGGGATAGACATGCCTGAAGTGCATGCTGAAATCATCAGCATTCTTCTGCAGTTCTTGCTGTCTAAACTGTTGTTAGATTTCATTGTTTTGAACAGTAAGATTTTATAATTATTATCTTTTGCTAGTGTTACAGAGCCACTGGTAATGAATTGGGTTTTATGTCCAACATGCTTATCTGAAGATTTTATGTGTATAAATTGCAGAATATGTTTTAGTGATTTGAGACTTAGGATGAAAAATTGTAATCTGACATAATTAAACTGTTTGTTCTAAACAATTTAGCATTAGAAATGTAGTCCAATGAACCATTTTAATAGGGAATAATGAAAATAAGTAGAATGTGTATCTGAAAATATTTCCCTTCATATTTTTACTTTTTGAAGGTCTCCCATTTCATAATAGTTTTGCTACATGAAGTGTTACTCAGGGTCAGCTCCAGAAAAAAAGAGCAGCTGTAGCCTCTGGGTAATTCTCCTGAATACTGAAACTAATGACTGGTATTTTTAAAACAAGGTGGCCACGCAGAGTATTTTACTCCATTTTCATACTGAGATGTTATTTCCTTGGCTTTCAGCTAGCCCTTACCCTTGAAACACAGACTGAAGAATGTTTGTGGTTAAATATGTTTTACCAGAGTGACATACCTCACTTGTGTATCAACTTGTGTCTTTGTTTGTGAAATGCAATGTACATTATGTGGTAGCCTAGCCTTTTCTTGTACAATACTACATTTCGTGTCATAATCTTGTATTTTCATTTACAGTGTTAAGCCTGGAAGCTGGTGGGCTAAAATCTTTTAAGGTTACACTGTTTCCAAAGGTGAATTATTTCTAAACATCAAAAAACCAAACCAATAACCAGCAAGTCCGTAAACCAGTTTTCAAGTCTATAAATATTAGGAATGGAAAAGTGTATTTTCCTCACGTAAAGTTAATTGCTGGATATTAAAGCTTTTGGTTTTTATTAAAGACTAACTTGATTAATAAGCCCTTTGTGCAAGGGTTAGGAGTAGGACAAAAGTGTGCATTAAAAGTTGGAAAATTAGGCTGTGGTCTTCTGGTCTTGTGTGGGTTTTGGTTCACTAATGCATTGTGAATCTCAGGAAATAATATAAGCTGGTTTGATTCTTTCAGCCTTATGGCTTACACTGTGGAAGAGTACAGAGGTGTGTTAAGTTGTTTTTAGGTATTTGAGTGCTATTACTGTATAACTTTGTAACATAAGTAAATCTGCGTGGTATAATAAAATTCTTAAGGGGATCTTATTTCTGTATATATACTTTTTTTTCTTCCACGCAGATGAAGTACTGTTCTTTATCTGGAAATCTCTTGTGACACCTGTGGAGAGTATTCTTGAATTTGTTCTCCGACGCCTTACTACCAATGAGTTAAGCACTGTAAGTAATGATTATGAGACATTGGTGTGGTTTTGCTTGTTAATTTGATTTACTAATGTTCCTAAAGTTCATATAAAATCTTTGAATGCCTAGAAAGTCAATTTGCATAGAATGACTTCTGTTAACTTTTTTGAATGGGCACAGTAAGAAGGAAAAAAAAGTGTCTTCACAAGTAGTGTTTGATGTCTGTAGTCTGCATTTCTTGTTTCTTTTTAAATCTAAAGAAATCACATAGTAAGAAATTCTGAGTATCATATACTGCGTAATATCTACTAGTATAGCTGTGCACGTAACTTGTTAGGTGTTTGGAGACTTTCAGTACTTGGCCTGGTTACCATCTTATTTGACTATCTTACACTGTTTGCTCAGTGCTGTGCCCAGTGTTTAAGTTGCTATCCTAAAGAAACTTGAGACTTTTTAAGCAAAAGTTAGAGTTAAATCAGGAGAATGACATCTGAACTCAGTTTTTAAGATGTAGAAGTTAATAACCTTCCCCAGACCCCCAAGGTAAAAGTTGTTCAATTGCAATGACAGCTGTAGTTTTCCTTCTGCTCTCGTTGTTACCAGTAGTTTTCTTTCTGATTTCCAGTTTGATTTTCCTTCTCTAACTGATTTGGGTTGTGGTTGTTTCCTCACTTTTAGGTTGGCGACCTGGAGCGTTGTGATCTGTACTTGGCTTTAATTCCAGAGATAGTGAATTTGTGCTTGAAAGTCAACTGGAAGAAAATGCCATCTGTCAAGAATTTCCTTTCATCCCTGATAAATGCATCTATTCGTAATCTTCAGGACAAAAATTCTGAAAAGGTAGTTTAACATTATTTACAACAATAAATATTAATATAAAACAAGCCAATAAGTAATAATTAAAATATATGCTAATATAATATTTATATTCTGCATTAATAATTTTACAGACATACTATAAGCATAAGCTAATATACAATTATTTATTTCTATTGTGATATTTATAATGTATAATTATATTTTATATAATGTGAAATTAAATAATAGTCTGTGTGAATGTGTATGTGTATATATATTCCCTAACACATCTTTATTTGGCAGTGTAATATTAATTTATTATATTTGTAGCTAAGATTTTTAGTACTTTGGTTTTTAATACTGCTTTATTTAGAAGTCTGTATAGCTAAAGTAAAATTCTTACTGTAATCATGACCTATGTACTTAAAGATTTTTTTCCTCAAATGTGAACTAATCTTACTGATCAAGTAACTATTAAGGAAAATATATTTTGTTTTTGTTGACTTCAGATCTGGAACATACAGAGAAAAAGAAACTTCAGAACCCAGCATTGCTTTGGTGTTTTCATGTAGTTATGTTGATTGTCCTATAGTTCTGTGTTAGGCTACTGTATCTGAAATAGATAAATTTTCAAGAGGTAAAGAAACATTAATAACTTCCATGAAAGAAAGGAAGATTAAAAATTCTTCACATAGATTAAAATCTGTTGGGCAATATAAACTTTGGTCTTATTATTTGGTATTATTGTTTCATTCAAGAACAGTTTATAACACCTTTAAAAGATTTTAAGTATTTGATTAGTTAGGTTTGCATTTTAAGGGAGCAAAGAATAATACTTAATTTTATTTTTTTCCTTCATTAATGTGAATTATATACTTTTTCCAGTAGTTTCAAAGTAAACATTTTCTGGTTCAAACTTAGTGCTCACTTGGGGCCTTTATCAACTTACTTTGAGTTCAGGGGAATTATATTTTCATGATGGTTTCTTCAACTGCACATATAGTACCTCTTCAGTTTGAGAAGAAAGAAGAAAATGCTGAGTGATTGCAGACGAGAAAAGTCTTTTCTGTCCTCTAGACAGCCAAGTGTAACTTGGAGATATTTAAATAACATCAAAATTTTTTTACTGTACAGGCATTATGGTGCTTTTTTTTTAACGTGAATTTAAATTTCATGCTGCTTTGAATATATGTGTTTATCACATAGAATAGCCATGGCATGGTTGTGATCTTTTGGGTGCTTGGAGGAGCTACCATGTCACATTCTGAATTTCCACTGTCAGGTTTTTGATTAACTGGACCCACATCTTTTTTCTAATTGCTCTCCAGCAAGGTGTATGAACTATTACCTGGCAAGATAGGAGTGTTCCGTCACAGCCATGCTGCCTGCACTTAATGCCTAAGTGACTGTAATTTGTAAGATTTATGCTCCTGTCAGTGCTTGTAACTTGTGAGTGATTGTGCTGACCCAGCCCAAGCCAAGCTGCGTCAGGCACAGGGCAAGAAAATACAGTAGAAGGATGCAGAGTTGCCACCTTATGATGGTGATGCATAGATGAGGAGTATTAAAAGTATTAGTATGTTATTTGTATCCCGTGAGAAGAAGTTGGTGTGTGTTCATTCATGTATCATTTGGTTTTACTTAGGAACCGAAGGTTAAGGAACAAATTAGAAAAGTAGCTAGCATGGCTTCACTTGCAGCTGTATGTGAGGTAATGGATGGGAAGCTGCAAGTGCACCTGGAATCTCTGCCTTCTGTGGATGCTCTGAAGAAATTCATTTCCTTTTCTCAATTCAATGAAGTATTAAAGAAGCCATCTTATATTGAAGAAAGAAATAGGTACGTCTGCTAAAGCTTCAGTAATTCTCTAGAATAAACTTCCTTAATGAGAAGCAGTGGTTTAGATTTTGGCTTTTCCTGTTCTTTGACAAGTTCTTGCTGAGATGAAAAGGAAGAATTCTGTACACAAACTGTTCACTCAGTTGCTCTTTTGTCTTAACATCCAGGTTTTAGAGCATTAAAGCAGTCATAATTGATCAGACCAAAGGTTCTTTTGTTAAGTCCTCTAGTTCTGTGAAGCCAGAGCTAGGTATGAATGCTGCTTACCCTTAGGCCAGATTAAATATATATACACTGCATAAAGCCATGATGTCTACACAAGCAGGCTTAAATGTAAATTATTTACTGTTTGGAAGGGAAACCAGAGAGCCAAAACCCAAATACTTGGGTCACAAAAAAACACAGCCAGCACATAGTGATGTTTCCACTGAATACTCTCACAGGTGTTTGACTGATGAGACTGACTATGCCCATAATTTTTGTCTTTTAAAAACCACTTCATTTTTACATTTCTTTTTCATGTACTTGTCCACTCTTCCCTTGAACTGTATAAATTTTAGCACCTTGAAGTAGTACAGTGAGTTTGTGCAGTTAAGCACTTCCTGGTGGAGTAGGAATGTGCAGGATAAACTTAACACAATTATTTATTTAAGAAAAGTATTTTTTTCACAGCTTATGTGAAGAAACGACATCTCAAGGATGGGGGAAAATCGTTGCTCGCTATGTTCGTGACCAGTGGTTTTGCCTCCGTTTTGTTTTAAATTCATTTGCAACCCTGGCTCAGGGGTATGGAGAAACTTCAGTAATGTCACTATCTACAGTTGAAAGGTCAAAAGAAATTCTCCAGTCTGCATTAGAAGCCCTTTCTATTCTTCCTTCAGACCAAGTTTTGCCTGTGTTTGACTGCATGAAAGTCCTTGTTCCCAAGGTAAAAGATAAACCTGCACGGTATTAATAGTTTTTTTTTGTTTTTTTTTTGTTTTTGGTTTTTTTTGTTTTTGTTTTTGTTTTTTTTGTTTTTGTTTTTGTTTTTTGTTAAATGTAACACTTTATCTGTTTATTTACAGCTTCTGGACTCATCAGAGGCTCTCTGCATAGAAGCATTTGATTTGGCTTGGAAAATTATATCCTCTTTGAGCAACACACAGCTAATATTTTGGACCAATCTAAAAGCTTTTGTTCAGTTCATCTTTGATACTGAGGTTCTAGCTGTTGCTGCAAGTGCAAAAGGTCAAGCATATACCAAAATAAAAGAGGTCAGTTTTGAGAATTCTTCTTTTTTTTTTTGAGAAGGGAACATAAATTTTGTCTGGATGTAAAAATGTATTTTTATGCTTTATTTTCCCTTAGGCTATTGTTGTGAATTTTTCATTTCTGAAAAGGCCCAGGTTTGAGAGTGCTAAGATAAAAGACCTGAGAATAAGACTGAAGATAAACAAATGTATTGTTTGTTCTTGTGGCACAGAAAATGAAAAGTACTGTGTCTTTGATTTTTAGATGGTTCAGTATCTTCTGCATGGAGTAAAATTAGGTTTTTTTCATTTATTTTTACATAAAAATATAATTCCTCTTGACCTATTCTGTTTAGGATTTGACACCTGAACTGTCACAAACTATTATTATTATGGGAAAACGATACCTTTTTCTAATAGTTTACTCTTTATGAAAATGCTGAGATAAAAAGTTAGAACAGTTCAAAATTTTGCAGATGCTATTGAATAAAGCATTTTTAATGCTTCTTTAAAGGCTTCTTTTCCTCTGATAGTCCAAGTGTAGAAAACAAAAAACACACAGTCACCTTGGAGTTCAGTTTAATACTCCATAGTAGACCTGCTTCCAGAGTTAAGAAGAAGAAAAATACCATCTTTATTCTTCTTTTGTAAGATTTATGCAGCTGTCAGAACTCCAAGAGTTCTTGCCTGTGTCATTGTATTCTTTTTTTGATTAAGTCCAGAAAACCGTAGTCAGTACTGGGATGTTGGTTCCTATTGGCTTTATAAACTGCAAAGTTGTTAGCTATTTCTTTCTACATAATCTTTCTTGGGGATTTTTTTCTTTTTTATTTCCCCCCCCCCCCAAGAATTAATTAAATATTTGTGCAGAACAGTCCACAGTGAGTGCAAGACTTTAACTGGGGCAGCAATACATTGTGAATTATCTACCAGTATATTTGTCTGCTGGGATTTACTACCACATGTGCTGCTTTGTGCTTAGCACAGAAATCACACTAGGAGGGGTTGCAGTTTTGATTTGAAGTCGTCATAAGTAGCCCTGTCCTGGTGTCACATTCATAGATAGCTGTAAGTAATAGCAAATATCTCAAATTTATTTTCAGCCCAGACACACCAAAATTATTTTTAATAAGATACAGAAAAATGGACACTTCCTAGCTATTTAAAACTGCTGTGATACATCTGTATTAGCCTTAATTACCTTGAAATGTAGTCCCATTTATTTTCTGGGTTTTTTTTTGTTTTTAACTTGCATCAAATGAATGTTACCGTTCTCTAATTTAAACACTTCACATTTGTAGTCTCCCTGTGGACCCAAGCCAAAATAAGATATGTATGTAAAGATGGTAAACTGTCTCTTCTGTTGTAGAAGTTGCCTTTTACTTTTAACAAATATCTGTAACAGCTAATTGTATGCTCAGTGTTGTAATAACTAATGAGCCATAGCTAGTATCTTATTTTTCTTGATCTTAAAACTTGTTTAAATTCTGATAATTACTGCCTTAACTTCAGCATTAGTATTTCAAGCATTATGTGAGGTGTATTTTGCCAATGTTGAGAGTGTTGAGTCCGTGTGACAGCTATCCCATTGTCTGCAGTGGGACATACCATGACTTCAGGCATCAAGGAGCTAATGAAGGTCTCCTATACTCAACAAAGGGCATCTGGTCGAGCCACCTTCTGCCCCTTCATAAGAAAATGAAGATAAAGTTCCCAAGCAAGTGCCTACTTATGTATATTCTTATTCCAGTCCTCGGCAGTTCCCGTTGCCATTGACCCTCTGTGCAATGGCTGTGTAGTTGTAGCTAAAGACAAGAAAAAATGGAACTGCCTGATGTTGATTTGCCACAGAAGCACAATTTTAGTTTTTTCTACCACAGTGCACTCTGTCTTTTTAATAGTTGGAAGGGGTGGAACAAAGGGGTATTTTTTTAGTCAAAATATCGCTACGGTAATATTGAGAAGGGCTTCCACAGAAGGTACCCAGAGCACTGTGTTCTTTAGCTTAATTTTTTCTGCTGCACTCTTTTTCCTTTGTGATGATTCATATGTTAATTATGCTAGAACTTCAATATCTTAAGTTTCTTTCTTGTGGGCTGAACTTTTACTATATTAGTGAAACAGTTGAAAAAAAAATCAGGATTGAGAAATGCATAGTAAATGCTGTGCTGCTTCCCTACAGGTGAAACAATAGCTCAGTTTTGGAGTTACTAGGAAGGTTAAAATGCCTGTTGTTGCACTAGAAAATAGGTTTGAATTCTTGGTAAAAACCCCACATGCTTCTAGCATAGAGATTCCTTTCCAGCAAGTGTTTTTTCAGACTGCACTTCAGTATTTCAGTTTTAAGTTCTTCATGAGCTTCTTGGTGCTTTAATGCTTAGCAATTCAGAACAACTTTCCCTATAAAACCAGCATTCCTGTCAAAGAATTGTCACATTATCAAAACTATAATTTCAATGCAGGGAAGTGAAGCAGTTTTGTCTATTAGGAGCTGTTACACCTTCTGAAAAACCATTTTCATGGACAGCTCTAACTCATGTCTTAACAAGGAATTCTTAGAAAGCGTTACCTGTTCATTCTGCATCTCCCTGTCCTCTCCCAAATGCTTGCAATTTCTTAGAAAAAAGTCTGCTTTGTAAGTGAAATTTACTCTCGCACTTATTCTAAGAAAGGGAAAGAAATATTTCGGGGCCATTTTTCTTGTTTTGTTTTATTTTTCTTCTTTTTGGAGAAGCTTTAGATAGCACTTTCAAATATCATGAATATGCCCTCCTTAAAAACAAAAAATAAATGGTACAAAGACACTTTTGCACTTTAACTTAAATATGAACTTTGACATGAATGTAGTCCTTCTTAAAGAACAGAACTACTGATATGGCTACTTATGTAAAAAAATTAGCTTAATGTTTATTTTTGTTTTCTAAATTGGTAAGAGTTGATTAAAACACTAGGTTTGTGCTCATGAAGCAAGCCCTGGCTCATTTGTTCCACTTACCAGGAGATTTGTTTAAGGCATCTGGCATTGTATCTGTTTAAGCAAAGATCAGTTCTGGTTTTTGTTAACATAAGCATATACTGGGCCAATTGTTGCCCATTCACCTGCTCTTATAATCAAGGAATTATAAATACATTGAAGACAGCATTAACCTGAGCAGAGATAGGATGCAAAAGACCATGCGACCAATTAAAATAGACATCACTGCAATTTTATTCTAGTAGATCTGGCACTTCTGAAAACTAGGTTTTGAATCTTTTATTTCTTATTTTCAGATAATTTTCAAGCTCATAGATCTGTCCACTACAAAGACTGGAGTCTTCAATGTAGTCCTTAGTCATTGTTGTCAGTCTTGGATATTTCCTGCTGTTGATGAGAGAAGTGCCTTGACAAATGCTTTCTTAAATGCTGGAAATTATAGTGAACTTATCACTGAGGCTTGTGTCTTTGGAACTGTATTTAGGAAAGATCAAAGGTATTAAAAAAAAATCTTTGTGATTTCTATTTTACAATTCTGTGTGGTTTTTTTTTTCTTTTAAACTTTGAAATAACTATTGAAAAACTGAAAACGGGTTTTGTATGTTATTCTGCTAATTTTGTTGCTTTGTCTTCTTTCATCTCTGAAGACACATTCAGGATGTGCATGCCTTCATAGAAAATCTTGGAGAAAAATGTGCAGCAAATATTGTTATAGAAAGGTAATGCTCTTGAGGATACATCTTACAGTATTTGGTGTGAATTGTGTCTTTGTCTTGGTTAATGCTCTGATAGGAAAGATGCTGATTTTGAAGTCAGCTCAGTCATAGAATATCATGAGTTGGAAGGGACCCACAAGGAATATATTCATAACTTTTTAAAATAGTGGTGAAAGGGTGTTTTTTTTATAATTTAGGAATTATCTTTGTCTAAACAAGTAGAATTATATTTTTATTTTTATTAATATTTTACAGTACAAATCGAGATGATCAGTATGTTCGCATTTGTGCTGTTAAATTTCTGTGCTTGTTGGATGGATCAAATATCTTGCATAAAACATTTATGGAAGACATTTTCATCAAATTACTTGATAAGGTAAAATTAATTTCTCTTGGTATATAAATGTAGTGTTAGTACAACTAGTAAAATGCAAAATATTTACAGTTGACAGGATGCATTTAAGATTGTTTGTGTAGCCTCTCTAGATTTGCCGAGTGATATGCTTTTCTTCATTATGAGACAGAAGTTAATTCGACCAAAACAGTAAAAATTGCCTTTTGGCAATTCTCTCTTTTTAGTGGCTTCCTGGAAAATGACCCAAATTGTAACCATTGTTCCATTAAGAATCTTCCTTTAGGCTGCATTCTGAAGCACTGCATTTCACTTTAACAATTGCAGACTACCGCTTAAATTGAGAGAGTTATTGTCTTTTTAGAATACCTTTATAGATAGAAATAATGGAGAAGGTTGGGGTCCAATTTTCATTTATATCGTAGCAGCTTATGCATTGGCAGGAGTCTAAAGTCAGTGGTAAATTACTACAGCTGCTATTAGAACATCACCCATATATTCTGGCACTGCTGAATCCTGCTTTTGTCTGAAGAACTTGGAATGGGTGGGTCCCTCATTCCTCTCATTTAAGTACTGCAGAAAAATGATTAATATTTGTGTTGTGAGATTGACCAAGCATGGAAAAGTGAGCTTTAGAAGATATTTGCTTACTTTATTATTTAATTATAAGCTTCAGAATTTAATTCTTAATAAATTAAGTAAATAAATTTTCCTAAGCTCATGGTCAGTACTGATCGTAGCTGTGTGGTAGATGCTGCTCTCTTAGTACAAAAAAGTGCATTTACATGTATTCAAATTTAAAGGAAAAATAGGCAATAAATCTTTTTATTTTCTTTCAGGATGAAGTGGTATCCAGATCTAAAACACGCTATTATGCCAACTCTTTGCAGCATAGAATTAAAAACCGGGTGTGGCAGACACTCTTAGTTCTTCTCCCAAAGCTTAACCAGGTATTGCTCTTTGCTAATTAATTTTTAAATAAATAAATAAATAAGTACCTACTTTCAAGACCTAATTTGGTGTCATGGAAGCTGCATATGTTAAATTGCAGCAGGGTATAAAAGGCATGTTACTTGTAGGTGATGTGGAAGTTCTGTGTTGTAGAAGTTTTTTGTAGTTTCAGTCTTTTAGTCTGAAGTCATGGATTTATCATGCATTTCCAGAGGACACTGAAAACTGATTCTTCCATTTGTGAATTTTTGGAGGCCTGATTTTTCCTGTTAAAACTGTCTAAAAGTTTGTACTGACTATCAGATTGAAAGCTTTTCATTTAGTAAAAACATTGCTACTTTATGAACAGCCAAGAAATTGACATGTGTTACTTTCATCAAATGCTGCTTCATAATAAAATATTTGAAAAGTACAGTTAAGAAATTAGATGGCTTTAAAATGCTTTAATTTGCATAATAAAATATATATCTAATATTATGATGTGAGAATGTTCTTTAATTTTTTTTTTTCTTCATGGAAGTAACTCTAACAATATACTAAAGGATTACCTGATTTTGTTTTCTCAGAATTTTTTGTGTGGAACTCTTGACAGAGTTTTTCAGGCTGGATTCAGTAATAATCAGGCATCTGTGAAATACTTCATAGAATGGATTGTTATCTTGAGTCTACATAAATATCCCCAATTCCTTGATAAATTCTGGGATTGCTTTTGCTATGTAAGTAAGATCTTGGTATTCACTTGAAGAGTAATTTGAGCAAAGAGGGTACATTTGTTGTCCCATATCTTACTTTCTGTATATTCCGGTCTTCCTTTAAAAGCTGGGACAGTAGGGCTGTTGAGTAGTTCGTGTGAGTCTGAGCAATAATCTGAGACACTTAGAAATCTGCGACCTAAAAATGGCCAAAGGAAAGTTGATTCCTCCTGTTGAGAGATTTCCTTTTATGATGTTTTATTCTGGGCAGAGTGGAGCTGGCACAGTGAGTCAGAGTAGTCCAATATAAGAGGCATCAGGACCACATGGACACCCTAGATCCTGAGTCTGAAGGTCTAAGTTACTTGTGGTTTCCATAGCCCACCTTTGTCTTTTTTGTCACAGCCTCTTTATCATTGAGAACATGACCTGCATAATACATATTCAATTTGCAGCTTTTCGTATGAACTTCTCTCACAGTGGAGTTCTGTAATGAGATTTTAAAACTGAAGCAGGGTTTGAGTGATGAGACCCAAAAGTCATGAAAGGGTTGGCAGAGAAGAGCTGAGTTACTTCAGAGTTACTTCCAAAAGCTCAGCCTGTTGGAATTGCTGTCACTTTAGTAGATGATAACCTGTTGGCTCAAAGTGATTTCATGCTGATAACAAATGTACTGAATCACAGTGGGCCTATTCAAACCATCAGAGCAAGCAGAAAACACGTAGATTTATGAAACAGGAATAGAGATTGCATTTTCAGAGGCACTTCTGGTGTTGAGGAATATGTTCAGTGCAGGTGGCTTGATGTGCAACTGCAGATTGAGCTGTGGGTAGCAGGAGCCCCAGGCAAGAGGCTGTGGAATGGTGCTGACCTTTTGCATTCCTGGGGGAATACTGTGAATTTGGGTTGAATTTTAGCTCACTTATACTGCTGTAAACTTAATTCTGATTGATGTGTTAGTAAAAAGCAAATAACATGCTAGGAGAAATGAAATCCTGTCCATATTGACCTTGTATTTTCATAAATTTGGCAGTGGAAACACATAGATTTTTAATAGTGTTAATATTATTGCACGTGCAGAATGTGACGTGAAGATGTATAAAGTATAAAAACATTTTATGTATGCATATCTCTTGTTACATTCTTTTTTACTTCAGGATGAAGAAAAGCTGAAAAAAAGCATCTGCACATTTTTATCAGTGTTGGCCCACTTTGACATCATTCTTCAAAATACCTCAGAGAAGGTAAATTTCTCTTAAGAGCGTTCGTTCTTTATTCACTTCCAGTGCATATACAGAGTTCTGAGTTGCAAATAGACTGCCAGAATGGTTTAAATACCTCTTTAATACCTACTTCCTACTAAGGTATCCTTTCTTATGCAAAACACTAACTCTTCCTGTCACCTCTGTAAAATATTTGACTTAGGAAAATTAGCTAACTTAGCAGGTGTTCCAGATACATAGAGCCTGATTGCCTGTGAAATTTTCTAGAATAGCTACTCTGGTTTTAAGTAAACATGTGGATGCACCTGGGTTTGTTTTTCTTGCTGCTCTTTTAATCAGAAGTAAGTAGAGGTTTCCTTGCAGGCAGAATAATGATTTTTAAAGCAAATGAATACATTTTCAAAGAACAAGTGAGGCTGTAGGTTTTGTCCTGATGAGATGGAAAGAAGGAAATCAGTATCATTTTAAAGCTTTGTGATTTCCAAAAGGATGTCTTTTGAGGAACATTTTCTTGGGCCACTCAATGACTTCTGAATGGTACATTAAAACTTAACATAAAAGAAGCTTCTTTGTCTTTGTTTCTTTAGAAGCCAGCTCTGAAGAAAGCCCTCATAGTTGTTCTGCAGTGGTGTTTCAGCCATAATTTCAGTGTTCGACTTTATGCATTAATTGCCCTTAAAAAAATCTGGGCTATGTGCAGAATGCTGCATGTGGAAGAATTTGAAGCTCTGACGCCAGTTATTGAATCTAGCCTTCAACAAGTGGAAAACATGCATGGCACAGGGTTAGTAACATTCTTTGCATCTTAACATTTTTCTTCTGTGCCATTTGCAGCAAGTTGTGTTCTAAAATGGCACTTGATAATTTTTATGGGGTTTTGTGGGTTTTTTTATCTCTATTTTAAAAGAAGTTGGTATAGGGAGACATGATATGGAAAAAAGCAGCAAAGGGGGGAAGAGTCTTGACTTTTTTTAACAGCTAAAAGCTGACACTGAACCATAGGCTAGTATCCAGTTTCCATGGGATACTCCTTTTGATAATAGAATTGGAAGATGTGTTATGGCCCTTTCTTGAAACATAAATAAAGCTTATTTTCTGAATGCTGTTCATTTTTTAAAAATGGCCCCTTAATTGTTGAAGTCTTTTCTTTTCTATACAATATATAGTAAATAAATTAGGTTGCCTTATGCCAATCTGACAATTGAATTTTTAAGAATATCCAGCACATTGTGTTTTTATCCTGCATTACTTTCTGCACTTGCAGGAATGCCAAAAGAAACTGGCAGCGAATCCAAGATCACTTCTTCTTTGCAACATTTCATCCAGTTGAGGATTATAGCCTAGAGGCAAGTCCAAGACCATGCCATTTGTCTATTTTACAGCTGTATTTTTATCTTTTTTGGTATCTTCTAATATGGGATGAAATTATCAACTATTATTAGTTTAAAAGCCCAAGGAATTACTTTGCCCAGATTATGATGGGCTTTAGAATAAGATTGCATCTTAGTTTTTCTACTTGGTACTGTGTTAAAACCCAGGTCAGTTAGGAAGAGGTATGTGTGATGAACGTGCCTATCTGTGGCACCTATTAATCAGGTTTATAATAGGTTTATAAAACTAATTAATCAGGTTTTATATTTGTGACTGGAAAGGTTCATTCTAGCAACTGAAGACCATCTCCTCAGTTGAGGTAGTTAATTAGGATTTTTAAGGCATCTGTTCCCAGAACAGATGTTGAAGTTGCTTAACTGGGTTGTTTGATGGGAATGGGATAAATATGTATCACTTCCAGAGCACCTTTTTCAGCCACCTTTTTTGATATTGCTCAAATAACTGACAGCTGAATAAACATTTTCATTATTGAAAATGGAAGGCAAAATAAAGGTGCAGATAAATAGAAGAGACAAAAGACTAAGCTCAAAATACAAGGAAAGCATGGATATGAATGGGGTATATGTTTTTGCAGAAACAGTGCCCATCTTTGACAGAAGAAATTGTTTCTTCTTCTAACTGGTGTTCTGTGAAATATTTTTGTGAACACAAATGTGCTAAATAGGAGGAACTTTCAGCTAAATGTGCTGAACAGGAGGAAAAATCTCAACAAAGCAAGACTAGTATTTGTGAAGCATTTAAATGTATTCAGGGTGCATCTTCACCTTTGTCTTGAAGGGTGCATCGGGATAAACAAGCAGTCTGGGTTTTAAACTCTTTGACTTACTCAGTCTTTCCCTTGGGATGTGTGGTTTTTCCTCCTTGATAAATCATGGTTAGCTAGATGTACTGGTTGTGCTGAGCTGGATTCTACCACTAGATTTTAATGCTTTCAACTATTTTTCTTTTGACATTAAATAAATCCACATGCTTTACTAGAAAGTTTTAAGAGTATTTGAAAACTCTTTAGTGTTACACATACAAGATTTTCTCTAGACCCTTGTGCTGAGAAGCATTAATTCTTTGGTATTCTAGATTTTCAGAACAGTAATCAGTGCAGATCCTCAGGAAAATTTTAATTAGACAGAATAAGCTGAAGTTTTGGATAGCACAATAAGTAAAGTTATTGAGAGACATACTGGTATGTCTGTATTAAGTACCAAGAAAAAACAAGTATTAAAAGCATAGGAGGTTAGATAATAGACATGTTCCATTAAACTACCAGGGATTAATTACCTGTTTCTGCTTGCTTTAGTGACTCTCTGCTGATGACAGTGTGTTGCATTGCAGACAATATTTTACACTCTTCCCCACCTCTCGGAACTTGCTGAAGATGAATGGATGCCCCTCTCTAAATTTGACAGATTCACTGACATTCCTTTGCCAGCAGCATTTCAGTGGTGCCATTCCCGAATGGAACTTCGTGATCTGAAACCAAGTGACTGGTCTCAGCAAGACATGGGTAAAGTATAGCCAGTCTGTATTCATTTTAATTATTTGTATGGAGTAGCTGTGTGCATCTGTATTCAGTCTGATGTCGCTGTTCACGACACGAAAGAAACCACATTCACCATCCAAAGTGAGAAGCGAAGGAAGTTTATTATGATTTGGGGTTTAAATAGGATTTGGAATTTGATCAAGGATTGGGGGACAAGAGGACCACCTCTCTGACCTCAGTGGTCAACTCAGAAGTCCGTCACTTCGTTCTTCCTCTTAGAAAGGATGTTGTTTACAAAAACATCAGTATTTGTTTATGTTTAATTCGTGAGAAAGCTCCAGTAGAACTAAAAACAATCAGAAAGTTGAAGAATCAGGGTGATAGTCTGATCTCTGGTTTTTCAGCTGAAGTAAACTTGCATCTGTGTGAGCAGAACATGTCCCATAAAATACTTGTAGATGATGAATGGTATCTCCAGGATTACTATGTGGATTATCTTCTTTATTGAAGCACTACTCTCACTGCATATCCGTATCAACATGGAGTTTGTTGTTACAGGTTCACATTCAGCTGAAGCAGACAGCCAGCCAGAGTGGACTGATGTTCAGAAAAAGATTATACCCTGGAAGAACAGCACTCCTAGTTTAGACTTGGAAATGGCATTTCAGGATCGTGCTGCTAAACTTGGCAAATCAAACAGCAGACTGATTGTGGTGGCCTCACTTATTGATAAACCTACCAATTTAGGAGGTAAGGTTAATTGCACATTTTCAAACTTTTATTTTAGACCTTGGAGCACACTTAGATAATAGAAGTTAATTTATTTTTGTTGATAATTAGAAAATTATTTAAGTACTGTTCAGAACAATAGATCATTATGCTGAAAGAAACTGGTAGCCAAAGAAAATCCTACTCACTTCAGAGAAAGGGGTCTTCTGCAGTTACATTTTAAGAAAAAAAAAAGTACTTACACATAGCATACATTAATTAAGTAGAATTTTGCTGGAAATCATGCTCAGTTTCTTGCTGATTCTCAACTGTATTTGCTACAGTTGAGTTTTTCAACTGTGTAGGCAAAGGAAATGATCTGCTTTTTCATTTATTTTCTATAACAATTGAACCAATCTTGTAAACCAACGAGATTCTCCTATCTGTTGGACAGCAGAGTCCCATTTCCTGAGTAAGACTGCCTTCATGATGTGTCAGCTGTGACATAATAAATCCTGCAAATACTTCATTGCCATTGTGTTTGATGTTAGCAGTTTCAGTAATTGCAGTGAGTAATGAAAAGCCCATAAGCTGGTGCTGTCTGCATTGTAATGCTGTTATGTGTCATCCTCTTTAATTTAACAGGTTCTGGATTTAAAGCTTAAGCTTGTGTGTGGATGTGTCAAACCATCCATGCTTGCTAAGGCTTGGACACTTAAACCCCCTTCTTTGTGTTATCAGACACAGCGCTTTTCTAATTTTTATCTTTCTGCTAAGTTACAAAACATTTTTCCTGTAATTTATATGGAGCAAGGTGTGGCTTGGAAGAACTGAAACTAATTAAATATAGATAAAGTAGCCATTTCTCTTTAGCATTCTTTGTCATTTTCACTTGGTGTTCTGGCTTGGTGCTTATTTTCTACACAAAAATCACTTTATTTCTTGTTTTTCTAGGTTTATGTCGTACAAGTGAAATATTTGGGGCATCTGCACTAGTTGTTGGCAGTCTTCATTATATACAGGATAAACAGTTTCAGCATCTGAGTGTTTCTGCAGAGCAGTGGCTCCCCCTTGTTGAGGTGAATGGAAACATTTTAATAGCTCAAAAGTGCACTCAGCAGCTTCAGTTTGTCAGATGCATAGTTCAGAGTCTGATATTTTTTATCTTGAAAAAGTTATCTTTTTGTTTAATGGAAGCTCCTGCTGTTATCTCTGACATTAATCTTGTATGTTTTGGGTCAACCTTATAAAAAACAATTTAGAAAATACTTGCAATTTCTTATTGCTGTGATAAACTGATTATGTGAGCTGTCATTGTTACATCTTTCTTCATTGTATTGGTGGGTGTATTTTGTGGCATTACATAACTTTTTGTGCTACTGCTGAAGAGCTTTTAAAATGTTAAGCTATGTATATGGACAGAGTCTTTGGGGATAAAAGTCATTCATCTTAAGAAGTGTTCAAGTAACTTTTTTTTTTACAGTAACTTCAGAAGTTTACAAAAGGTGATATTTAAGTATTTTTATATTTTTCTCTACTTTTAATGCATAGGTGAAACCATCTCAGCTTGTTGATTATTTACAGCAGAAGAAAACGGAAGGCTACACTATTATTGGTGTGGAGCAGACAGCTAAAAGTTTTGATCTTACAGAATATTGCTTCCCAGAGAAATCACTATTATTGCTGGGGTAAGAGCACACATACTGTTTTGTAAATCTACCTCTTGCAGTCCGTCCCTTTTTCTAGTCAGAGTTTGGCCATATGAAAACCAAGTGACACTGGTAAAGGTGATTCTGGAATGGGAAATGATTATGGAAGAGCAGTCCTTGGCTTTTTGTGCTAAGGACCACAAGGTATTGATATCTACTGAATGACCCTTCTCATATTTAATAACCTATACATACACTGTAACACCTTTTAGCTGGTGAAGGTAGCAACAGCATGGGTTGTATTTTTCTGGGAGTGCTAACCTGTTCAGTTTAGTTATGTGGGGCCCTGGGTGTGTGGGCTGTGGTGAGCTCAAGATTGATACGTTGTATCACATCTAGATATAGATCTGTATCTATCTGCAATATATAAAACATTTTTATAGAGAGAGATTATATATATATTGCAGATAAAATGTCTGCAGTAAAGCACATACAAGTGAGAAAGCTCCTGGCATTGCAGGGCTGCTGAGGGAGATCAGGAAGAAAGGCCTGGCTGTCCTCTTAGGACAAAGTTTTT
Source organism: Trochalopteron elliotii (assembly GCA_024734555.1). Taxonomy (NCBI): domain Eukaryota; kingdom Metazoa; phylum Chordata; class Aves; order Passeriformes; family Leiothrichidae; genus Trochalopteron; species Trochalopteron elliotii. Next base: position 6,649,937 of record JANPWX010000097.1, on the reverse strand, counting down.
TTCCAACTTTTTTTATACGTAGCTTGTCTTCAGTTTGGAGTGCTCATAATCACTTTGTTCTCTTTAAATTAAAAACGATAGTTTTAATTACCAGTAAACTTCAGTATCTTCTGGTGTGCTCAGTTTTGACATTCCTTTGTGATGAGACCTGAATGTAAAGTGGGCAGTTGAGCTTTCCTGCTGTGCCAGCAGCTTCATACCATGGTCATTTCACTATATATGGATTTTAAAAACAAAAGCAGAGTCTCTATGCTGAGTACTCAGCTATTGCTGGACTAGTGAACTGAAAATTGAGTCTTCTGCCAGGTTTTTTACATCAAAACTTAAGTCAGCTCTCTCCATGTTTTCTTTGTAATGTATTACTGTTTTTCAAAAAATTCATTTCTTGTCACTAGTTACCCCGTAGGCAGATGGCCCGTTTGTCAAAAGGTGTTTGATGCTGTTTTGACATTTGCATTTTTTGCTTTCTGGAACACAAATGCCCTTGCTCAGATACAAGTTACTGTTTCTTCTTTACTAGAAATGAACACGAAGGAATCCCAGCCAACCTGATTCACCATCTGGATGTTTGTGTGGAAATTCCTCAGCAGGGCATTATTCGGTCACTCAATGTCCATGTGAGCGGAGCTCTGCTGATCTGGGAGTACACAAGACAACAAGTGATCAAGCAAAAACAACAGTAACTGCCCAGAGACCTGTGCCTTACTGTACAGCTGGATGGCTTCCTATGGTGCTATGACGTGAAATTCTGAATAGATGAGATAAAAACTCAGGGTGAACAAGAATTCTTAACTTTGCATGTTCTATTCTCTGTAGTGTTCAGAGTGACTTTTAAATGCCTTAATACTTTACCTCCTTAAATTGTTGCATTTGAAATAAATATTTATATTGCATGTGGCATGTGTTTTTTCTGCTGAATGTCAGCACAGTACTGTGAACAATCCCAAACTGAAAACACAGGATTTTTACTGCAATCACTTTGGTGACTGCACTTGAAATTGAAGTCATGCCTTTAGCCATAGTATTAAATGACTGCAGCCCCTAGATATACTAGATTATATGATCTTTGGAAGGCAACTTCTCTTACATAATTACATTCAATGCTGCTCCTTGTTTATAAATGCCTTCTGGAGTCACATTTATTAATTCTGCTGTAAACAGTCTGTACCTTAAAATAAGGCTACATCATTAAGGTAATCCAATTCTACAAAAGGCCATAATGTGACAATTGTGAGAAAACTGGACATAGGTTTTCAGTCAGTATCTGCTAGAACTATCACCAATGTAAAAATTTCTACTGCTTATAAAAAATGAGCATCCTCAAACCAGAAAATTACACATCATACGCAAAGGATTGCTTTAGGTCCTCTAATGGCCACTGTTGTATAAATTAATATCTGATTTAAAAATACTTTGAAATACAGATTTTATTATACAACCCACTGCTTTTGACAAGAAAGGCAAGTTGGAATGGACTTTATTTTAGGAAAAAGCTGGTTCACTTACTGAAAATTTCATTTTCTCTTGAGAATATGTACATTGCAGTATTAAATAGGCATTTATTCCTGTGAAACAATTTTAGTAATTATACATTCAAACCCTCAAATTTGTGGACAGCCCTACACCATATTTCTTTGGCTTAAACTCATCAGAAAGCTGTCCATGACCTCTTTTTTTAGTACACGCATGAGACCTGGCAACAAGAAGAGCAGTCCGCATTTCAGGGAGACTGCTACATTACCAGTTCTTGCACTCAAGCAGCTTCTGTTGCTTTCTCTGGCTTCTTCCTTCTGTAGTTACTCCCACTTGATTAGAGAGCAGAGTTCCTAAGACTTTCCAGCAGCTTCTGGAGGATGAAACCCTTCAGTTTCAAGCTTCTTTTTATATTTTAAAAAGTCTCTTCTTTTGTCGAAGTGTTTAACCTGTTTAAAAAGAGAAACTATGTTCATTAGAAGAAACTAGCAAGAGGAAGGGGCTTTGTGTAAACAGTCTGTGGTCACTGAACTTAAGGATTTTAATGCACTAGTTAGGAGTTTCTTGAAGTTAGGAGTTAGTTGAAGACTAGAGTGGCATGTTTAGTTTTTGGGCATTCTTTACCATTTTGGAAGTGAACTTTAGGTTTTTTAAGTTCACCACCCTCTTACTTCATTAAGATGTTAGATGCTTTTCGCTGCTTTGAACAAAAATTATTTGTGATGCAAAGGTAAGTCCAGCCGCTTTTCTAATGGTATCACAGCCTATGTAACCTCTGAGTTCAGTGTCTAGAACCACTGATGTTCACAGTGCAAAGCACTGCAGATGAGACCATCATCCCTAGAGATAACAATCAGCAGACCTGTACTGTTCCAAGTGTAAGTCAGTGCAGCAGCTGTGAAGGTACTCAGGCTTTTTAACTGACTTCAGTCTACCACCTGCAACAGGAACTGTTCTGACCCTCAAACACCACTGTTACTAAAGGGCAGTGCCTGTTCAAGAATGACAGCTTGAGCTCAGGCTGAGCTCATAAAAAACACATGAAGGGGTTACATGCAGGCAGGTGCCTTACTGTGGAATTATACTACATGGAAAAAAAGTATTTTTATGCACAAGCTATCAGATGCCAGTCTTAAAAATGCTATGCCCTGCACAGCCTGTGTGGCAGCTCCCTTCCTTCTGTACTGGCCTTTAAACAGGAATTTCTGGGTACTTCTACAATATTTCAAGTGTCTTCTAAAACTTTTTTTTCTTTTTTCTTTTCTTTTTTTTTTTCTTTTTTTTTTTTTTTTTGTGTTTATCCGGAAGTTTGAGACCGTATTTTCCCTCCTCTTTGTACTACACCCTTAACACTTCTTTTCTTAGTTGCCGGGCCAGTCAGGGGTGCGCTCAGGAGCTGTCCTTTCCCAGCCAGCCAGAAGTGTGCAAACCAAGCTACGCCTGACACGGCTGCAGGGTTCTCTCCGGAAAGCTGCCGGCTGCCCAGGCTGGGCCCTGCAGAAAGCTGGAGCTGCCATCCCCAAGCAGCGGCTGCATCATCGCCGCTGCCAGGGATGCGCGCACGGTGCTCACCCACTGCTGCGGGCAGCGCGACTCGAAGGCCCGGCGCAGCTTCTCGCACTTGGCGGCGTCATCCCCGTGGCTGTCCAGGCACTGCCAGAACTCGTCCCGGGCCCCCCAGCACGCCTTCCTCTCCTTCATCGTCGGCGCCGCCATCCCGGCTGCCGCCCTGAACGCAGCACACGGCCGCTGTCCGAGCGCTGCCCGCGGTGCTGAGGCTCGGGAGAGCCCCGCACGGTGCCAGGCTCGCTTCCCGACCCGCCCGCCTCCGCCTGCGAAGGTCGCGCTCCGGAAGCGATCCCGGCGCTTTCCTGGGGCGCGGGCGGGTCCCA
>JANPWX010000097.1:6574516-6646230 GCA_024734555.1 Trochalopteron elliotii | reverse complement strand
CCTCCCTCCCTCCCCGCCGCCTGTCCCACCCCGCCGCTCCTCCCTCCCTGCCGCCTGTCCCGCCCCGCGGTGCCGGCACAGACCTACCGCGGCAGCCGCGTCCTCGCGTCCTCGGAGCTCTCCCCATCCCGTCCTCGTCAGGGCTGCTGTAGCCTCTCGGTCGCAAAAGATATTTGGAACATCAAATAAAAACGTCAGTTGTCTGACGTGCTTTTCTGTACTTAGTTTTTTTCCGGTATCATCCTCTGTTGTCTAGCTCACGATAAGCAGCTGTTCTTCTCGTGAATTTCGTGCAGTGCCTCAGTGGACTGTGTGTTCAAAGAAACGAAGTGTCTCTGCTTTCCCTTTTGACGCATGACAGCTGGATAAATGTTTGTAAAATATTTGGGGCCGGGACCAGTTTCCACGTGGTACTGTTAAAGCCCTAGGAGTTGGAACTCAAGTTCCAGCTGATGCCTTAAATTTTAGCTTTCGTGTGTTTCAGATTCTGTGCTGCCTAGGGGTGTAGTTCTGAGCCTCATTTTAAGTGCTGGTAAGCTCTCTTCACAGAGTAGGTAGGCAAAACAAATCCTTTCCCTGCTGAAGACCAGGGACGTCTTTCAGGCCCAAAAGCATAAACGGTGGACTGAAGGGAGGAACAAGAAGGATGAGAGCTCACAACCTGAGGCTGTAGTTGGACAATTAAACCCCAATATGCAAATGGACAAAAACTTTGTGACCTTGGGTGTAGCCCTGGCCCAGCTCTTGTGCTGCCCAAGGTGTATCCTAAAGACCTTTCAATAAATACCTACCTTATTCTCTAGCTCTGTCCAGTCTCTGTTTCAGGTCAGCCTTCCCAAGGCATCACAGTAATGCTGAGCAATGGCACGTGGTCTGAGCTACTTCAGACTTCGTGAATTTAATGAATTAGGGGGAAAAAATCTGAGAATACTTACAGCATTGTAAATTTGCCACACTTTAAATAGCATAACAGTAAGGTAGTGACTGGGTGGAAGGCTGATAAAGATAGCATAAACATACAATGCATTTTTGTCAGTTTTCCTTGCAGCATGGTTCCTCCTGAGAGCTGGTCCATTGATTTCATTCATCCTGCACAAGCCACTCTAGAAAGGTTTCTTGGAACGGACTCTGTCACTGAATCAAGCTGACTGACTGCCCCAGTGAAAGAAAAATGCGCCCATAGTCAAGGTGAAAGAGCAAGAGAAGCCTGGGGGCAGCCAGGTGGTGACTGAAGTCTGCAGCCCTGGTAGAGAGCATCCAGAAGCACTCTCTGTTCCATTATTTCATTTGGGACCTGGTGACATTTCCTGTAGGCTGAAGAATTGCTGGTCTCCTTTTATGCATCAATTCCACCTGGAAATGTGGACCAGTTTTGCAGTTTTGAGAGCTATGGCACATGTTCCCATAGTAACACACTGCAGTTTTGGGAAAGGTGATATTTTGGCATCTGGGAAGAGCCTAACTCTGCCAGCTGCTGAGCCCTTGGCAGCTCCCAGATGCCCAGCTGTTTTTCCTGGCAGCTTCCAAGATGTCTGGCTATTTTTCTGGGAGTTTGCTGGTAGCCAATGCTCGTTCTGGTGTGTGAGGCTGCTCAACAGCTGGTTCAGGGGGTGGGTGTACCTGTCAACCTACCTTGAGCTGGCTTTTTTCTGCAGCACGTGGCAGTGGTTGGGTGGTGGGCATCCTTTCCTGGTTCTCCTTGCAGGTGTCTCACTCATCTTGGTACATGAAAGCTATTTTAGGAGAGGGACAATGATTTGCACTTCTTCAGCAGGGCCTCCTTGTAAACCAGCCAGATCTGGAAGGAACTTTGTTTGTTGAAATGCCCAACCATCCCTTTGGAAGGGACACTCTTTTGGAGCAACATGAATGTGACTGCTGCCGTTCACTGTGTGGTATATAACACTTGTCCACGTGCTCTGCCCTGCGTATTTGTTTAACTGTCTCCTGTTTGCTACACTATGACAGGTGAGAGATAGAAATGCAGTCATATAGTTTCTAATAATAGAACAAGGTGTTTAAGGTGAGTTAAAGTTACTGCAAAAATAGAATTTCAGTTGTTTTTATGTTGCAAAGAATTAATGTTGAAGTAAATCTGTATTGTAGCTTACTTAGGACCCTTTTTCTCCCAGGCTTTTGCGAAGACAGGTTTTACGTGCATGAATATTGAAAAGAAAATTAATGTTAAGTCTCGAGACCAGACCATGTGATAATGGAATGTAATAATAGGAAATGCCAGTTGTGTTTTAGATTTCAAAATTTATGATGTGTGTAAAGTTGTTTAGTTATTGCATTTATGAAACAGAGGGGATAATGTGATTATATATAATTAATCACAAAGCCCAGATAGCACATCTGGGATATTTGTGATAAATAGTTTATTCTTTAATGACCTGTAGCCCGAAAAGTACTCACTGGAGACAATTGTAAATAACCCTGTGTAATGGATATTAGGGAAATTTAGTGATATGGTTTTAGAAAGTGCATGAATAAAAAAACCATAGATTCAGATAATAAATTTTTAATGGCAATATTTCCATTTGGTTAAACTGCTGTCTATAAGAGGGTGGAGGTTTTTTGTTGCTAGTTAGCCAATTCTAAGTATTTATCTTTAGTCTTTTGTTTTCAGAAATGTGCTCAGGGAGTAATGAATGGGATGTTTATAGTAATAGGCTAATGTTATAGAAAGATGGGAGAAAAAAATCCAGATTTGTTAGGTGTGCTAGTTGCCACAGTTGAAGCCTTTGAATTACATTTCCATTTAGCAGATAGTGAGATACATGTTAAAGAAATAGATGCCAATTTCCCACTGAAACCCTTCTCAGCAGTGTGCTGAAGTCAATCGTGATGTTTATGCAGTAGTTCAGCTCTCAAGCTCTTTTGTGCCTGTTCTTGCTAATTGGGATAGGGCACTGAGTGTGCTTTGCCTTCTAGTTAATGCCCAACAGCTCACTCCTCACCTACAGCCATACTAACCCAGTATTTAATTGAAATTTGCCCAGCAAATTCTTCATTTGTAGCTATAATGATTTCTCCTTTTACGTTGGAAGCAATTAGTATATTATAGGTGTCCCAATGACCAATAATAGAAGTGGTCCTTGATGTACTGTAGCTGTGTGCTTATAGCAGGAATTCAGTTAATTTCTGTTTCTTTCATTGCAATATTCTGATGTATGATCCTTATCAATGACAGATATTCAGTGAACTGAATTTAAAAACGAGTTCTTTAAGCAATACAGCCCTTTGTTGAACTGTTTATTTTGCTGGAAGTAATAAAGAAATCTTACCTGAAGTACCCTGGGGAATTTTATTCTGTAGTGGAATAACAAGATTTTTTTAAAAAAAATTAAAAAACACATAGTTCCAGAGAACCATATATTAAGATTCTTTCCCACCTACCCAACTTCCTTCATAAATGTCCCTTAAAGATGTAACTTAAACACCTTTTACTGGCACTTCTTGTCATCCCATTCACTTTCATGGTTTTCACTTGGTTTTGCAATTTTTTCCTTTCTTTTTGTTACATTTCATTTCTTCAAATTTGTCTCCTCTCCCTTTACTTGCATTTCTTCCCTGATTTCGGGATTTGAATTGGAGTCATTTTGGTAAGTTTTGGTCCTTTTCACTGTCCCTTGTTTCATCTCAGTCCGTTTGTTTAGAGTCACTCCAGTTCCAAACTTAATTTTCTCTGTTTTTTCACTTGCACTGTTTTTGATCATATCTCCTTTCCGGAGTGGTTGTTCGACTTTGTTCTCTGATTTCATAGCCATACAGTGTTCCTTGCTCTGCTTGGTTAATTAAAGTTATTATGAAAATCCAAAATCATTACAATGAATTATTTTACCTGGTTTTATTATTAAAAAGGCGCAAATTACAAAGAAGCCTCATGAACTGCGTATAGTAATTTTAAATTTGAAACATTTTAGAAGTGTATACTCTAGTTTCTGTGGCCTTCTGCAAAGCACTGCTCTTCATTATTTCATGAAGAAATAATATGTTTTTCTGTGTTTTACTTCTGTGAATTTCTTTTTAACAATAGCATGCTTATACTTGCAATGAGGTTGAAAAATTTATTTTTATGAAAGTTTAAGCAAAACTCTCTGTATTAATGAAGAAGGAGGATTGTATGAGGAGAAAGAAAACTAGTTTTTGTAGGATGGTCTTCACAGATTAGTTCTCCAGATCCCTAAGATGCGGATTATCATGCGGGTTTGTTTTTTTTTTTTTTTTTTTTTTTTTTAACTGTGTGTTGGGATTCTAAACTTGATTTCTTCAGAAGACTCTCTGTGCTGGGTGTTGCGATGAGTATCCCTGCACTAGGGAGTGCCAATGTGAAGTGAACACAGAGGATGCAGCACACCAGGGCTTAGGACACCAGGGGAGGGACAGAGGTAGGGACACTGTCCCAGCTTTCTGTGCAGCTCCGTGTGTACCAGAGGGCTGGCTGTGTGCATTCATCAGGAGCCATCTGTAAGGCTGATATGGAGACAGAGGAGAAAGAATGGACAGAATGGTGATTCTTCCCCTTCTCCAGGCCTGTGTTTGGTGATTTGAAGCCTGCTGAGCAAAGGTTTTCCTTGTCTTCGTGACCCCTCATGGACATCAGTGGACTACTCTGTGGAGTGTGGTCTGAAAATCACTAGGTACCTTGAGAAGTAGTGATTATGGTGCAGAAAAAAGCCCAAAAACTGTAGGTTTTGGATTCTTTTAGGATGATGAAGTAATTTACATTATTTGTAGGCACTTGTTTTTAATGCCAGAATTCCATTTCTGTTCAGTTGTTAGAAAGGGAGAAAACAGAAAAGGGAGTATTTTGGGAAAAGCGGGCGATGGTGGGAAGACTGACTAATTCTCACTCTTATGTTGCCTCCTGCTTAGCAATTCTCCAAGCTGACCAAGGATGAGACAAGTTTGCTTTGCAGCAATGTTGATGCTCAGCTTTTTGCAAGAAAGCTAGATGGGAAGCTTGAAATCTGCCTGTTCTACAAGTGGACTTCAGTTTTCAAAGGTATGTAACTAGAAGTGGAAAACTCATCTTTTGAGTTTAACTGGATGTCTTCAAATCTCTGTGGCATGTTATGTACTAAAGAAAAAAGTGGTTCCTCATTCTCTCTAAGACTGAAGCATATCCTAAAATATTTTCATAAAATACCCATTTGCATTCTTGCATTCAGATGTTGTATTTAATAACTCATCAGCTGCACCAGTTACCTTATGTGCACTATAAACATTGTCTGAAATGTAGGTGTACTGTACCAGATGGGATTGCTTACACATGCACAAAGGCAGCATCGTTCTCAAACATGGTATTTGTTTCCAAGATCAATATCAAATTTCTTAGCAGCCAAGTTAGCAAGTGACATGCCTTTGACCAAATCCAAAATCATACTATGAAAGAGCAATGCTTTGTGTACAAGTCAGGAAGGCATTTAAAACGTATAATTGGCAAAAAATCACCAGGAGACCACTATGCAGCTTACTCTGTTTTCTAAGCTGCAGTCATTAAAAGCTTGGCAGCTTCAGAAGCCAAAGTGGCAGTGCGACCTATTGCTGGGAGACTGGAAAGCTACATTCACTGGCCCATAATATATGCTCATAGCCAGGGAAGACAAGTTCACATTTTTGGAAGTATTGACAAGTTCACATTTTTGAAGTATTAACAAATTCTGCTGCTTGTAACTCACAAGAATCCAGGTCTTAATTCAAGAATCTTCTAAGTCAGCCATGGGTATATGCAGAATCTGGAGTTTTGGTGTAAGTATTCTGTGGAAGGTAGGCAAGAAAGCCCTCCCTTAAGGAAAGACAAAACGTTGCTGAAGTCTCAGTCTCTCAGTTGACTTGTCCTTGTATGTTAAAAGGAGTCTGAAGGATGGATGACTTTCTGCAGACTTCTCTTGGCTCGTTTTTTGAGATACTCAGAAACATTTCACTTAGATTTTGGAAGTATTTTTAATGATGCCTCTTACCAAAGAAATGAAGCTACTGTGAATAAAAGGACAATTTCTTGTGGCTTAGTAACAGGCAGGAAATAGCAGGAAAAAATTATTGTTCAAAAGGAGAGAGATTACCAAAGGAGCTGTGCTGAGGCCAGTCTTCTTGGTCACTGATTGATCCAATGATTGGTCCAAAAAACCCTTTACTGACAATACTTTTTTACTGATTCAAGAGACTAACACTGAGAGGGGATCTGTCACAGTCATGTAGCCAAACAGCAAAATAGCTCTTTGATTGCTGTTGCTCCCAATCAATGCACTGGTGACTATCTTGAGATGTTAGGGGCACTGAATCTAGAAGAGGAAGGATAAAGATCTGTGGATAAAGAGCTGGAAAATTCGATTTCTCTTCTGAAGGGATCATCTGCTTCAGCAGTAGGATTAAAGAACTGTCTCTAGGTCATTGTAGAAAAATTGCATATCACAAGTCCCTAAGTACATTGCTAATGTGAGCTCCACAACCTCTCAGGTTTAAGCCTTTTCCAGAATTGTAACTATTGCTTAGAAGTTCCACTCTTCACTCGTGAGAGGTTGTTTGCATCCGAGTATATCTGTAAAATACTCGGATAAATACCAATTGCCATCTTCTTTAAAGTGATCTTGTGCATATATGAAGATCCTTCTAGCAGAGTTTCAGGTAGAAAAGTATAAGGTTTATTATTTTCAGAAACATTAGTTTGAGATACTGGTTCTGTCCTTAAGAGTTTGATTTCCCCTTAGAAGATTTTTAGGCTGCAGGTCATAAGATCTTTATGCTCTTTTTTTCTTACTTCCTTTTTAATGTTCAGAACTTCTGCACAAGGTGCAGATTATTATAAAAATGCCCTAGAACATACCAGCGAAAGAAGAGAATCTGATTGCTTCTCCTTTAATAATTATGAGGTAATTAATCTCATCCATCAAAATCCGTTTCTGGAGGCAGTTTCTGCATGCATGAGGACTGGACTGTGAAGGAAGCTTCTCAGCCTTGGCCTTTACCAAGGAATAACTCAGTTTTGGTGGCCTTAAAACTCCATCCTTTCTGCAGTACAAGCAGGGGACATGGAGCCAAACTTGCTGTAGTTTATGGATTTACAGCATGTGCACAGACTCTGTTTCTTCAAACTGGAGTCATTGCAATGGACAGGTGGGCATCTTGCCCTGGAAGGTGTTTCACAAAAGGCATTTATTTCTGATTTTATCAGCAGCTCTCCTGTGCTTCTGATTCACATGTGCTGCATTATTTCTGGCTGCTTTTCTTTCCCCCTTCCTTGAAGAAATGCCCAGTCCCAGGCTGCTGTCTGAGCCCACACAGCCAAGACAAGGTGGCTGGTGCTGTTCCTAGAGCTTCTGAAGGGCTGGAGAATCTACATCCTTTTCAGTGAAGAGGAGGATGTTTTCATGAGTTTCAGTTGTGCACATTTGTGAGTTTATTTGGAATATGATCCAGAGCAATGCAAATCTATCTAGCTTTCATATTCACTCACTGCACAGGGAGACCTTGACTTCTCTGTTTGTTTTTGGGCCTGCAGACACCATAACAGACAGGTTTTTGACCAGAAATGGTGTCAGCCTGGTCATGCTGCCTTCTCTGTAAGTTGAAGGTAAAGTATCTTTAGTAACTCTGACCAGGTCAATATTGCATTGGTTTTGTTTTAGATTGTTCTGGAGAGCTGGGGATGGGAGATTTGTTCCCTAGCTCACAGGAAACATCAATTCAGCCCCAGAACTTGGTGATCTATAGGTCCTGCTGGTCTACCCTCAGCTCCCAGAACAGTTAAGCTGCATACTGGTTTCAGTGTCTTTTGTTCATCTGTTGATTATTGTGGTTGGATTTCTGCCCTTCATGGCTGTTTTTTGAAGACTACTGATATGAATACAGCCATTCTAGACAGAAGATCAGGAAAAGCTTTTTAACATAAGCCCATCTCTGACCCATTTGCTGATAAAAGGCTCATGCAATCACTGTGGAGAGATGCAATAAAAATTATTTCAAAAGTAGCATCAGGAGACAACAGGACAAGGACAAAGGCACACAAGGCAAGAGGAGGACTGCTGTGCCCTCTCACTGCTGTATTGTGCAGCAGTGAAAGCCAGCAGCTGCAATGAGGTCTGGTGATGCTCTTTGCTTTTCTGAGATTTTTTTTTTCTCAACTGGCTGTTATAACAAGCCCACTGGATGGTTACTGGACACTTTGAGAGCTAAGCTGGGGCAGAAAGTTACTAGTCCTTGAACAAGGGTGCACACCTGTGGCTGGCAGTGCTCTGTGAGGGCAGGAGATGCACAATGATGATACAGGAGGTCAGCTTCAGAGACATATGAAGAAGCCTCATGCTGGAGGGAGGAACCTGCAGTTCTGCCTAAGGTGGAGTTTCAAGGTGGCCAATGGTGGGCTAAAAGTGCTAATTCCAGGCTTGTGTGGATCTGTGCTGCAGAGCAGGTATGGCCCTGCAGGGCAATGTGGGGTCCATACAGGGCAGCAGCAGGTCTGACTCACAGACTGCTGCAGAGATTGCACACAGTGCTTCCTCCTCTGAAGGCAAGCAGAAGAGTCTGCCACAGCTCAGCCCTCCTCTCCAAGGCACTGAATTTGTCCTGGGCATCTTTTCACAATCAGAAATTTAATCTTGCCTTCACCTGAAGGGTGGCCTGGTTACATCCAATGCCTTCTCAGAGGTGTTTGCTCTGGCTTGTCCTTCTGGTGAAATCCAACAACTCCAGTTCTTTTCATTCCTCAGCTTCAGATCTGTGATGCTTTGGCATTTAGAGATGCGCACATATACTGTATGGTCATGCTGCATTCTAGTTCTCCTAATCACATCCTGGACTTCACTGTCTGGAAGGTTTTTCTCCCCAGTGGCTTACTGTCAAGTCAGGTGTTTATGCTTAGGGCAAGGTGTTGCCTGAAAAGATGTAGGTAATTCCACCTAGTTAATATGGCTAGCTCAGAACTGCTTCACATGGGTAATCTAGTCTGCACAGTTCCCACTCAGAAGAGAGATGGTTTCTGAAGTGCTGTTTGAAATCCCAGCCCCTCACATGTGTTTAGCCTGTTCTCAAGAAGGATGAGCCAACAGAAAGCGATGAGTTAGTTGCATTTGGTAAATCACAGTTTTACTAATGCTGCTGTCCATTCTGGTGCATAAATTCCCCCACAATCCATACTGAATGCTAAAATACCTGCTTCCCTTTGGTTTAAAAACACACATTAGTTGCAGTTTTTAAGATGGCATTTGGAGCCTTTTGAATACTTAGAGACTGCATCAAACACACAAGAAAATGAAGTGTGGAGATCACAGAAAATTCCACTTTGTGGGACTATGGAAAATGGAAGGACTGCTTATATATTCTTCTCTGGCCTTGCTCAGAGAGGAGGCTTGGGGAGGATGACATCCTCAAGGATGACAAAATAATTTGTCCGAAGATGGAATAAACTTGAATCTGGGAGTTTTGAGGTCAAGTTCTATGTGTGCCTTTCAATGCAGTTATTGGAGCTGTACCTGTGCTCCTGTCTTGTGCCTTTACCCTCCTCTTCCCAAAGAAATAGATATAAAAATTCAGGGGTATAATCTCTGTTAGCAAGTCTTTAGTGTCTGGTCATCGAGCAATATGGTGGGGACAAGCATACAGCCTGGACTAGGGCCTGGTTATTAATTCACAATTAATGTTACAAAATCATGCCCCACACATGGCCCTAAATACCCGTTAGCATATGCATGTATGGCTGCTCACTGATGCATTCAAAGATCAATTTTTCCTTTGGTCTACTTCTGCTGGATGTCTGTTTCCTGCCTGATGCCTAACAGCATCCCTCTAGATGGATTTGTGCAGGTAGTGTAGAGCAGACTTTGCTGTCATGGACAGACACGTTAGCAGTGCCTTGAGATGCAGTCTTGGTTACTTTTTTCATGTCTCTCCCTTCTGATCACACTAATACTACCCACAGCAGAACTGCAATAAAGGTTCAGTCCAGAGAAGGAAAAGGATAGGATTTACTGAGGCTGAGTTTAAAATCTTTTATTATTTAGCTTTGCCAAACAGATAATGGAATCCGAAGTTGATTTGCTAAAATGTTTTGAAGTGGATGCCACCCCTGCCTGAGACAAAGAGGACCTCAGTGGTAGCAGGGACCTTAGGCTATGGCAGCAGTTCAAAAGAACACCTTTAATTTTGTATGCAACAATGTAAACTTCAAAAATAGTAAACTATAACCTTTCCCCCCCCTTTTTACATAGCATGTGATCTATCACAGATAGAAATTTAATGGCGAACCAAAATCGCGTAAGTAAACATCCTGGTGCTTACAAGTTTCATAAAAAGTGTTACATTTGATGTAAATATCTTACATTTTTAACTCTTAACACTCACAATTATGGAGTAAAAGCAATTGGCGATTCACCCCCTTAGTCCATGCTCTCAGACTGTACATCAGCAACCACGCTCTTGCCAGCCCCTTTGATCATTTTCGGTCGGATTGTCCCACACATGGCCAAGATTTCCCCTTCCTCACATTGGCATTAATCAAGCGCAGCTCCACACAGGGGTAAAACCTGTGAAGTGAGAAGAGAACCAGGTCTCCTGCGCTCGAACTTGCAGTCCCCTGGGCCCCACGCTCCCACAGAAGCCACAGCGTGTACGGGAGGCACGTCCTGATGTCAGTGGGAATTTGGGGTCCTCTGGGGCCACAAACCTGAGCCCTGCCTTTGCAAGTGCCTCGCAGCAGGACCTGGTTCTGCGTGGATAAAGACAAGAGTTCTGTAGAAGGCACTGGATTTCTCTTGCATGATTTTAAACGTGGACTACAGTCGTATGCAGAATAAGGAGATTGGGCTCTAGACTGCTTTCTCTCTATGCTTTAGTGCAAGCATTTTTTGCGCTTGAATTTTCCCTGTTTGCAGCGCAACATGCGCTCATCTACATAGAGTGATTTCTAAATCTTCCTCCCACTCTTCCATCCCATCTTCCCGTCCCCAAAAAGATTCCCTTTTTTTTTTGCTCCTTGAAAACTTTCAAAGTACAGCTCTGGTCAAAAATAAACATGTGATGTAGCATAGCATTTGTTTCTTTTAAATCACAGTGTGCAATGCATCATTCAGTACCTAATGTACAAAATGTCTGCCCTGCTTTTCATGAAAGTCATTCTTTAAAATAACCTATGCAAATATATTTTGACTATATATTACATTCATTTAAAAAGAGAAGAGAGGTTCTTGGTTTGCAGTTTTTTTCAGTGTACTACTTAAGTGAAAGATCAGATGTGAAAAAAGTACAAGCAAACTGGACATGCCAAGACTCGATGCTTTAGATGGTGATCATATCAAAACTGTACAGGTATGTACACCGTGTTGGACAGGTGTGCTTCTTCCCAAGAAAAGACCTTTGCATCATCATATGTAACGTTAACCACAAAGTTTTGGTAAAAAGAGCATTTAATGAGCAAAGGATGACATGGAAGGGCGAGTTCTCCGGCTTTTATTAGGCAGTCCTGAAGCAATGTCTCCATTCCCTTCGGGAATTTCTTCCTTCTTCCGGACTTTGAGACGTGTGAGGAGCTTTATTACCCAGACATCCCACTCCTCTGGCAAGAGCAACAGGAGGAAGCCCAGGCCAATAATGATGATGGCAATTACTCGGACACTATTGAAGACAATTTCACTCGTGTAGTGATCAACAACTGTGTGGAACATTGAATGGGTGTTATTACATGGGAAAAGACATTAGGACAGAATCCCCTTCCCTCCCCCTCACCTCCCCAGCTCAGAGGGCTGGCTGTAGCGGGAGAACATGGCCATGGAGGCAATGGTTGCAGGAGCTCTGTCTCCTGCTGGTTGAGCACACAGCAGGGTATGTCCACCAACAGCACAGGAACTCCTGCTGAGGTGCAGGGACACAATGAAAGGGGCATTTCCCTTCCCTGCACAGCAGCTCCTGATTGCAAATTTTTCTTGTCACCCTGAGTGCCCTGTGAAGTAAGAAACCCTGCCCGGGCTGAGCCATCCACACACTCTGGAGGGATCACACCTTTTGGGAACCAAATCTGCCAAAGCAGTGCCCAGCTCTGTGTGCACTTTCTCAGCATGAAGCTGGGAGCTGCCACCTGTACTGTGGCACCAGCTGAGCATTCTGGGTTTTAGGAGCTGCTTTAGGTTGGGGTTGTGTCTGCACTCCCCTGGCCAGTCCTCTCAGACTCTGCGGTTTCTTGGCTTTCACTAGATTTCAGAAAAACTGTCAGAGAAATGTACCAGGCCATGTCCAAAATTGAATTGTCCAGTGTTCTTGATGATGAACACCCGCAATGTTATTTACCAAGGCAAGCAGAGTTACTAGTACCTATCTGCTCTAAAATGTAAGCAATTCTATTTGTTTGAATTAAGTGTTAAGCCTGCCTTGAAGAAATCATTAAGAACTGATTTCTGCTTTATCCATAGGTTTTTATTCCAGCCCAGAGATGAATGTCTTCAAATCTACTTTGTTTTTCAGTATGCAGGCTTCTTCAGACAGTAATTTAAAAAACAATTTTAGGGATTATGAATATTCATGTAATATTATACAATACATATAGAATAATTTTTTAATCAGTGTTATCTCTATCAGTCTTCGAGAGAAGGTGCAAAACATGTTTAATAAATCTATTTTCTTTTATCCCTGCTGTGTATTTGAAAGGCCACAGATTTAATGTATTCATTAAGATGCAAAAGACAGAAAATCTTACCTGCATTCACTGGGACGCTCAGTACAATTCCAAGAGAAATCAAGGTGGGGTAGGTAATAGCAATCCCAAAATTTAGTAGAATATTGAATGCTGATGAAGGAAAGAAAAATGTCTTTTAGTACAGTGAAATCAGGCAGAAGGAATGTCACTTGAAACACGCTTTATTACTCTATTTGTTGTTCAAATAAAGGGTACATCAACTTCTTGTTTTTCCTGAAGATACCAGAGGACAAAGCTCTGTCTGCTGCATGCCCACCTGCCTGAGACATTGCTGTTTCTGGGGAACTCTGTATCTCTCTGGAGTCCAGTGGCAGGATCAGGGTGGGTGTTGGGTACAGCCTGTCTCTCAGTGTCATGTGCAGTAATTCCCACTCTTTATATTGATCCAGTGATCCCCTTGGCCCTGCTGAAAGACTTAACACTCTTCATTTGAGAGATTTCAGTGGAACAGGAGCTTCTGTCTGGGTGGTTTTTTGTAGAAAACCTGCCTCCAGTTGCAGGTGGAAGTTGCTATAAACCTAGCCCTCTTTCAGGCAGGAACTTGCTAAATATAATTTCATACCATGAAATTATGGTATCATTACTATGGAATGATTATAATATCATTCCATTGTAATACCATAGGCAGTTTGTGGGGTGTTTCATGACAAATTAATAATTGCTTTGGATCAAATTCACCCTTGTTTTAAGGCGATCAGCTTTAGCAGAGTCAGGAGAGCCTTGCCAATACTGAGCTTGTTGGGAGCTGGGACTTCAACTGTCTTCCAGTAGTATCCAAGTATTGCACATGCCTGGAATTGCTTGCCAAGTTCTGCACCACTTCCTTACAGACACCTTCCACTGAGTCCACTGATAAGCAACCTGGAAGTACTTCTGGAGTTGTGATTGTTCAGGGTAAAAGGAGATGGGACTCAAGACAAGGGTAGAGAAGAGCTCTTTCCAGCAGAAATTAATGTTTTAGGAGAGGGGATTCTAACATCCAGTTTAGGGACCAACTGTGGCAGCAAGTCAACACACCTAGTTTAACAATGAACAACATCATGTTTCTGGTAACCCTTAAAACTTAGATTGGCAGTCCTCCCTGCTGGGCTCCTTTGGTGGCATAGCAGTGGCAGCAGGAGAGAGGACTGCCACCTATCAAAATGTCCATCACTGTGCAACACTACATTTTCAAAAGTTTCCTCCTCTTTAGGAGTAGCAATTAGCAATTACTGCAGGCAGCAGAGGCATTGGCCTTGACTGGGCTGGCCTAACCTTGCTGTGGGGATGCTGATGAGCCCCAGGTAATGCCCTTCCAGCAGGGCTGCTTCCATCACAGCACGGGCAACTGTTGCCTGTCTCTGTCACACAGAGTTCATGAGTAGGAGGTAGGACAAGATTTACAATTTAATCCCACAGCACCTTCTAGAGAGAGACACAGTATTTTGGTGTGGTAATAACAGCAGAAGCAAGGTCTACATTGCCCTAGGAATGGGCCCTCTCATAATATCTCAAGCTAATAATTATGTTGAGAAGAAGGGACAACAGTTCCAGTATGGGAAAGGCTTGCAGTTTCCACCAGTGGCCAGTTTCTGGCACCCTCCTCCACCCTGAGCAGTGTGAGAGCCCCCTCATCTACTCACTCAATAAGAGAATTGAAAATCCGCAGAGGTTCCCCCAAGGAATGATGTCAAAAGAGCTCCAGTACTCCACTTTGGTAAAATAAAGGATGACAGGAATACAGGTAACGAAGAGGACGTTGAAGACAGCTAACACAGACAGGAATAAGGCAGCTTCTCCAAATTTAGCACTGCCCAAAAGAAGTTTGAATAAAACCTAAAAGAGGAAAATACATGAGTTTAACTCTCTTGCACCACATCCCTGGAAGGCTGGTGCTCTGTTCTGACACCTGTGCAGTGATTCTTGCTGGACACTTGGGACAACTGCTCATGAAATTGTGGTGAGCAGCTTGTGTGGCCCAGCCTTCACCCTCCTGGCACCCCATGGAACACAGGCAGAGGCAGCTGCCAACTGAGTCCATGCAGAAAAGGGATTCCGCATGGTTGTCTGTGCATATCCTGAAAGGGAAGGTCACTAACCCTAACTTAGACTCTTCAACCCTAGCTTAGACCCTTCCGTCTTTTTTCTGCACCTCCAGAAAACCTGACATTAAGAAGACTGTGGAGCAGGGCAGGGGGAGGAGACGAAGCAATCCAGATGAAGTATCTCCCTCCATGAGACATCACTGGTGCAGGCCTTTGGCTGCCACCTGAGCGGTGCTGTGGTGGTGGGCAAGCACAGTCCATGCTGACTGGCTATCCTTTCACCTTCTCCCTGGGAACTCATCTCCAGGAGGCAGATAGCAGAGCAACAGTGCCACAGCCCAGAGAGCAGATGCAGCCTGAGCTATGAGACTGCAGGGAGGGATTTAAAAGCTTTGGTTTGTTAGTGGGAGAAGGAAAAAGAGACAGTAGAAATGAAGGATGCAAGCAGCCCATCTGGCTTGGGACTTCCTGTGGACAGGTCTGGAGTCTGCATTAGTTTTCACCACACAGCTGCAGAGATTCTGTTGGATACCATGGTCTGGGAACAGTTTTCCTCTGCTGCTGGCTGCAGACCAGGACAGCCAATGGACTCTGACTTAGTGGTTTGTGCTACACTGGCAATCCCCCTCACCAGTGTCAGTTCTCTGCCTACACAGAGCAGGCAAGTCTGCAGGGCTGCTGTGCTAGCAGGGCTCTACCCACTCCCCCATCCCACAACCATCACTGGCCTGTGATGTGAGCTGTGTTGCTGCTCTGCAATATGGAGCAACATGTCCCAAAAGCCACTTACTCCTCATTTCCCACCTGAGGACAATGTGTTGTGTTGCCCCCAGCAGGGCCACCTCGACCTGTCCTCCTACCCCAGATACGCAGTGGCTCAGCTGCACATGGTGAGGTCTGCCTGCCTGCAGATGTGCCTGCCCCTTTGGCACACACCACTCATGGAAACTGAGCCAGACTGTGGTAAGCAAGAGCAGGGTGGCAGCAGCAGTGGCAGCAGCATGTGCTGCACAACAAGCTGCAGAGCTTCATCTGTCCTGGCATGCAGAGCAACTGCAGAGTAACTCCCTGCTGGCACTGCCACCACCACCCTCCTGTGCACAGGCCCTGGTGGAGCAGCCCTGAGACTCCCATTCCCAGAAAGAGCAGCAGTGTCATGGGAAAGGGAACACAGCTAGGCTCTAGCCTTTCATTTTCTCTGGTTTGGTGGGCCATGTCTCTGGTCCTGCAAGGAAATGCTCTGATAGAGGAATGAGCTGTATGAAACTTCATAACCTTCCTAATGTAAGATACTGTCTGATCTGAAAAAGTGAGCAGAAAGCATTGCAGCACTGTGCTCAGGGGCACAGGCAGATGCTTCTCATTTTGGCAAGTTTCCCTGGACTGCTGGTGTTAGGGCTGCAGGGCTCTCCTGGCCAATTCCTCTTGCATGACTGGTACAGGGCAATTCATTACATCAGATGAAGCTGTCTATGCCTCCTCCTAATGTATGCATCCAAGCCAGGGTGGGCAAACCACACTCTACAAATGCTTATTCCTCACTGCAGACTGTGACTCTGAGCACTATGAGCAGCACAGAGGCAAGTGCCCAGAAGTGTTTCAGGCTGAGTGAAATGGCTCTGCTCAGCAGAGAAGGCTGCATCTTACATGTAGTGCAGCTTATCCAGCTGCTTGGGATGAGGTCTTGATTCACAGGCATGTACTTTGCATTTTAAGGATGCAACTACTTCCATGATAAGCAATGCTTTAAGCCCAACACAGGCTACATATGTTACTGAAGGAAGTCTGGCAAGGGGAGGTAACAGTCACTTGAAGAAGCTAAATCTCTGCAGAGTGCTTCCAGAATGAGTGCTTAAATCCAGAATCTATGGAAAAGCATTTTTCCTGAAGGTGGGACATCGGTAAATCCTCCCCCTGGTGGAGGAGCACTGGAGAAGACTATTCCAAGGAAACAGGAATTTTTTATCCTTAGTGAGAGCAGACATCAAAGCAGTGCTGCAGTGCTGCAGAGCCAGTGTTTATGGCAGAGCTCTCCAATAAGGGCACACGGCCATGAACTGCACAGAGGTTTGCAAGTAAGACAGGAACAGCCCAAGTGAGTGACGAGAGTGACAGGCATCTTTCTGGGGGGAAAGAGCCAGGTGTCCTTACCTTGTAGAGAGCAGACATTGAGGCAGAGCCCACTACCAGGGCTATCCCAATAACAGAGTGGCTGTGAAATCCATCGGCGTACGTCATCATAACTATCCCTGCAATTGCAAATATAGCAGCCACGATCTGGTTGGAGACAAAGAAAGCAAGCAAGAAAGTGTTACTAGACAACCCCCACGATGAAGAAGCAGGCAGATTTACATGCCAGTGCAGTACTTCTGCATCATCTGCTTATGTAGAAAATAGTAGCAAGCCCGGGCCAATACCCAGGGAGCAGATGCTGCCTGCCCTCGTGGTTTCCCTGGCTGCAGGGAAGCTGCAGGCAAAGCTGCAAAGGAGTGTCTGCTTCAGGCGTGTGTGACAGGCCAGACTGCAGGGCTCAGTGCCTCCAAATGAGCTGAAGTGGGGATTTCATCTCTGTCACTGATCTTCCCCACCAGTGGGTCCCTGCAGCCTTTGCATGACAATAATACACAAGTAATAATTCCCTGGAGCTTGCAGAAAAGGCTTCGAGTCCTGTTGAAGTTTCGGAGGAAAAAGGTTATAGAAATAAACAAGGAAATAAAATTCATACAACTACTTTCCAGGCTAGACGAGTAATTTCAGAGAGTAGGAGGAGGTTATTTTTCAGCTAGCTATGCACACCGCAATGCCTGAGGGGTGTCTCCCAAACAGAGGGAGCATTCACAAAGGCAGGGGACGTGCTGCCCTGATATACCAGCGTCAGCAAGAAACCCCTGGCTTCTCTGGGACTGTCCTGCCAGATACCTTCAGCCTCTTAGGGTGGTAATTCTGGGATGAATAGGGCTTTCTGTATGCTCACACTTCTGGCTCTGCAGGGCTGTGCACGCCCTGCTTACACCACAGGCCTTTTGGCTGCACAGTCGTGGTGATGCCTCCAAGATGACTGGTCTATTAGTTTATTTTGATCCACAGATGGGTAAGTGCCAGCCAACTGTCCTCTCTCCCAGGACCAGACTGGGGTTTCAAGCCCCATCCAGACTGCAGCTGCCTACGCATCCATGAGCATATTCTCATCTTTCCTGCTTCCCACCAGAGATACCAGGGCTGCTGTGAAGATGCAGGGGGAAAGTCTGTGTGCCAAGCTCTGCTGCTGCCTGATCAGCAAGATGTGGCAAGGTAGTCTCTTTACCAGCTGCAGGTCCCAACCCCAGCAGCACCAGCAGCCTCTTCCCTGGGCTGAGGGGGGCTGGTGCCAGGGGACACCCATAAACCAGACAATCATCCAGCAGATCCTTCCCGCACACTGACATCAACACCTTCAATTTCCTTTAACACAAAAATGGCCCATTTTTGCAAACGAAATCTTACCAATTTCTCCACAGGTGTTGCTGTAAATGGCAGGGTGGCATAAGGCAGAATGCTGATTTATGACTTGAGCAGGGTGGAGCCCAGTACAAACTGCAAAAGCTGGGTACACACGCTGCAGATTCAGAGAGGTTCAGATACAGCATCTTGGCTTGCAGCCCTGTTGGCATCTGGTCTCTCCATGCACAGCTGTGGGCCACCATTTCTAAAGTGAAGTTTTGTGGTGGTGTGACTGGGTCCTATAGTCCAGGACAGGCTTCTTTCTAAGGCAAGGAGAGAACCCCCCCTGCATGGCTCTACAGCAGTATGAGGCAGTTCTCTCATCAGTGTGCTGATGCTTGTCAAATCAAAATTCAGACACTGTGCAGCTTCAGAGGCACAAGAAAAAAGGTCATTGAATGAGACTAGCATGAGGCAGGTGCACAACAAGGAAAAAGAGATTTGCCTTCATCCACCACATAATTAAGTGAAGGAAAGTTTTGCTGTTGCACCCTGTGGATGTGTAAATTTTACAAGGATAAACTCATGGAAGAAAAAATTCCATCAATGACTATTAGCTATGGAAACACTGCTTCCCTCTCAGGAAGTCCTTGAACCTCAAATTGTTGGAGGCTGGAAAGTCTCATGAGGCAGTATCATTACAGGCTTTTCCTATTTAGATTTTTCTAGGTGTCCACTACAGGCAGCTGCTGCAGGCAGGCTTCTGGGGCAGAGGCACCTTTGCTCTGACTCACTATGGCTCTTTGGAGAGTTGCAAGGTACCTGGCTCAGGCTTAGCTGTAAAATGGCAACTCTATACCTTCCTTCAACATCACCTGTGCTACAGATGAGTTGACAAAGAGTGGAAGATGCAGCATTTCCTGCAGCATCTGCTCCAGGTATGGCTGTCCTTCTGTGTGCTGTATGGGGCTTGTCCGGCCTTCACTGGAGGGCTGAGGAGCACCACCTTCCAGGCTGTGGCATCCAGCTGGCACCTCCAGGGCTGCCTCAACCCCCACAGGCAGCTGTAATGCCTCTGCACTGGAAACTTGGGGGTGCATGCATGAACTGCAGAATGAAAAGTGTCCAGCTTTGCTTTTAACATCAGGAGCTGATCAGCTTCAGAGCACCTTCCAAGGCACCATGTCTCTACAGTTTGAGATTTGCTAGGATATGTGTTTCCAAGCCCCACAGGCAGATGTGCTTGTCTATGAGGTTATGAACACAAGAGGCACTTGCAGGTGATGGCTCTCTTGGATCCTGAGCTGTTTTATTCACTGTAGCACGGAGGGAAACACCAAAGTCAAAGATCAAAGCAAATAAATGCAGTCTGCAAACAGTTCTGCTGGGGCAGAGGTCCTTGCTTATTCCATCAAGCATGTCACAAGTGTCAGATGAGTCTTGGCCTCACTTTGCAGCCTCCTGTTGACCTGCCAGGAGTGTCACATACACCTTCTCTGAAAGCCTTTCAGCCTTTCTATCAAGCACCTTGCTAGTGGTGGTGATAGGCTGCTCACACACCACAGTGCCCACAGATGCACAGCACTGCAGGGTTTGCAGAGGCAGTGCTTCAGGCACTCACAGCTTCATTATGTGTGTGTCTTTGACACCTCACAGCCCAGTCAGTTGTTCTCTGGGCACAGTGAAGGGCAAGGGGGAAAAGCTCAACTTCATTATGAGAGATGAGGACACTTAAAAGTACCTGAATGGCAAGGATGGGGACTTGTAGCTTGCCCTTACATTTAAATTCCAGCTAAATTGTGGTTTATGTGCTTATAGAACTCGTAGTTGCACTTCTGAAGGCCAAATAGGATACTTGTACTTGCTTTAACCCCACTGAGCTGCTGCCTTTCTCACCTTGCCTCTGTCAGTGGGCATGAACAGGGACACCCGAATGCGCAGCCAGAGCTTTGCTGTGGCACTATCCATCTGCTGCACTGGTGTGGGGACGGAGCAGGAATGTGGGAAGATACTCTCCCCCTTGCAGCCTTGTCTGCCACATACCCTCTCAAAGGGTGCTTTTAAGAGGGTCAGCAGCTCTGACACAGGGTGGGCCCAAGGGACCCCGTGCTTTGGGGCCAAGCTGTGTGGTGGCTGCAGGCCCATGGTCACTCCCAGGGAAGCCCTAGCAGCTGTCTTTTCTCCTGGTTGCCAGTGCCAGGAAGACAGTGTGTTGGGGTCATCCTGAGGTTATCCCCCAGCAGTGACACTCTTTCTGCCTGTTGTTTTTCACATGGGCTGTACAGAAAAGAGAGGAAAGAGGGAAGAAAATTATTCTCTCCAAGAATAAGACTCCGTGAAATGTCCCTCTGCAGACAGGAGTGCACCAGCACTCCCACTATGCCACACAAAACTGGGTGGTAGAACTGCTGTGTGGCCATGTGCCCTTCTAATCCCTAAGGAAAAATGCCTCCTCACTCTCATACAGCCACAGGTCAGGATGCCAGAACTGTTTAAGAGCAAATAGACCAGTCTGTCTGCAAACCCCTTCTCCCTCCACCCAGGTCCCTTGCTGGCCTGTCACCTGGGAAGGAGACAGCTGTGTTCCTTCTTGGATTCAGGATACAGCTTGTTCTTTCTCGTGAAGGCCCCCTGCCACAACCTCACCAATGCCAGGTTCCACAGGGAGGGGCTGGAACACATGGCAGGAGTCTCACACAGCCACCACTGCCCTAGGCCTTGTTCTGCTTCTCTGCTTCATTGCTGCTTTCCCAAAGTAGTGCAGATAGGAAACAAAAGACAGCTGAACATGGCTGGGACATGGGTCTCCTCTGCTCCTTCCACTCCTTCTTCCCCTTTGAGAAGGGAGGCATACAGAACAGGATTCATCCCCCAGAGCATATCCCCTGCCATGGCACAAGACAACCTGCCCAAGAAGCTGCTGGAAAGTCCCCGACCATCCTTGCTCTTCCATCATGGCCATGCACTCAGGAGAGCCCAAGAAGCACCTCGGCTCCAGAATGTATGTGCCCATGTGGGTATCCCTGTACACACAGGTTGGCTTCTTTCCCTCCACAAGACAGTTGTGTCCCACGGTGAGAGATGGCACATTCAGACTGAGGAGCAAGCTGTAGGTGCAGTCCTGCAGTGGTCACCCCTCCATACGACATCTCTCCTGGTGTCCCACCAGTGCTACAGCTGATAGTGCCACAAGGGAGATGAAGATACAAAAATACCTTTTTTATTATCATTTATCAAAATGGCCAGCACATCCAGCTTTGATAACAATGAGGCTTCCCTAGCTCCAGGATCATTTCAGGATACCGTTGCTTCTGCACTCAAAAATCACAGTTAATTTATTTTCAGGGTAGGGCTACTTGGGCAGAGGGGTGGGCAGACACCAGCTGGCCACGCTGAGCTTTTGGCAGGTACATTTTGCAACCTTCCCGAGCAGCCTCTTGGCTGCCATCACTGAAAGGCTGGCCAAGCTCTTCTGCCAAATTCTCCTGCCAGAGCAGAATACTTCCTGAAAAGTTAACTCTCAGCTGCTCCATGCAACAACCTCTTCTTAGCACTACCAGCCTGGGTGGGTGAGCAGGGAGCTACTCAAGTAGTGGGCAGGAGACAGGCATAATTACAATTATTGCTGTTGATCTTGATTATTAATTAATATTAATTGGTGAAGCAAGGAAGGAGGGACCCACTGGTGCCTTTTCCTTGCAGTTGCTCCTGGCCCTGGCAGCAGCTCCTTGGCCCCGGGGTGGTGGGTTACCCACCCACCCACTCTGCTGCCAAAGGACGTGATGTGCTGAGGGCTCCTAGAGTGGCAGCAGGGTCAGCAGTGAGCTGAGGGGTTTTCTGATAAACCCTCTGCATGTGGCTCTGTGGCTGCTGCTGCAGAGGCATTTGCGTGGGGTGCAGGACTAAAGGTGTCAGCAGACATTTGGGGTGTCACCAGAAGAACAGCCTACAGCTGCTGGCCAAATGCAAGTCCCTGCAGACACCAACCTTCCATCAGTGACACATGCAGACACATGTTTCGGCCACAGGTGGGCGAGGACAGCCCAGCTCTCCTCTCCTGTCCGCAGCTGCTGCTACCTGACACGGATGCAAAAGACAACTGTCCACCCTGCAAGCCTGCTGTCACACGTAGAAAGGTGAGGGCCCTCGTAAATTCCCGGGATGGGACCAGAAGTGCATTGTGTGTAGCCAGGCTTGCGAGAATGTGCAGTTAGCAACAACCAGGTCTGGTGGCAGCCTGGGAATAGTCACTTGGAAGGCACTGGCAAGGGCTGACACACATCCACAGCAGCATGGAGATAGCTCATATCCTTTGTGACACACTCTGGAGCAAGCTACCTCTTTTCTGAGGCAATTTGCACAAAGGCACTGGGCTGGGGGTGCCAGGGGCTGCAGGAGCTCACAGGCACCTGGGAAGGCTGCAGGGAAGAATGCATCCCTGCTCTGCAAGGACTTCTGTGCCTGTGCAGCTGTCTGCATGAGTGCTGCTTGACTCAGCTGGCAGGAGGCAAGGGGTAAAGGAAAGGCACAAGGGTGAGGGGAAGAGGGGAGACAGAGATAAGGAGTCACTTACCCTCACTCCCATGAACCTGTCCCTCAGAACGATCCATGAAAGCAAGAACACAAAAGCTTTGTTGCAGCAGAACAACACGGAGACATCCGTAGTGTTTATTTTCTTTATTGCATGTAAGTAAAGGTAGTTTGTGAGTGTCCAAAGAACACCAAAGGGTGCTGCCTTGGTAAAAAACACCTTCAAAGTCAAGCCATTGTCTCCAAAAAATCGGCAGCACTCCCTAAAACAAGGAGAGAAAGGCAGTGTTATTACATAAGCCAGTCACAGTCTGCAGCAAATATATGGCTTTTTTTTGCTCCTCTTCTTTTCCTTTGGGGAAAGAGAGGAACACACCTTGAAGAGGAGGAAAAAAACAAGTTTCAGCTTCTGCTGTGACAGCCAGCACCTGCACGGGGTACAAACAGGCAGGGGCTGCAAACATGGGAGGGGGCTGCAAAGAAAGAGCAAAGGGAGAGATGACAACAGGAGGAGAAATCTCCCTCCTTCCACCAGTCCTTTCACAATGAACATCTTGAAGCAGTGTGGGGCCATCCTCCTCCCTTCACCCCTGTGGGCACCAGGATGCTGAGGGTCTGGGGTTTGCAACAAAGCCCCTAGCTCCCTGCTCCTGCTGAAGCCATGGGAAGCTGGTGCCCATCTGATCTCCCATCCGGGGCTTGGAAGAAGCCTTGCAGGACCCTGGTCTGGGAATTTTCCACCCAAGGGGTGGGACCTGGCTCAAATCTCCAGCAGCATCAGGGCAGGAGCAGGAGCGGAAGGCAGGCAGCTGCCTGCTCCCCCTGAGGTGAGAACATGGCATGGTAGCACCTGGGGACTGGAGCAGCAGTGGGGAGTCAGGAGCTCATGTGTGCAGTCCAGGGTGGGGGTGCTGTGAATCCTGAGCAGGAAGCAGCCTGAGCAGGTTCAGCCCTGGCACAAAGAGCAGAAGCACCAGCAGTTTGTTTGTGTCCCGAATGTAGCAGTGGGCAACAGGACACAGTAGGTGATGGGGTGCAGCTTGTCCCTGCTGGCAGGGCTGGCATGGGGCTGCAGGGGTGGGGGGGGACACCTGCCTGCAGCCTGTGCCTGCCTGGCAGCAGAGCTGGAAGCAGCCAGCTTCGTGGAAATTCAGTAACATAAAGGAGGAATGAATCAGCCTGCAGGGCTGGGGCTGTGGCCAGCAGCCTGCAAGGTGTGTTTGGGGCAGCCAACAGTGCCCTGGCCTGCACTGCCATTGCTCACTTCCACACCTGCAAACTCCCCTGAAGTACTTTATTTGAGTGTTTTGACAAGACCTGAGCAGAATTAAATTTACTGCTGACAATGATGGGCGAATAGGTTTTCACTGCTGTCATGAATTTCAAGCTGTTTGTTTCCTGAAACTGGGCATGTAAAGATCATTATTTGGACACTGATTGAAAGCATTGTTTTGATCCACTTTCCCAGAAGACAGAGCCGTACCAGATGAATACCTAAAATGCCCCCATCCATTCTTTGAGCCCTATGAGATCTTCGCATCCACAAGTCTACATCAGCCTACAGCCCCTCTGCTACAGCAGGTATAAGACTGCAAGGTAGAGGAAACACATATTTTGTGTTTACTGGATTTTTTTGTCTGCCAGTCCCTTGTATCATATCATAGCTATGCAGAACTTACCCATCTCTGGATGTGATGATCCTGTACTTTGGCTGCTATACATGGACACTTTCATTTGAGCTGCTGGTTCTGCATTGTGTTGCTCAGTGTCCCTTGTCCTCTGCAAAACTGTCTGCTGGCAGCAGCCTATTCCCTGCCAAACCCATTAACTGCCTCTCTGAATCAGTGGAAGAGCTGCCCATCTGCACTGCAAACCACAACCCAACTTCCCACCTGCTGGAGCTGTGCTGGGCTCTTCAGGGATGCTCATGACCCTGACAGATGCTGCCTGTGCTCAGCAGGTGGCCCTGATCCAGTCTCCTCTTCCACAAACACCATACCCGCTTCAGGTCTGGCCTTCAGTCCTGCACAGCACTGATTGTACCAGCCACTTGCCACAGGGGACACAGGGAGTGCAAAAGGAAGCAGAGACACACGGAAAAAGCCAGTCCCAAACTTCATTAGAGGCTTAAACCTTCTTCCTAAGACACCATGGAGGGTTTCACTGCCAGGGTGTCATAGGCAGCCAGCCTCATGCTCTGAAGAAAAAAAACACAGGCACAGTTTAAATTAATTGGTGTGAAGCAAGATTAGTATGAGAGGAACAGGAAGGCTGTACTCAACTGAAAGGACAAAAATGGAATTTATGTTGGGATTCGTCCTGGGGAAAAAACGTCCCTCCTGCCAAAAGTCTGTTCTCCACATATAGAATTGGCTATCACTATTTCATATACAGTAGAAACATGTGCTTTTACTGTCTTGTGGATCTGATTCTTGTTTACTAAATACCAATGGATTCCTATGATATCACAGCCTGGATCCCTGGAGCATCCAGTGTAGTGTCGTGCTGCCCCAAAGGACGGCCTTGCCCTGACATGGATCACGACCCTGAACTGCAGAGCCCAGTTTGGGAGTCTCTCTCTGCCTTATACAATAAAGCTTCCTTTTAGCTGCTCTGGCTGGCTTCACCAAGTTTGAATTACTTTGCTTAGGCTGGCTCCAGCTTTCAAAGGAGACCTCCCTATGGCAGACATTTCCTTACCCAGCACAGTGCTGTAAGGAAGCCTCTCCCTGAGGACTCCTAGGGCTGTGGAGGGTGCTGCCAGCCATGCACCCACATCCACAGTGAGCCCTGTTGTCCCAAACAGGGGCATTTCTGCAGATGGGCTAGATGGCTG
Organism: Trochalopteron elliotii; assembly: GCA_024734555.1. Taxonomy (NCBI): domain Eukaryota; kingdom Metazoa; phylum Chordata; class Aves; order Passeriformes; family Leiothrichidae; genus Trochalopteron; species Trochalopteron elliotii. The sequence goes on along the minus strand of JANPWX010000097.1, from coordinate 6,620,735 downwards.
CCTTGGACTTGGCATCTTCAGTGAAGTATGAGGAGCATCTGGGAGAATGTGGCATATTTTGTGCACCAGAATGACTATGTGCCATATAATAAACCTCTCGCAATTAACTGTTGCTCCAGGTTTGCCACTGCTTACTGGGAAAACTGATTTTTAACCTGGTGCCATAGCACAGCTTGTGAAGCCATACCAGGAAGCATTTGATGAAGGGAGTTTTCAGTGAGTAATGGTAGATAAATGGTTATGGGAAGCAAGGCAGGACTATGGTATTACCTACGCTGTAAGCTCAAACCAGACATGGATGACTCCAGAAAAAACAACCTTCACAGCTTAAATATTTTGACAGAACATTTGAACATAGCAGTTCCTGCTGTCCACTAATTTCTGGGCCCAGCACAGACATGGGCACATCCACCGTGTTAACCCCCACACTGTGTTAAAAGAGAAATTGTCATCCTAGACTGACCAAACCTATTCCTGGTCACATTACAGAAATCCTGCACCTGCTGCTCTCACTTGCCTCCTCAACCTGAAAACTGCTTTGATGCTCTCTTGACAATACAGTTTTGCTTCCTGGGAACACCCTGCTTTGCCCATGGAACAGTTGGACTTTGGGTGTGGACAACAGCCAGAAAGGTCATAGGGGAAAGTTGATGCAAAACTCAGGTGTGTCCTGGCCCTATAAATCCCAGGTTGTGCTGAGCATAGCTCCTCTTTGGCAGAGAAGCTGCCCTGCACAGCTCCTCTGCTGGGATGATCTCCCCCTTAATCTCTGTAATCCTCTATGTGAGGAGTAAACTCCTGCAAGTGCCAAGCTGTGTGCAGATAAGGTGGCAGCACACGGCAAGGAGCTGTGGCATTGCAGGATGTAATACTGTATTTTTGAGACAAATTATCTTCCTGCATTTTTTTCCTTGATTCTGCCATCATGAGCGGGTGCTCCATTGTAATCACAGCAATTGGTTTAAAATATAAATGCAAGGCATAAACAAAGGCAACAGCCGAGGTCTGTGTAAGACTGGAATGGAAATGTCAGAGGAAGGAGACTGGAAGGAAAATGTACTGGCTTTATTGCTGCAGCAGCAATACAGAAAAGTTTGCTTCCACCTAGGAGTGCCATGTCCATGCTCAGACAACCTGAAGACTGCTACAGTACTATAGGAACATGGGGTAAAAGATACTACAGAAAAGCCTAAGGTACAGTGATCTTTCGTTGGTGTCTTAACTCTAAATTGTTTGCTGGTTTCTTTAGCTTTCATGTACTAGATCTTGTTCTTCCTCATAAGTCTTTTAAGTGTGTACCTTCATTAACCCAGCAAATGGCAAATTAGCTCTACTCCGTTAGGCAAGTCTCCAGCACAATACTAGCAAAATAACTCTTTCACTGGAACCAAGCATCCCCAGTGAAGTAAATCAGAGGTCATCAGTGCCAAAATTCTATGTTAAGTAAGAGTTAATTATATTGAAAGCAGGTGTTGCAGTCAAATAAAACTTGCAAATGAAATATGACAGTAAAGCTCCACTTTTTCCCCACTGTGTTCACAATTATATTTAACACTATTTACCTTCCACTGCCTGTTTTGTCTTGAACCATTGCTAGGCAGGGGTGATGTTTCCCCACTTCTCTGAAGCTCGTGCAAATGAATTTATAAAATCTTGCCAACACTGGAATGAATGTTTTTTTCCCTATTTTGAAAAAAGAAAATCCCACCTATGAAGAGGAAAGGTAGACAAGAACCAGAAAAAGTACACACAGTGTGTTGCCCCAGGCTAGGGGTTTGGTCTCTTGATACTTTCTGCAGAACAAACCTATGCCAAAAAGGTTTGTAAGCCATTGAATCTGTCATTAAATCTTTGGGAAATTTGCAGTAAAGTAGAAAATTTCTAGGAGTAAGTAATACATATCCTAAGGGAATACTTTGCACAAGCCAGCTATTTCTCCTTTCCAGACTGTTAATTTTTGCTAGAATTTTTTCATTGTCTCAGTGCTCATACTGGATCCTCTTCCTCCAAACCAGATTTGGATCTGCTGTTGCTCTTAGAGGGTAATATTATTTCTTTGTAGACTGTGCTTCTTACTTTGACCTTGCAAGGTTTGTACCTGCAAATTGAATTTGGCTAAATTGCTTCTGATTTTCAGCAGAGTGAGCATCACCTCCCTGGAGCACAGCAAAGCCACCACTGTGCCAGTGAATCTGTCTTCTTGATTAGAGATTGGCAGGCAAAACGTGTTTTGCTAATCCCTGCACCAATTAGGCCTGCATGGAGAAATAATCTGCAGATGTGCAACAGTCTTACATTTTCTGCTCAATGTACAAAAAAAAAGACATGGACTAAAATGTCATGCCATGTCTTCTGGGAGGACTTGCAAGCCAATTGTAGTAAGCAAAAGCAAAGCAGACAGACATGATGCACTGACAGTAATAGGAGAGAGGGAAATTTGACTCAAGTTTAATTTCTTCCAGTGAAAAAAGCCCACAAGGACATTTTTTGCAATTCATCCTGTTAGGGCAACAGCATCTCTCATGCATTAAGCTCACTAGTGGTGGTAAGTATGACTGCTGTAAAGATGAAAAATGCAAGTTAACTCAATACATCCTTCAAGAATGGTCTCCAGGAAAGTAAAGATGTGTTTTGCAGAAAAAAGGATCATGCCTTCAGCTTTGCTTCCTTCCCCTTTGAGCCACCACTGACCCAAAGGGTAACCATGACAAAATCAGCCTCTCAGGTGGGTGGATTTCAAAGCAGTTCAAGAAAAGGGTGAGATCATGAAACCCATTTTACACATGTGCAAGCTGGGGCACAGAGAAGCAAAGTCCCTAGGTGCTTTAAAGTGGCAGGAGGAGGGATGCCTGTTGATTGCACCTTCAGAGAGATGGGGATTTGCTTTTTCTGCATGTTTACTTTATAGCCAGCTCCTGTTACTTATCAAGACAGTCCCTGAGTGCCTTTTTCCTGAGTCACCACAGGTTCACATGCCAGCAGAACAGTTGCACGGAGGCTCCTGTGGTGTGTCCCAGATCATAAAATGCTGTGAATAAACCTGCTAGCCTCAGCACTTTGCAGAGAGATGCCCAGGACTCCTGCCATGGCTTTTATTGCCCTGCTGGTCTAGGCTCCTACAACAAAACCAGTATACCCCTGCCTGCAGCTTTCCTCAGGAAAACTGCTTCCAGTTGCTGGAGAGCACACGCTTCTCCTCAGTTTCCATGGGGAAGAGGTCTGAGACTCATCCTGGGTGTGCTGATGTGCCTTGCCTGCCCTGCTGCCTGCAGCGCCTACTGAGGAAGGCTGCAGCCCGTGGCCAAGGACCTGGCACTCCACAGAGATGTCTGTACTTATCCAGTCCAGTCTGTCCATGCTGGGGACTGAACTAGGGCTGCAAACCCTGGCCCTTCAGCCTCTCATTATACCCTTCCTAACAGGAATGGCAGCACTGCAGCCCTGGAGGTAACCTCAGCCCCAGGGACAGCACTGGTTTCTGGAGATGGATGCAAAGGGTGGCTTATCTAAAACACTCCAATGACTTTTTAATGTCCATTGTCACATGCATATTTTTCTGTAAGCACATTATTAAATACAAGAAATTACCACAGAAGCCAATCGAGCACTCAGCTGCCACTTTTAAATGTCTGCATCTGTGACTGACTCGATTACTTGTTTCTACACTTAGTTTGGGGCTGGTGTTCTGCCTTTAAACTGTTATCTGTTCTGGGAGTTTCCAGCTCATTTGCAGAAAATACATTCTGAGAGGCAATGGAATGAGAAAATTGTCTTCTCTTAAATTAAACAAAAAATAAATGAAATAAAAAATCCACAGACTGACCTTCTCTGAACTAGAGAGACAGAAGCAATTGGTTTTGCTCAGCACTGAGCAGGTGCCATACTAGACGTCTGCACAATAAATGGTCCCAGGAAATGCTTAGCTATGGATTTACATAATACACCAGAATGGCTCCAAAAAAAGCAAATAATACAAATCTTACAAACCACCTGAATATACATTTTCAAGACAAGTCTTAGAACAGACTCAGAAACCTTAATGAGAGACTGTTTAAACTAGCATTTAAATAAAAAAAGTTTAAAAGAACAAGACCGAACCACATTTCAGAAAATGCAGCAAGTATTCCTGGCAAGAAGCAGCTTTTCACGTGACAAGATACCTTCAGCAGCCATGCAGCTGAAAGTATCATGAATTATCCAACATTTTCTGCCTTTACACCCCAGAGGTACCCAGAGCCTGAAGTACTTTATGCTCTTCTAGACAACTGGCATTTTACAAATAAAATGTAAGACTGTTGCTATGTGCAAGCTCCAAACACCCACAGACCAGGCAGACATCACACTTGAACACAGAAATGAGCTTTTTAGTTACACTCAAAGATTGCTCTGTGGAGCACCTTTATTCTCAGCCCACGAGAAAGGCTTGACTTGATCTGGTGTAGCACTCAGGGTTGGCCTCAAATCTTTGTCAGAGCCCACCAGAGCAGGGGCCAGGAGGTACTCACATTGGACATTTCCCACCACAGCAGTAGTGCTGAAGCTGAAAGGGGCAGGAGAAGAATGAAAGATTCAAAGGTTCCTGGGGGTTTCTGGCATTCCCACAGTACAAGAAGAGGGACAGCTCCTGCTGGTGTTTGAGACCGGGCTGGGAGACAAGCTGGGGGGAACTGAACCATTTGCACAGGGGGGTGTGATGAAGAGTATGTCAGGACCCACCACCATGCCCAAATGGAGTACAGGCAAAGGACTGTCAGCTCCAACAGCACCAGGTACAGCCAGGCACAGGCAGCCAGGCAGGGTGTAAGGAGCAGTTAATGATCTGTATGGAAACTAATGACAGTCCTTAGGGAGCTTTGGAGCAAGCTGAGAAAATGAGCAGCAGCACATCATCAGACAGCATTTACTCAAGAGTTCAAAGAAGCCCAGGAATGAAATAGGGAATTCATAACAGGGCTCTGTAATTCCCTTAAAACAGCCTTCTTGCCCAAAGCAAATGTCACATTGATTCTTTAAATCCGATTTGTGCAGTGACTATGGCTGGCCATAAAATTCAAAGATGACCATTGCTAGTTAAAGACTGCACCTCTTCCTCATCCTGGGTTCATCAAGGAGCAAAAAGGACAGGGAATGCCCAGTTCAAGGAGCACAGCCAGGTGCTGCAGGCAGTATTTTCATCCCAGGAAATTGGCTGCTGAGTAGGTGTCCTTAAGGCCTAAGCCCAGCAGGTACTCCTGCTTGTACCATGCACCTAATGACTGCTGCCATCCTCAAAACCAGAATACTGACTGCTTGCAGCAACTTAGTGCTGATGAATTCAGACCTTCCTGAGGATCTCCCGCTGCACCAGTCATATGGAAGTGGCCTACGGCTGCTGGGTCTCCAGAGGGACCAATCCCCTAAAGGCTCTTGCTCCTCACTTTTATCCTCTGCAGCTGCAATTAGAAAAACGCTTGGGGCTCTGCCTGCCTGAAGGAAGGCCTCTCACCTCTGCAGGTGCAGCTTCTCCTAGACAGGGAGCAGCACAGCACCACAGCTCCTCAGCCTCCTCCGCCACCTGGGCCCAGTTGGGGGCACACACCCCAGCTCTGGGGAAGGGCATCCCAGCTTTCAGAAGATCTGCTTCAGGGCCTTTTTCCTTGCCCACTGCAGGGGGGTGTTGCACCAAGGAGGGGGGGCTGTGTTTTGGGAGGCTTAGGAGATGCACTGGCACCAAAGTCACAACTAAACTGTGTCCTGCATGGCCCATGAATGGGTTTGCTAATGTTGGCCTCCAAAAGGTTAGTTAATCAAACTGTTTTTTGGAAGAAAACCTGAACCACAAACCCACATTATTTTTAATGTAACCCAAGTGGATTAGGCAATTCCCTGCTGGTCCCAGTGGTCTGGAGAGGCACTTTATGCAATGCTTCAGTACTTCATTTACTGAAAAGATGAAAAACACGGAAAGCTTTCCAGGGAAAGCACTTGGAAAGGGCACCAGGAGGTTGAATTTGAGGTCCATAGTTTATCACAGATTTTCAGTGTGAGTTTGGACAAGTCCCCCAGCCAGCCTGTCCCCCCTTGGCAGTGGGGTATGAGGGTACAGGCTCGCTGTTATTTCCCAGGGCTGTGTTGCGGAAAATGCAGTCAAGCACTTGTGCGGTGTTGGGTGTGTGGTGAGGGACAGCATATACAAACTGAAGCAGAGAAAACCTAAACATTAGACTCTCAAGGCTTTGACTGCCGGAGTCAACATCATCACTGCTCTCCATCATCATCCAAAATTTCCATTGACGTCAGTGGATGTTCTGGGTGTGAAAGGCCTGCAGACTCTGAAACTGTGCAGCGATTGCTTGTGGATATCTTAAGCATGCCCTCATGTGATTTATAACCAGCTTGTCCTCTTCAGCTGTGACCTGAACCACTTAGTACTTTTTGGAATAGTCAGAATGAAACTTTTAGGAGAAACTGGCCAGCTGGCATCCTGTAAATTGGATTTTTGTAGTGGTTGGCATAGGCACACCAGGAAAGTATGCAAGAATAAAATGCTTTTCTAGTAGTTTCTGTCCTGGCTTCTGTGCCTCTGCTGATATAGAAGTATGGTGCTGATAGGAGGTGCAGTAGTGCTGCTGTGTCTTGGGAAAAGGAACAAGACAAGAGGCAAAGCAAGGAGGAGAGAAATATCTCAGTGATAAAATTGACTATGCAAACACCCTGAGACAGCTGTTACTGAAACACGTATATTACATCCTCACACACATATTTAATTTGCACCTTTAAGCCTGTGGATTGTCAGAGAGACTGTGTGGAGATACGGCTCCAGCTGGGAAAATCTCTTTTAGCCCTTTCTGCTGGCACTGCCAGCCTTGGGCCAAGGGCATAAACTAATCAACCTCACAGCCTAAGTACTAATTGTTCAGCATCATGATGGGATGTTGGGGATAGCTGGGAACAGGAAGGCACAATAAGTGCCTTTCGGTATCTCCTGGTGAGTCAGGATACACCAAAAGACACACCATTAACTTGGCAGCTCACCTATGAAAAGGAAGAAAGTTACACAAAAAAGAAAACAGAGAGTTTGCTGACATAACAGAGAAGCTGACATTTACTATGCACGAATTGCCCCTAGATGCATTAAGTAAACGGGATATAGAAAGGAAATAATCTTTTCTAAATACTTGTATTTGTGGTCATTTTTAGAGTACCTCCTCTCAAGAACAGGTGAATCTTTTCTGTTTGAAGTTTGTTTGCCTTTTCAGTTGTACTGCTGAAGTCCATTTAATACAAAACCAGAGCACTCTGCCCTGTACTCCCTTACTTTCTGTTCTTCAACAAAGTCATCCCAATCCTGCACACAGGAGCAGAACAAGGAGGGGACCATGGAAGTGGAGTGAGGAGGTCTAAAGACTCTGTGATGGCATCTACCCTCATCCCAGAGCCTGATTGAACAGCACCTTTCAGAGCACAGTAATCTTTGAAAAGCAGCCTTTGAAAGATTGAGAAATTCAGCTGTCACATGAGGTGAACCAGTACAGTCAATGCGTTTGGGGCCAAAAGGGAAGGCTGTTAGAAAACACAATGTCCATTGCTTCTGAGATTGGAATTTCGAAGCAGGTTTACTTGTTTTGACCTTTCTCCCAATGGACTAATCCTTCAAAAAACATTGATGTTGCTAGTTGCATTAAATTTGTGTAACACCTTAGCATAAGTGGCAAAACCAGAGCAATATGTAATAGAAATTCAACGGCTTTCATCTCTGCTACTGGAACATTAAGATCTCTCAAGTGACATACAATAACTGACAATGGCTTGAAATCAATTTCCTGCTTTCCAAGGGAAGCATGAAATTTTCTGCTCCCCATATAAGCGAATTGTTGTTTGAACAGTAAACATGCAAATTAAAAAATACTGACACCTACTGTATTTTTGAAGGACTGGATAGCACAGAAATGGAGCCATAGTAGCTGGACCACCAAGACAATGAACTCATGAAGAATTAGGCAGCTATAACTCCAGTGAAGAGCTGCAGGAACTTGTGTGGTTTGAAATTTTGAGGGTAACATCTCTACAATATCGTTCTATAAATTTTGGTTGAAAAGTTGTACATGTTTATTTTCATTCAATTTGCAGTGAAACAAAATGCCCATTCACTGAATCAGAAGCTTCTGAAGAAGGGTACAGGTTAACAAAAGAACTTACAAGAATTCTGAAATAAGTTTTGAAATTTTTTGATTTGAGCAATTTAAATGAAATTTGTCTTTTAAATTCCTAATGAATATCAACTAAGTCTATAGTGGAAAATAATGGAAGTGAACAAAATCAGCAGAAAATAACAACAAAAAATAGGCCAGATTGTATTGTACTTTAAAAGTGGTTTTATTTTAATTTTTTTCCTCTGTATGCTCTTGGATTTCACCTGTCATCCACTTAGAACAAGATTTATTTTAAAATTTCAGAATGCATCCTAGAAAGCAAAGCCTATTATTCCTTAACACCTCTTCTATGTGACTGCATAAAAGGCACTGCTTGACCCAAGCTTCACACCCAAGAAAGTACTTTCTTGAAGAGAGGAAGGGATATTTTACCCTCCATAGCCTTACAATATAGCTTATAGTTACCTTTATAAATAAGGCCTGTGGAGGAAATATTAAAAAGAAATTATAAACCTGATCACACACATGCCAGTTCAGAAGCCTTGCCTCCAAGGAATTTTCTCCTCCCTACTTTTCAGAGTTATAAAGGAATCTGTAAAATTACGTGTAGTATTGTATGAAGATCCTGTATGAAAAGCAAAATCTTCTCTGAAGACTGCTCTCAAGGCACAAGTGTACAGAGCATCAACTTCATTTTCTTTCTGAGCACAAGAGGCCGGTCTACAGGATAGATACAAGACAGTTGTCTTTCAGTCTTCTTGCACTGTGAAGGGTTGACATCTTCACAGTTCTTTCAAGCTCTTTTTATGCTTATGGATTAAGGGGCCACTCATTCTTATATGGTTCAGAAGCTCAATCTCAGTTTCCTGCTCCATAAATCTGCAGGCTGTGAGCTTTCTCTTCTATACACTCCAAAGAAGTGAGCAGGATACTGAGTTTTGTGATAGATCCTCCCTCCAGAGAGGAAGCTGAGCTACTGCAGAGCAGTTCTAAGAACACGATTTGTGCCTACTTTTGCAGCTCAGAAAATTTCCAGCTCCTTCCATCAGCTCCTTGCAACTCTCCAGACACCCCAGGTGAAAAGCCCTTGACATTTCAGAATTGTGGAAGCAGGTAACCCTTGCCTTTCCTCCTCTGTTCAAGCCAGCAGCCTCCAATTCCAAAGATACTACAACTGGTTCTCTCCTTGAGAGATGTGTCACTTGCATGGGAGGAAGGGTTACCTGTGGGCTGGGAAAGCACAGGGTAGAACAGGTATCTGCCAAGGTCTGCCATGAGCAGCCACATGCCCATCTGCATCTTCCCCGGCACGTGGCCACTGACACAGGAGAACTACGAAGCAATCCATAGACAGCAACAGATGCAGATGTGCTCCAGCAGTGTTAGGAATGACAAACTCCATCGGAGCCTTTCCTGATGATGCTAGTGTGAATTTGGGGCCCAGAAGCAGGAGAAACAGTAAACTCACAGCACAGATTCAAGGAGCTGCAATGCCCCTGTTACGTGTATTGCTGCACTGGTCGGATCAGGTCTTTAAAGCAGATGTCAGCTGCCATGGCTATTAAGTCTCATGCTCACTTGGATTCCTGAATGGTGTAGCTCTATTTACCTCTCTGGTTCCTACTGGAAATGTGGAGTGGCACATGTGTGGGTCACCCTTGTGCCTCCACTGCTGGCTATTAGAGCAGCCACCTTTGGCACTGACTTTTCTTCCAGCTGCTGTCAATGTCCCACTCCAGACTTTTCAGCCAACATCCTCCTTAGACAGAAAACAGTAACATAAATACCTAATGGGGTTATTAGTCTTCAGTTGCTTCATTCAGAATGGAGTGAAGCAAGTGTGATATTAAAAAGAACAGAAAAGCAATACAAGAAAAGAGAGGGATCAGACAGAAATTAATTCGTTCTACAAGTAGACAAAGGGATTATGGCACTGAGGTGATTACACTGCTTAGAGGTTATAAGAAAATGAGATCTATTTGAAGTCCCTGGAAAGACCAGAAATGAGAACCGTGGTGGGGGACACTTAAGGTAGTTTCAGATTTGCCATATTTAAAAAACAGACTTGAATTTGAGATGGTGGAGTTAAATGATGCTTGTGACTAAAAACTGCTGGAAGCCATGAGAGTCCCTCTGAACAGGATGCTAACCATTATTATTTATATGTTTAGATGGAATACACAGCTGTTCTTCAGAGGCCAGTCGGAAATTTGTTTTGAATCTGAAGCCTTCCACAGATAAAATGCTTCAGAGTGCTCATCTGTGTGTGTTTAAAATATTATATTATTTATATGAAATATTTTATATTTTTAAGGTTTTCCTCTTACATGATAAGAGGGGGCGAAGCACCGAAAGTCTTTGGCCAGAGTCTGATGCCACAGAAGTAGGAAAATACAAAGCAGTTGCATCTTGCCTTTGCTGTGCCTGTGTGGGGGGAATGTCAGTGTGGTTTGGATAAGGCTGTTACAGCAGACACTGCTCTCCTTCCTAGTGACATTTTTTATGTACTTGTTCTTTTTATTTTATATTTTTATTGCCTACTAAATGGCTTCTTTTGGCTCTGCTTTGTGTGAACCTCAGTGCAAAGAAAACAGTTCTGTTCAGAGAAGCACTTTGCAAACTACCCTGAGGAGGAGCGAGCTGGTGCCTCACTAGCTATAATCACTAGCACCATCCTGATCTTGGCTGTGAACCCAAGAATGAGGATTTCCACTCAGTCATTGCTGAATGTACCCATTTACTTTGTGAAAGGCTGAAAAACAGAAAGGAGCCTTATTTGTAATGGTAGTAACATAGGAACTTTTCGGCACAAGATGCAGAACTCCCAAGTAAATGAATTGGAAAACCCATCTGCTGGTCCAAATGCTATACTTGTCTTTCAGGGAACAAAATTACTGAAAGACTAATACTGCATAAACCATCCCTTCTTTCTCTGCCCAATCTGTGTCAGTGAGGCATTCACTCAGAAATGCCCCTGAAGAGATGGACCTGGACCCCACAGGAATTACCAGCCTGGGTCCAGCCAAGCCCTGTCCTATCTCTAGCAGCTGCTGACAGTGGAGGCACCAGGGACATGGAACACGTGAAAAAACCTCTCCCCTGGGACAAGCTGCCACTTTTCTTGTCTTTCTCTTCCTGCTCTCCTGCTTAACCCACCTTGGATACATTAACCATGCACCTTCACTCAGTCTGTAACACAAGTGCAGCTCCCAGCAGTTCAGGAGCAGTGAAAATTAACTAAAATTTCATTAGTTAAAGCACTCTGAACCACTCAGGTACAAGTACAGAGCCAAAGTACTTCTCTATTGCCTTTATGAATCACTGATCACTGTTGTAAGCTCCTGATTATCTGCACAGCTCAGCTTGGACTTTGCCACCCTCTAGGAATGCACTGCATGTGCTTGGTCTGACAAATTTGGGACTTCTTCCTGTGACAGGAAACCATCCATACTGCATGTTGTGATGGTGCAGGGTGATTGGGATTCACTAAGACTACATCTCTGGAGAGAAAACAGCAACATTACCTGTTGGGAATTAGCAGAGCAGATACAGGAAGAATACGGATTATTAAGGATGAAGGTACACAGTCTAGCAAGAGCTCCTGGAAGACTTGCAAAGAGAGCCCTTGCTTTCAAGTGGCAGAGACTGACTGCTGACAATAAACTTGAGGTGACTCAGAAACACAGTATCTGGATTTGTCTCAGAAATGCGACTCTGACATTTGAAACTGTCAAATGGAAATGACAACTTTTAACGTGGATTTCCCTTAATTGGAATAGATCATGCATTTCATGCTGGAAATGTTCCGGCTGCTATTTGCTTCTGTGCTATTACATTTTGATGTGCCTCTGGTAATGGCTCTAATAAAATGTCTGAAATAGAGCCTGTTAAAGAGTTTTCTTAGATTTAGATGCTCAGATACCACGGATTGGCTGTAGCACAGATGAACATCTTTTTATGACAGAAGATTTCTAAAATAAAATGTGAGAGTATTAGGGAAGACCCTCATGTACTACAACCTGATTTAAAGCCACAAAACTAATTTCTGTTCTTGACTATTTATGACTGGAGGAGTAAAGCTCCTTCTAATCTACGTCAGTGAAGCACTCAGCATATTCATTCTTACAGCACTCACTTTTGGCTAAAATGAAATAGCTTTGTGACACATAGCTGCAGTTTATGGCATCTTCTTGGATTTCACGGGCAGTGGGAGAACAGGGACTGTGATTTTCTGAGTGAAACTGGAAGGGCTGTGCAAGGAGCCTCCCTCCTGCTTGTTGGTTCTGAAAGCCGAGCTGCAGCGAGGAGAGCCAAGTATTTGCCAGACACGAAATTACCGGGCTCATTTGTCTCCCGCCTTCTACTCCTGTGACATGCTTATTCCTTCCTTCATTTTGGAAAATGACCTTGTGATCCTTCCTTCCAGCATCACACTATTTCCAGAGCAGCTGCACAGAGAGCAGTGAAAAATCTGCTCCCTGCTATTACAGGGTAAAAGCACTATGAGGGAAGGAAGCACAGGGTGTCCTTGTGGCAGGAGCCAGCTCCTGCTGAAACCTTGCAGCTTGCCACCTAGGAGAGAAGTGGACCTTATCTAGCCATGATTAATGCCTGCCCTGTGGGTGTGCCTGCTCTGTCTTCATTTTAATAACAAATTTTTAAGGCCTGTGACAGACTATAATTGCAAAATGGCTTTTCTGGCCCTCTCCCAGATTTGTGGCTCCAGAGGCCAACATCAGAACATACTACATAATTTGGATTAGATATCCTTTGGTTGCAGTTATGGTTAGTGCAACTGCAACCACGTACAGTGGATTGCCTGGGAAATGAAAATGGTTGGGTTTATAGCAGAAAGCATGAGAGGAGGAGGCACAGTGCTGTTCTGAGAGTGGTTAAAAGCAGAGGAGACAAGCATAGTTAGCTGGCCTGTTTCAGTGTGCCTGTGAATCCTTACACATGCATAGCAGGGGGTGTTGAAAAATTTAACAGAATTACTGCTGGGGATTTATCACAGCCTACATACTCTGGTAAGCACTTACCTCAGTTTAAGTTCAGACATAGATTAATTTAACCAAATAACTTGTTAGTTTTATCTGGAAAAGCATGTTTACGTCTTTCTAAGACTCTCAGATTTCTTTCAACCTTTTATTTCATAAACTGCTTTTGGCTAAGCCAGCCCAGCCAGGCTGAGCTCAGTTGCAAGCTTTCTGGGGGTGCTTTGCAGTGAAACTCGTCATTTGCCAGCTTCTCACATAGGGCTTCCTTGTCACTGTCATTAGTAAGATCTGGACACCTTATGTCACATTCTGACATGAACTAGGGGAGATTGAGGTGTTATGTTGGCAGAAAGCAGATCTCAGGCAGAAGAGGAACTGGGCCTTTTGAAAATCCTGGGGTTATTTGCATCTACAAGGATGTTTGTAATTATTTCCCTTCCTGTTCACCTGCTACTGCATCACATGCTGTGTAACTTAGGTTCGTGGTGAGGTCCATGAAGAGATGAGAAAAGCATCTCCATGATGTCCCCATCTTTCTGTCCAGCCTTAAAGAATCATAGAATCACTGAGGTTGAAAAAGACCTCTAAGATTATGAAGTCCAACCATCAACTAAGCACAATTACCATGTTCACAACTAAACCATGTCCTCAAGTCCACAGCCACATATGTTTTGAATATTTCCAGGAATGGTGACTCCATCATTTCTCTGGGCAGCCTGTTCCAATGTTTGACAACCCTTTCCATTTTGTAATACCTGATCTAAACCTCCTCTGGCACAACTTGAGGCCATTTCATTTCCTTCTGTCATGTATTACCTGGGAGAAGAGACTGACATCACCTCACTACAACCTTTCCGGTACTGGTAGAGTGATAAGGTCCCCCCCAAACTCCTGGTTTTCTCCAGGCTAAATGAACCCAGCTCCCTCAGCTGCTCCTTGAGACTTGTGCTCCAGATGCTCCCCTGGCCTTGTTGCCCTTCTCTGGACATGGCCTTCCCTTGGCAAGTACCGTGGGATCAAAACACCTTCACAGGTTGCTGAGCAGCAGCCAAAGAAGTCAGCCCTCACCAGACAAAGGAAAAGTGGCAGGTTTTAGCAAATATATGCCTCAGCCTTGATGGCAAACTCTTGTGGCACGGGTGCTGCGTTTGCCTCCCTGTTAAAAAAGCACCTAGCACAAGCTAGTCCAGATCAGGATTTGCTGGATGCTAATTTCATACAAATATTAAGCAATAGTGATACTTGCATGACTGTGTGAGCTAGGAAAAGCAGACATGAGCTTAGATAATGAAGATTTAATATAGCATGCTTCTAGGAGAGGAAGGGAATTAGAAGTCAGTAACTAGAGAACAAAAATACATGAATGAACTGTTCAGCAAGGCAAATGTGTATGGCTTGAGTTAAGCCACAGAGGCCTGAACCTGAGAGAAAAAGTAAGACATCAAAGATTAAGGCTAAGTCTCCTTATTGCTCATGGCATCTGAAGAACATGTAAGATGATGGATGCGTTAATTAGCTCACTGCATCTCAGGAGCTGAAATAGTTGGTAGGTGGGCTGAGCCATAAACTAAAATAATCCCAGCATGTGAGAGAGGATGAGCAGGCAGCTTCAAGATTACATAGGGGATGGAGTTAAACAATGTCAACTGTCCAAAAAGAAAAAACATGGAATAATATCTTCGAAATACATCGTAAAAGACTAATCTATCTAATAATGCAGGCTCTTTGATATGAATTTTATTTTAGTGCTATGCTTGTTCAGTAAAGTATATATAGCCTTTTCTCTTCATTATCAATAGCATACATAACAAGGATGAATATACCAAGTTTAGGGTATGTGGTCAATGTATTCTTACAAGGGAGTTTTCACTAATTATAATCTGTGAAATTACAGAAATACTATTATTTTAGTAACTCCTCATATCCATTTTTGCTCATGTTCACTGCCAGAATGGGGTAATTATGTTTTATGTGAGGCTGATATTGAAACTTAGAGCATCCCTGGAGATCTTTGATAATTGAGGTTTACATGTGTTAGGAAAATGGCTCGCAATCACATTTAATGTATGCATAAATCATCCTAAAAAGTAAACTAACAGACCCAAATGATTTGGTATTGGTGAGATTGATTAAATTTCTCATCAAGATAATACAAAAAAGAACTTGACAAATAATCCACAGACAGCACAAATGAGTAAACTGCAAGAAATGACTGGATTACTCCACCTTCACACTGAAATCCTAGGAGGATCACACCAAATTTAAAACATCAATTCATATTCAGGTACTAATGCGCTGACTTTTCCAGTGGGCTGAAGATTATCACTACCCATAGGCTTCAAAAGGAATTATGGGTAATCAATTTGGATCTTAAAATAGATGCAAGAAGGTTAAGTACGGTGTCCCTCACACAGGGCATCAGCCATGGTGGGATTTCAGTACAGGAGAGAGTCAAAAAACTTTTCTGAAGGGGAGTTTTCCGTTTTGGAAGGTTTGTAGGCAGATGAGTGGTGGGGGTGCCTTGTCCTCTTCCTGGGGCTTCAGCTCTGTCTGCAGGCAGGGAGGAGGGGACTTTGGGAGCAGCACCAGGCAGTGCTTTGCAGACAGATGCTTGAGAATGAGCAGCCTTCTTCCTGCTGTGAGAAGGCAGGTGCCAGCTCCCTCAGCAAACAAACTCGGGCCTGATCCTAGAGACTGTGCTTTTCTACCCAGACCCCCAGAGTAAGGTACTTGCTGCACAAGGGAATTTTTCCACCCCATTCAAGAGCATGACCCCACACTGATCCTAGGGCTAGAAAGCACAAAATCTGTGGCTTCATTTTCTTTTCAACAGTTTGCAGTTTACAGGAGAGCTCCTGATTTACAGGACGTTCTATGAATACTATCAAAAGTAAACCACCCTGTTACCTCCCTGGGAAATCCCTGTTCTTGCAGAATAAAGGGATGTAGCTGACATCAAATGGTGCCTATATACACACATATATACACACACGCATATGTACAACACCACAAGGAGACATTTCCAACAGCTTTTACTACTGGTTCACCACTCCTTCCAACCGAATCTTTACAGTTCTACCACAGCCTTCAGCAAGAATGGAAAATCCAGCAGCAGAACCTCAAAAATGCTACCCAAAATATCCTGACGCCTCACTAAATCTCAGCAACAGAGTCATTCAGATTCACAGTGCCCTGTGATATCCTTATCTGTCTTTCCCTTCCCCCTCTCCTCTCAAGGTACCTAACACAAAATCTGGCTCATTTTACTGTAAATGTGCACTAGGGAATCTGCTAAATCTGGCTCTATCAATACTGCACCTACACAACTAGAATAAAGAGCTTCAGTGTTTGAACTCAGCCCTTTCTCAAAACTTAATGCACTGTGATGAAACTGAGAAAAAGGGAGGTTACTCAATAAGCTTAAGCCCTTGAGAGACAGAAAAATGTACTGAACAGTAGTTCATATTGTTACTAATTTTAGTCTGACTTTCTTTACAGATTGTTTGCCAGGAAGAGTGACAAAAGCAGCAATGTGCTTTCAGCTATCTGTTCAGAAACCTGGCAGAGGCAATGCCTGTTTTGCTACCCTACTCTCTGCTGGATCCCTAGCAGCAAGAGTGCTGCTCCTCTGGCAGGCCCCTGCTATTGCAGGGAAGGGATCTAAAGCACTACACTAAGGCAGGTGGGCAAGGCAGTCTGAGATGCACAGGGCTCCAGGTAGCTGGGGACACCAGCTTAGTTATCTTCTAGGGCTGCTGGCTACCTTCCCAGTGCTGGAGAGCTGGTCAGCTTTGCCATGGCCATGTTGGGGTTACCCAGGAGGTACAGCCTGCTGAAATCTCACTACAACACCAAGGATGAGCTGAAGAGCTGCACAGCTAGCTGGTCATGGGGGAGGCAGGTGGCTATTTTGTTGAAGGGATCCCACATCAGAAATGACAGTTCCTGTTCAAGCAGAAAGACCAGTGGCATGCAGTGGCAGAAAACAGGTGAACCTGGCATTCAGCTGGAGTCATTTTCCATCTCACTGCAAATCACCTGCTCTTGCTCATTGTGTAGTGGTGGGCTGGAACGAAGAGGTCTGTGTGAGCAGGGGAGAGGCATGAGATGTGTTGTGATGACAGTAACGCAGCTATCGGGAACACTCAGGCACACCGCGGACTGCGGGGACATCAGTGTGATTTGTACCAAGTCTAATGGAAAATCAATTAATTCATTCTTGAAGAAGAAAAAAAGCTGCATTAACAATTCTTGTCTGGTCAGTGCTATTTACATCTTTAATTACCAGGAAAGGGGAGAGCATCAGAACACGGAGGCAGCTATAAACCGAGTCCCCGTGGAGGAGGGATTGACCAGGTAAGCAGGCACTTAAACCAGGACATGTCTTTCAGCTGTCTGCGTTTTGTCAAGCATAGAGCCCCTGTGTTCAAAGGCTTGGGTGAGCTGAGCGTGTGCTAAGGAGCTTATCTGCTGGACTAGGTTAGATCAGCCATGAGAAGCCAAATTAAGATGGCTTGCATCTCACCTGCTGCTGCCAGTGCCACCATATTTTCAGCCTGTCTGTGCTTGTGGGGATGGATCTGCTTATGCCTTACCTCTGGCAGAGAAGAGAGGCTCCTGAGGAGGAGGAAATGTCTGCTGGAAGCCACACATAGATGTTTAGGGCTGTTTGCAGGATGGGGGCACGTGTCTTAGCCATTTTGTGGCTCTGACCCTTTGACAAGCTTTCCTGCTCAGGAAGGAGTGCCATTCAGCATCACTGAAAATCCGCACTGGCACTCCTAAATCTTAGTAATTAGTCAAATTAATTATTAAAGATACAGAAAATAACACTAGCAAGGAATCAGCATGGCTTGCTGATTACTGTCTTTCCATTTGGTTCCTAAATGTTGCTGGAAGCCAGTTTCAGGTAACTTACACTAGTCCAGATTCTCATCTACACCCACCCCAGAGCTGTGCCAAAGTGAGATATTTTTGGTTTGAAAAGAGTGTAAATGAACTGAGAGTTTGGCTCATGGGTGAGGACTGGATAACATGATGACAGAAGGGCTTTATAAACATTTATTATTCAAAATCTCTTCTGCAAATGTGAACACGCCTAGGCAATTATCTTGCTTTAGCCGCAGATGGGCAATTTTGATGCAATTATTATGCACCTTCAGTATGACAAAGCTTTCAGTGCCATTCCTTTTGAAAATGTCTGAATTAAACAGAATGAAAAAACTAATGAACTATTGCATCTTTTTCCTGTCAGCTGCACAACATCTAGTAGATGCCATCAGCATGCTTCATGTGGAAGAACTGCGTGGTCATGGCTGTTAGCCCAAAAGCTTGCAAAAGCTGAGCTTTTTGCCGAAGACAAACACATCTGTAGCCTTCGGTAGCTGTTACTTGAGGAAGGATAATTTGTTGTTGCACACTCAGATCACATTAGATTGATACCAAGACTTTATTTGTCATCTCTCTCTCAAATATCCCTAATGAGATGTTTCTACACGTCCCCAGAATCTGTGGTTATTTACTGTTCTGAGCTAGACAAAAGCCTTTTGAGACTCCAGAGACCAGCAGCATAACAGTGGAAAGTGTCTGAAGCCACATTGACAAAGAGAACAGTTTGTTTTTAGCACAATTGCTATGGAGGAAACACACTTGTCTCCAGTTTCTCGAAACCACTTGTGTCTGGTTTCTTGCAGCAAACACATCCGGGAAGCCAGCTGTTTTTTGTTTTGTTTTGTTTTAGTCTTTAAAACAAAGCAAAGCTCAAGAAATATAAAGCAGCAGACAAGTTAGTTCGCAACTTGCCAGCCAAAAGTAAAGTCCACAATTAACTATACATATAACTGGCACAATTTTCAAGAGCAATTTCCTCATTATTACTCCTGTTCACCTGAAAATAATGCCAATTCACTGCTTACTTTTGAAACGACCACAAGAAGATATCTTTAGCAGTTTGGCAAATTTCAGTTGCACATTCATTCTTGTTAAGAAACAAATCTGTTAACACATGAAATAACTCTTGGTGGTATGATTATATCTTCCCTAGGTGGTTCTGAGTGACTTACCTGGACTTCTATCACTTGGATGGCTGCTGAGCCAAACCAAGCCCTGGTATATCCCATGCTAAAAGCTGGCAGCCAGCCACAGGACTCTATACATGAGCACTACCACAAGAAGCACACTGTCCACTGAAATCACACAGGATTTATTGAGCCAGTTGAGCTCATACAGCAGCTTTAAAAACTATTACTCATGCAAATGCTACATTTCAGCAGAGCTCTTGCACTCTGCTTCCACAACACACAACATCTGGCCCACTATCTCTGATTCCCAAGGAACACACTAACCACTCTTTGAGGCTCCTCCTGATAGCTCACTAGCATGCTGAGAGAAACCACCTTTCTTGTTTCAAATACCTCCCTTATTCTGCTTAAAGTCACTTAGCTCTTCCCTCACCTTCCTCAATCCATAGTTTAGCTGATCTTCATCATACTCCTGTACAGTTATCTGTCTAACATGATCAAGAGTACAAATCTGCTAAAAAATCCACGTGGAACTTGGTGAGGCATAGGAAAAATATGGCATAGGATCTATCTGTAACTACAGAAGAGCATGGTTTTGAAAATTGTCTGAAACCCTATGAAATCAATAGAGTTCTTTATTAAATGCTGTAAGACTTTCAGACAGCTGGCCTTAATTGTTAAAAATTTTATGAGCAAGGGCAGGTTTGCAGGCATATTAACAGAAAGCAGCTGATCATGGGTTTGTATGTCACTATATCCTCTTCTGGCACACTATTTTTCAACACTAAGTTTCTATTTAATTTCTCCAGAATCAAAAGACACTTTTGAAAAAGTAATGTGGAGGATCAGGATGCATTTCAGTCTGGTTAAAACCTGAGTTCCCCTCTGCAATACGGAATACATCTAAACAGTTATTAGTTTGATATTTTTAATATTTACTCAGCCAGACACTCTCTGATAGAAATTAGGAAAAAATTAGTTGCTGCGAGGGTGGTAAAGCACTAGAACAGGTTGCCTGGAGAAGCTGTGATGCTGCATCCCTGGAAGTGTTTAAGGTCAGGTTGCATGGGGCTTTGAGCAACCTGGTCTAGCAGGAGGTGTCCCTGCCCATGGTGGAGGAGCTGGAACTAGATGATCTATAAGAACCCTGTCATTCTATGATGAAATCAGCATTCTGTCCAGGGGTTTAGTGGAATTATTCTAGATATGGTCAAGGGCTGCCTGTACCCATCACATTTAATATAGAGAACTTCATGAAATACTGAAAATGCTAAGTTAAAATTTATTTGATTACTAAAAATAAGTTAAGCTCTCATTTTAGTGGCTTAATACAATTTCTTTTTAAATTTCAAGGTTAATAAAAATTAATCAAATACTCCCTGTTTGAATTAACATATCTCTGCCTGAGGGCAGAAAAACACTTAAGATGGTGGTGGCAAGAAGGGGCAAACAGAAGCAGAATGAGTACATTCACAGCAGTATGTTCTGGTATGTGTAATTTTGGGATATCCTGGGGACAGCACAATAAAAGATGCAATAGATCACACCTAAATTTAATAACAGCTATGCCTGATTCAGTGTCTGCAGACCCCTAATCATTAACAAAATTAAAAGATAGATATGATGTGGCTCTGCACTGAACAGGTTGGACTAGAGCTGCCTCCCCAGGTCCCCAGCAGCTAGAATTATGCCATGATTCTATGACCTGATGTTCAGGGCATTGCAGTGAGATAGTTTAACAAGACCACCACTTATTAGATGAAAAAAATATCCGACAACATTACAGAACTGTGGTTTCATTTTTCTTCCAGTCAGTTTTAAGAGATACTGAAAGTAGAGGTAAAATTCTTGCTGTTTTCTAGTGTCCTATTGAACAGGAGTTTTTAATATTGGAAGAATTATCTTTCTGTACTTGAAATCTATATGTAGTCCAGCTGAAGTATAATAAGCCAAACTAGTGAAGAAAGTTGCAGTTCCAGTGCAGAAAAGGCAAGATACAATTTTCAGTTGGCCTGGCTGGCCTCTATAATAGATACAGTGAAGAGAATTAAGTTTAAAAAATGCAGCATTTTGGTGAAGCAATACATTTTTTCAGATGCAATGCAAGGGCAAATGCCAGATGATGTACAGGAAAAAGACCTAGAGTCCTCCTCTAGCAAATGGACCTGGATTAATACCATCCAAGGTGCCTCATCTTAGCAATGTACTAAATGAAGGTTAATAATACGCTGTCACTGAAGGGGCACCCATGGGTGCTTGAAGGGACCTGAGATCCTTGAGGCTTAACAGCTGAGGATGCTGAAAGAGATGGGGGATGCCATCCTCCACATAAGGCTTCCAGAGGCCCCACTCCCCCAGTGGGAATCTGAATGTTTCACTCAGGCAGTAGAAGGTTTTTGAGGATATGAAGGGAACATTGCAGCAGTCTCTAACTGCTTGTGAAATCAACAGCTTCAGTAAATGAATAAACAGCTCCCAGCTCCAAAGAGAAGGGACACAATTTATAATTTAACAAACCACAAGCAACCGACACCAGCTCTAGGTGGGGAAAAGCTCAGTCAGAGATATGAGGAACAGGGAACAGAAGAGGCAGCCACAGGAGACCTAGTGTAGGCTTGCTTAGCCAAGAGATCCAAATGATATGGCAATGACCATTAAGCCATAAAGTAAATGAGGCTCTTTCCTTTAAACTTGCTGAGTTGTAGCCCTGACCCCAAGGACTAACAAAAAAACCAACAGGAGGGCTGTTTCCTTTTCCACAGCCAGGATGAAGAGAAGCAGTCTTCACTAGCTGTCACCCAAAGCAGGTGAACAAGATAACAAAACCATATGTTGCTTGCCATCCTCATTTTTGGATCGGATTCTCCAGCAAAAAGCTACTATTTGGAAAGGTATTGGAAAAGACAAAATGGTTGTACATGAGTGTGTGAACACAGATATGAACCTGTCTACCTATCAGCTAATACCTCTAACATTATTTCCCTCTAAAAGCCATTATGGATGTTCACAGACAACATTATGTAGCTGCTCAACTGGGTTTTTTAGTTTATGGTGCCCTGCTCATATACCTCTGTTACTGCCAACCTCTACCTTTGGCTATTTGTCACTTTTTACCACCTATAGCTTTGTCTGGCAAGCAAGGGTGGCCAGCTCCTGGAGACCTGGACTGAACAGGATCCTCAGCCAGGTACGTGTGCATTTATATGAAGCTGCCTTTTCATACAAACACAAACAATCCTGGGAAATCTGGACACAGTCCATAACCACTAGGCAGCTGGACAAATAGGTTTTTTCCACTTCTGTAGTACTGCCAGACTCCACCACTTCTCACTGTATCATCCATCTTTATTGAGAGCTGTTAATTATAGCTTCAAAGTCTGTTGCCATACATGCACTTTCCTTTTCTAAAGCAGCTTTAAAGGTAGATGGCTTCAAGGTATTTTGACACAGATCTGGGCTGGAAAAAACAAAGGCAGAATTCCTTATCATTCCTTCCTGGGTTTTGTTGTTATTTTTGTTGCTGCTGTAAACATCATGGAGAATCTATCTAGGACAGTCCCCATTTAATGAGTCTGTGCACTTGCGATCAAGGTATTTGGTGTGTTAACCAAGGTAAACAATATTCTGCAAAAAGGCCACCTGTAGAACCTTCTTCCATGTTATGATGGTCGGAAAAACAGCAAATTCACGCTCACCTGAGCTTTCTGCTTATTCCTCTACGCAGTAAACACGATCACACACTCTTTTCCCAGTCTTTTTTTTCCTTTGCCAGCCATAAAATACAACTGTGTTTCTGTTTGTGTGTGCAGGTCATGCCTGGAGGCAGGAAAGGAAGGAGGTGACCCGAGGTCCTTTCAGCCTGGCTTGCTTTTGTCCCATGGTCTCAGTGAGTGCAGAGAGGTCAGATCATCTTGAGTGGGACCAGCAGAGGCAGATTTGCTCTTGAGGTCTCCTGAGAAAAGCCCTAGCAGTGTGGGAGCTTGGCAGCTTGCTTAAGTAACCAGAGGCAGTGTTAATGAAATGCAGTTTAACTACTGACCAGGGAGAGATCAGTCGGTGCTGCAAGACACAACATTTTTTTCCAAGCAAAATCCATTACATAAATATATTGTTTCATAGCACATGCCCTGTCTGCAGGAAACAAGAACAATTACTTATCTTTCTAGTCCTTGCCTTGAGCACTGTTACCTCATAGGAGGCAGGTAATGTAATTATTTTGAAGCATCTGTTCAAGCCACAGCAGAGGAGACAAAAGTAATGGAACAACAAGACAAAATTACAGGACATTACTTAATTCAATCATCCTTGGAATGATTTTGCAAACCAGGCTCAAGATTAGAGAATGTGAGTTTCTCCAGGCAGTAGTGAATTTTTATTCACAATTAGTGCTTCACAGAAGTCCAAAAGCCCAGAAGAGGTGGTTCTCAACAGATGAGGGCTCTTCAGATTCAGGGAAAGCTTTTCACAGGATATGAATGTTAAACTCTTTTCAGAACATCACTGTCTGAAAAAAAAATGCAAACTCCAAGTATAATCCGTGAGGTTAAATTAGAAAGGACTGATGTCCTAAAGAAGGACCCATGACCATTTTCTCACTAATGCTAAGATATGAGTTCTCAGAGACAGTGTTAGCTACCTGAATAGAAAGAATTAGCAAATTAGACAAACAGGATTTTAAAAGAAATCTCTCAAAGGTATTTCCAAAAGGTTTAGAAAGGGAGGTAAGCATATAAATGCCACCTTAGATTCCTGAGCCCACCATGCAGGCTTACCATTGTGAGACCTGCCTCCAGAGAAGCTAGGACTGGGCCATTCATTTTGTGGCTTTCTGCCAAACACCCACATCACGAGCCTGATGCAGGTACCAAGCTCCATACCATGCATTTAAGGGAGAGAAAAACTATCACCTTCACCATGGTCCAGGAGCAGTTTTTTAAGTTTTTCAATGGAAGACATCGAGAGGAGCAGTACCTCAGTTCCAGTTAGGTGCCTAAATCTGGGATGGTGGAGGGCTCCCACTAGCAGCCAGTTTGACCACAGCCTTTTCTCCTTCTCCTCATCCTTTCCTGTTTACCTTACATGCCTCACATTTGTGTTTCTGCTGTAGGTTTTGCTCTCCCTGTGAATTTCCGTGGAGAAACCAGACATTCAGCTCCAAGCTGGCAGTGCTGGAATATGCAGCATGACACTGAGAAGCCAGCTGTGGCACATTTCCTCCCTAATCCAACCCCTGGTACTGTCTTCAGAGGAGACCGATGTGAACAGGAGGCTACTCTAGAAAAACTCTGGAGCTGTTATTTTCTCAGGAACAGGCAGCATGTAGAGCATATTTTTAAGAGCTGGCTGAGAAAATTTTGCTTCAGGAGGAGGCATAAAGACCAAGAGACCATGACATTAATCTTTAATCACCTAAGAAAACAAATCTTCCCAAAGAAGCAGCTCATGCAATCATCTGGCCATAGTACAGCACAGCTGTATTATGTCAAGGCAGCAGCAAGAAGCCATCTCCAGAACCCCTGGGGGGTGACACCACACCCAACCCACCTTCCATGGGGACACACTTTCCTCTTCAAAAGGCAAGAAACAGCAGCCACTGCAGGTTTCATCAGGAAGCGGTAACTACTGGACTTGAGAAACAGAAGTTAACAACAGCATCACCCTGAGCTCTGTGGCTTGGGCTCCAGCTGAGCTAATGGATGCCCCATGACCAAGCTTGATGCCATACAGACAGCAGCCTGGACACTGGGCACATGCCCACCAGCGCTGCCACTTACCACAAACTTCATGCTGTTCCAGCAGAAGGCTTCACTACTACTGCTACTGGCTGTAGGAGTTTAGGACTTTCATATGACTAACTAATATGATTGTGCAGAAGCTATTTATTGTTTACATTAAGTGATATTTATATATTCTAAGTCTACTGTTCACGTGATCACGTAATTTTTGATTGGAGCTTTTATCTTGTCTACATGTTTAGCACCTTTCAGGAAATATGATTGGTTACAGTCCATTACTTCACTGGGCTTCCTTTATCTAGGTCTTGTATTCTTGGTATTTTGTTTTTCAGGCTCTTCTTTCTTAATTTAGTACCGTTTATGTCCCATAACTATGACAAATTCTTGAGGGTTTGATAAGAATAACTACAGGTGGTTTGGCTGGAGCACTACATTATAACTTAAACTATTCAAATACATTACTACAACTTGCTGGTTGTACAATTTGGCCTTGTCTTCAGCTAGAACCTCTGGCAGAAGAATGCACATTCACTGAAAACAGTCACAGAAGTGATACAGTGGTCTGTCAGTAACACAACACTGCCAGCAGCTCAGATATCTGCAGGAGAGATAAAGATGACTACAAGTATCATAAACCTCTTCTACAACATCCATATCTTCTTTTTAATTAATTGTTTTGATACCAAGCACAAAGGTGAGTCCTGAGAGACGACTGTAGAGATCAAACTGATCTCTTGCTGTAGACATCAAACTGATTTAATCTGGAGTTACTCCTAACTGGTCTCTGTCAAACTTGGGTAAGAATCAGATGTTTTATCTTTTAATGTCAATGGTTTATTTTGTTCCTTGGTTGTTTTTTGTTATTATTTTTATTTTCCCCAAGAAACTAATTTGAACTTGAAATGTAAAGTGATTTTATTTTGAGGAACGCAAAGTAAATAGGTATTATTTTAAGGATAATGTTCTGAATTAGACAAATAGAGTTTATAAACTGAAGTTTTTTGAAAGAAAACATGCTTCATTGGGTGACATTTGCTAAAAACACTTGCATGTGTCACGTCTTGATGCCTCCACAGCTTATTTATGACTCTCTTAATGCTGTCTGTTCTGGTGGCGAAGTAGTAATATAAATCAGCGGGATGCCAAAAGTTAACCACACTGCAACATTTTAATGCTGCTGGGTAAGAGACACTCACGAACACAAACCACTGAAAAATCAATAGTAAAACAGCATCCAGTCATGCCAAATGGCTCTGACCTTCTTTCCCCTTAGAGCTTCATCATGGCCAGGGGCCTGGTAACCAGTGGGGTCCTCTGCCCGCTGGAGAAAAGGAGGGCAGTACCCATGGTGCAGTGAATTGCATTTCATGTGAGTCAGGATGGACATTAGTCAAACTAATGGACTCAGCTCCTTGTATTATTGGGGGTGATGGCTAGTGTCTCATCTTTTCCATCATAGCAGAAGTACCTGTGAATCACATGCAGAAACTGGCCCACATTCTCCTGGACCTCAAAAGAAGCTATGGCACTGAAACTTTGTGGCCCCTGAAGAACCAAATCTCAGTTCTGAGCCCTTGGGCATACAAATCAAAAGTGACTTTTGTGAAGTCAACATGTTGGTATATCAGAGGAAGTGGGATCTACTACACTAGCCCTTTACCATTGTTGCACCAGTATTTTGATTCAGTTTCAAAGACATAGCAATACCTCAGTGTTACCTTTTCTTTATTTTCAAAGAAAAATCTTCACATTCTGGAAGATGAGTGGCAGATAATTTGGGGGCAATATAGAGACAAAATTCTGAATCAGTGAAAAAGAACATGCTAAAACATGTTCAAATGTGGTTTCAGAACAGTGCAGGGACTGCCCTGTGATGATTCTTTCATTCACCCAACACATCAGGTGCATTCCAGGTTTCAGAAGAGATTTAGTTCTAGCTTCTGGTATTTTCTTTAGTCCTAAAGCATTGTGAAATAAAAATCAGGATCTAAATTATAAATAAATAAATAATCCTGCGAACCATTCTTGAAAATCCTTTCCTTTTCTTCTCAAAAAAGCCATTAGATAAGACTACACCATCAAAATAAACAAGCTTTCTGAGGTATTTTTCTAAAATGTGAACAAACTCCTCTATTATGCCTCCCAGCTGGAACACAGAGGGTGAATCTTTATAGAAGGCGTGTTTTCTGCCTAGAGATACACAAAGCCAAGCAATATCTTGCAGAGATTTTAATTTAATCTTTCATGTAGCCAGGGAGTTATAAGCCCTAGTGCTTTTAATTTATGTTACCTCATAAATTAATAATGTATGTATGATGGAGGATAGCTCATCAGATTAAATGTGTCATTTTATAAAGCAGTTTGGAAGCAAAAAGTATGAAGTACTCTTAAATGGTGCATTAGGTGCACAAATCATTACATGTGTTATTTCTGGACTGGACAATGGTTGAAATGAATAATAATTTAGTTACAGTAATTTTATTTTAAGCTAGTGAGCAGTTGCACAAGAAGTAGGAGAGTGATGCTGACCCCGGCATGCTCTTCCGTGGCCTTCCAGAGCTCTTTGTATCACTTCCATGCATGCAGTCCTGCACCACGACATCCTTGGCAGCAACCATGGGAGAAGTTCTCCCTGAGCAGTCTACACTTGGGCACAATCCTGGCAACATCTGATGGAGCTGCACAGGGAAGCAGCAGTTGAAAGTGAATGCATGAGCTCTGGTTTGCTATGAAGTGTGACACTGTCTCCATGGTGTGGACACGCTGACAGTCTACTTCAGCTAAAAAGCAAGTTCCTTACCATGCAATATGGCTCAATCATAAGTCCTTAGTATACCTTGTGGCCTAATAGTCAAAATCTGATAAAGAAACTGAATAAACCTGCTCTTACATTCAATGTGTCACTACAAAATTTTGGTGGTAAATTTACTACTATTATACATGTTATAAAAAGGGAAAAAATCTGGTTTTCTGTTATAAACCAGCTAAAAATTGGTTTATGTCCATGACAGGTATGTTCTTCTTGTGAGACTACAAAACATAAAAATTCACGTATTTACAGCATAGCATACATACTGGTACCATACAACAGGAATTTAAAAACTGTAATAAACCATATAACCTGTGCAGGTGGGACTACACATCTATTCACTGTTGCTACATTTTATGAGCCCCTCTTTGTGTATTTTTCCTGGTGGTTGCTGTTTGTGACATGCCCTCTAACTGTATAGGGAGGTCCCCAAAGCACATGTGCTGGCTCTGGTGCCCTCAGCCAGGGGCGGTGTGAAAGCCTGTGCCAGGTGGAGGGGAGGCTGAACAGCCCAGTCCTGCTGAGGTGGGTGGGTAGGTAGGTAGGTGTCCTGGGGGAGCTTTGCTGCCAAAAACATTAGGTACCTGTGGATTTTAGCAGCGTGTGTAGGCAAGATCTGAGAACCCCTTCCTTTTCTACTTCACTGCTAAGGTGACTTGGACATCATATTTCCATCTTCTCCCACTATCGCCTTTTAATTTATCTTGTTCCAAATTCCTGCCAGAGAGCTCAGACCAGATGTAAAATATAGATGAAAGTGAAGGATAAAAGAAGTAGAAAGTGATTATGTCAGTTTCTTTACAGTTCTAGGTCAGAATTGTCTCCTTTTAACTACCCAGAAGTCTGTGAAGTATCTCCCTAATGTGTCCAACCACAGCTGGACTGCAAGCTTTCCTGAAGATGGTGATGCCTCATATGGAGCTGCAAGTCCCTGTGTATCTCTTTCTCCACATATCTGCACACATATATAACATGGAAAAAGGAGGAATAATTAGGAGGGGAGGCTGGACTGCAATGCTCGGGTTTACTGACATGTATGCATGTGACTTCTCAGCTGTAATGGAGCAAGCAGATGAACAGTAAATAATTTCACAGTAACTCTTGGTGCAACACCACCAAAAGGCCTCAGTGTAGACAGGGGACATGCTGAGGCAGACACTAAGTAAACACATGGTAAGGGGGAGTCCTCCTCCTCCCTAAAGGACTGGCTCCTCCAAAAGAACAGAGAGTACAAGGAAATCAGAGGTCTACAGTGTGACTTGCTCCAAACCACAGAACAAATCTGCAGCAAAGCTGGGAGCCACAGCCGCATCTCCAAATGCACACATCTTCCCTGACATGCAGAAAAACCTCACTGTTAATCCTATTTACTCTGCTTCTCAGACACAAAACCACACACTCTCTACGAAGCCTGGGCAAGCCTACTGCTAATGATGTCCCCCTGCATCCCAAACAGGCTGTAGGGCTTGCATCTGCTCTTCAATTCAGACCTCATTTAACTAATGAAAGACAACTACCAGCTGTATCAATTTACTGCAGCAATGAGTACAACGCTCTGGGGTTTTAACCCCAGGGATCTGGCAAACCACAACTGCTCACCCCGAAATTCAGCAGTATTTAAAACATTACCTGAGAGCAGCTGGGAAGAAAAATACTTAAAACCAAAGAAACAAAAAGGTATTTGCTTTTAGGCTAGCATTTGTTGCTGTTTTCAGATTAAACTGTAGCTTTCTGTAACCTCCATACTCCTCTTATCTCTGAAGCAACCACATTTGCCATGAACAAATACAACCTGAAGACTGAAGCACAGGAAACGTGGCACTTGTGAAAATGCCTTTAGAACTTCTGGATCCTGCTCTAGAATGTGCAGGGAATGGTCATCTCCTTTATCTGCAGCCTCCACATTATTTAAAAGATGAAGAAACCGTAATGATGGCTAAGCAGTAAAATTTCTTAACCCTAGTCATCTGAGGTAGAGCATTTCCTGACTAACTTGGTTTCTTAGATTTTTCTTGTAGTAAGTTTCCACCTTGCTGCTGCGCAGCTGGGAGCTGAGAAATGTGTACTTCTTACTGTTTACTTTTCTGAGCTACTTCATTAAAAGTCTATGAGCCCCACTGTGTAACAGAAGGGGAAAAGGTTGTTCACATCCTTCCACGTATCAGGGAAGCTCTCTGACATGGGACATCTTGATGGCTGAGTCATCCCATCTGTCCCAGACACCTCTCAGGCCAAAATGAGCACAGCAGAGCTGAGGGAGTGCTCAGTGAGAGGCAGTCCTTCAAGCAGACAGAGCATCCTCAGCCTTTCACTGAGGACAGACACTCAAGGCTTTCCATGAGGGACTCGGGCTTTGCGGGTTTGGCTTGCTATAAAGACAAGGTGTGCTGAAGACAAAGTGCTGTCTTTGGTTATGACTGCGCTTCCTCCCGGAAATAAACATAACAGCTCAAGTTTAACTGGGATCAGAGCTTGGCCTTTGATGTCAAGGGCATAGTGCCAGGAAAATACTGCAGTACTTTTTACTCAGCTATTCAAGGCTCTGCTCTAGTCCTGAGCTTGGAAAAGGAAAGCTTACTTAGCTTACTCAGAGACTGACACAGAAGTCAGCCATGGGTGACTTTCCCCCACAGGGCAAAGAGATATTATTAAAAAAAAAAATGCTTGCAGAAAACTCTGGATAAATAATTGCAGAAAATGCAGACTTTCATTACAAGACTTGCATGTGTTGGAAATGAATCTGGATTTCTTACTGCTGGAGTGAAATTATATTAGGAACATAATAGGACCTAACATAGGACACACAATGAGCTCAGACCATCCTTTAACAAACCTGGAGAGGAAAGCAAACACAAGTTTAATGTAACTGACTGATTTGAACAAAATGTCTGTGAAATGTAGAGCAGCATGCAAGAGTCATATGATTAAAAAAAAAGCTCCCATACCTGTATCTTTGCTTTGGAGACTGCTTTTCAGCTGACTTAAAAACATGTCCAAGATAATACAAAGGAAAGAATAAAAAGTTCCAGTTTGTTGCAAACCACGTTAGAGTGAAGGGTGCATCGAATTTCTTAAAGGTCAGTTTTGCTAGCTGGGTTGAACCCGACCAAGAGGAGCAGACACCCAGGACCACGGCCACACCCCAGAAAATCTTCTTGAGTTGCGTCACGGAACATTTCCAGCAGCAGCGGTTCACCCTTCCACTGCCTTCCGCCCCAGCTTGCATCTGTGCTTCGGCTGGGGCTGGAGACTCCCGGGAGCGCTCATCCCCTGCGGAGGAGAAAACACATGGCTTACTAAGGAAACCCATCCTGCATTTTACTTTTCAAATTTTCAGCCCTTCTGAAGGCACGTGGAGCTGTACGAGCAAAGGAACCCACCGGATCTTGCCACAAAATGTCCTTTGTTTTTAGATCATTGCAAAGCCTCTGGTTGAACTGAGGCATAATTAGAATGCAAATAACAATTATCACCTCTAGATTTAGAAGCCATTGGGTAAAATGGAAGTGAAAATTACATGTTGCTTTGATGTACATAGAAAGGCTTAACACACCACTTAAACTCGTGCTGTTAGGATGTGTAAACGAATGAAAAATGTGGTATTGAGTTTGATAATGCAGCAAAGGGGATTATAACAGCACTTGAAATTGCTATTGTCTCGGAAAATGCAGGAATGGCCAGTTTATGGAATATGGTGTTTCTCAGAAGAGAGGGAGGGCAACATATTTAATCTTGAAGTTAAGCAAAATGACTGCAACATAAATAACGTGATTAATACTGAATTGGATCACCAGGCATTTCAGTGATCCCTGGGAAAACACCTCTCCTATGGCTGTAGCCAGATGGCAAAAACGAGACCAACCCACAGACTGCCCTGAAGTCCATCTCTGACCAGACAATCCTAACTTTTTTTAGTTTGAGTCCTGCACAAACTGAGACTGGACTGGAGCTTTGCCCCATTATAACTAAGCATGCTGCTGGAAACTTTTCACCTAAAAACTTTGTCCCTTCAATCTTCAAACATGAATAGTTATAGCCCTGCTATCCTACAGCTGTCAGTAAATAATGTATCCAGCTTGTAAATGAATGAGCAAAGAGAGGTTTAGCTGGTTGAGTTCTTGGAGTGATCAAAACGTGCTGGCAGACCTCAGCAGCAGACCACTGCCTTTAGGGCTCTCTACCTGCCTTTCTTAAATTCACCCCATTCAACATCTGCTGAAGCTGTCAGTCACCCACACACAAACAACACTCAGCAGTGATTTCTCTAAGAGGCTGACTGCAGTTTAGTTGGTCCATTCACCTAAAGCAGGAAGTAACAGTAGTTCATATTGAAATCCAGGAATCTACAACTTCAAAACTGTCCAGAATTTACTGCATGCATTGAAAGGTGAAAACATGTAAGTAAAGCCAGGACAATGAGAGACCGTATTATTGCCAAACATTTATATATATTCAAGGAAGACTAGGAGAGGTCCACATAAAAAAAAAATTAAAAATCCTTCCTTATCCTGGTGTGAATTAGTATGTGGAACAGAAAATCTCTTATTTAAAGCCAACCTAAATTGGTATTTATATGACCTAATACATTATGAAAGAAAATGTTTATTTCTATGGAAAGAACTATTTATTCCCCTACAGATACAAAATGCATGATCTGAGCTAAAAGTACCATTAGTTTGCCTAGTAAAGGTGTATTTTATAACAAGAAGGTTTCTGGCCTCTGTTTGATGGCTTGATATCTAAAAAGAACATACAGCAGAAAAATAGAAACACCTAGCCTTTTTGTGTGGCTTTCAGAGAGATAGGGATATTTCTGATCTCTCCTCTTATTTCAGTTTTTAATAGAAGATTGTGTGGGCAGCCTCCCACATAACAAGAGATGCACCAGCAAGCCAATGAATTGTCCAAAGTTAATGTGACCTTGTATTAAACACATAATGGAAAGGTTACAAACCACCTGCCAAATGTTTCAATTGAAAAACAGACTGTCTGCAAACGCTCAGCTCATTCAAATAACTCTAAAGCATTTTATTAGTAATACATTGCTTGTAACTTATGCTTCTTGCCTCACTTGCTGCACAGACTAGTGTCAGGACTCACTTTATACCAAAGAAGGTTACACTCATTTCTTTTAATTTCACCATGTAATGGGCAGTTGCCAGTGCCCTCTTTGTTGTCCACTACACAAGTCCTAGAATGATTACCAAATTTTTCCTTTACACTCAAGATTTTCTTCTGGGCATTATCGCTGCAACACCCAACACTTCACACACCCTAACAAACTGCAGCATCCTTCTTCCCTTGGACCACTGGGTTTCTGGGCATGGAAAAAACTAATTCAGGAAGCCAGTGTGCCAAATGAGAGCTTTAGAAGAGTTTCTGCCTCCGTGCCAATGCAACTTCACTCAGAGTTCATGTTTTTGAAACTGCTTGGAGAGGTAGGCTAAAATGGTCCTCCTTCTTGAGACAGCCAGTGGGGTATCTGCCATTTGCATCTTTCTGCAGTTACTCCCCGGGGAAATAGGAAACCAGGATCTAAACCACTCCTGCTGAAGATATTTAACATTAGGGAATGTGCCTAAAGTCACTAGGGTATATGAGATTTTAAGATGAGTCGGTGCTCTGAATGACAACTCTGAAGCTGTGTTATTTTTTCTACAATGAGAATCAATCACAACTGTCTGATGCACCAGACATTCAACATCTGGTAACAGAGTGTTTACAGACAGCCCACTGCAGACACTGTGGTGAAAATCTTCCCCCCATGAAGCACTGAAGCCACCTTCCCAGGTCCCCGCTGTACTGTGCATGTACACAAGAGTCAGCAGTTCATCTGGACATCTTGCATGAATATCACTGCCTTCTACTCTGTACCACGGCAATTGCTCCCTAAAGCTGAATTTACTGATATCGTCTTGGCTACATAGGCAAAATTACTTGTCCAGGTGTATTTAAATTTTGTGTTAAACACACCAACAGAAACATTTGCTTTCAGCAATAGACAATACTGCGTGTATAACTTCAAAACTAACTTGCCCCTGAAAGGTTAACTTTCTGGGTATGCTCATTCTTTTGATGCATTTGCAGACTGGAGAGACTAAAAACTTATCCCAGGCACAATGGATTTCATGACGATAGAGGTAAAATTCACTCTCTGATGATGAACAGTTACAAGCTGAGACTTGTAATATCTGTCAGTATCTGTAGTATCTGTCAGTGAAACGTTATTGTGTCCTCGTGATTGCTTGTGCTGCAAGAGTTGGACAGTTAGATGCCAAACGAGCACAGACTTTTCCAGTGGATGCACCACCTGGAGGATACCTATGACATAATCTGCCCCCCAGAAGCAGATCTTCTTTGGATCCTACAGGTAATATACACTGATGTGGTCTCATCCTCTCATTTCTGTGGAGGGCACTTGTTTGCCAGCTGGCAAACACAAAATCCAGAGCTGTAGTTTGCCATGTCTAGTCCCTGTGTCTCTGCTGGGGACATTTTCCTCACCTAAACCACAGGTGCACAGATGGGGTGAGACTAAACCCACACATGGCTGAAAAGTTTTTCTCCCTCCAACACTGCACAAGAGTCAGCTGGCAACAGAATGCAAATGAATTCAAAGATGGCAAAATGTCTTTTTAGAATCGATGAGACAGGATATTGAAGAAGTTTAGTTCTGCAGACTTGAACTGTGTTTCTTCCATTGCTTCCTGCATCAAACTGCTCTGGATGCTACTGTATCCCCCAAAAGAACAAATTAAGATACTGAGGTAGAGGAAAAGTGCCTATCTTGCTTTTACTAATTTTGGTTTTTTATTGTCCCTTTTGTTCATGCATTTTCCCTTTTCATAAATCCCAAATGGAAACATTCCTCCTCCCTCCCTTTCAGTCCAACCTCTCTCCCATGACATTTAGAAACAAAGCAAGGAAATAATCTCCAAAGTTACTGCCAGTGCCATTAGCCCCAGAAAACAGCTGTCCTTCTGTTTCTTCTTTTATGGCTAAGGTCCCCCTCAGATGACTTTGGATACCTGTAGCAAGGGCCATCTATACCCAAGCTATTTACTCCACAGACCCAGCTAAAGGCCATGAAGCAAAAGAGGCATGGGAAAGCACTACATCTTTAAACCATTTAGGGTAACACCTTTAAATAGGCTATCTGGACCTCTTCTAAAGTCTGCACAAGTCTTAAGACTCTTGGGCACAGCTAGACAGCTGTAGGCTTACTGTAGGACGACACTGTACCTAAATGTTTGTATTAAAAAAAAATGATACTGATAAAAACCAAGGGTGACATTCATCTTTTTAGTTTGAGACATCTGCCGTGCCGACTTGTGTATCTGAGACAGTGATTTACACTTTCTGCATAGTTAGTAGACAGAAAAAAGACATTTCCATAGCACGATTTATCTCCTCCTAAAGTAGATGATTAAAACGAGCCAGATGAATCACTCCGAGTGCTTGTTTCTCTCCACCAGCTCTAAACAGTCTGGGGCGACAAGCTGGAAGTAGGTGTCTCTGGTGTGGGTGTCTGAAGCTGGGTGAGATGAGTCCCACCTCTCCACCACTGCTGTCAGGAACAGAGGGTAAAGCCACCACAGACAGCGCTGGTGGACTCAGCTGTGCAGTGCCACATGAACATATTTAGCTGTCATCAATGACCTGCTTTAGCTGCTGTCAGCTAGTCAGCAACTCAGGCAGGGAAGGAAGCATTACACAAGTTCTGGGTGCCCTTTCCAACCCTTTGGAGTGACAAAGTGACCTTTACAGACTAAGGTCCTGCCTATGAGGGACCAAAACATGTACCTAATGATAATGCATAACTCTTCCAGGTTCCCAGGCTAGGAATGTGTTTCAAAGTAAGCATATTCTTAAACAGTTCTTTAAATCAGGCTCCTGGAAAAAAGTTGTGATAAAAAGAACAACCCTCACAAGTCTCTCTGTCAATTATGAGACATCCTGAAGGTATTTCCATTTTGCCAGCCTGTCAAATGTTTTGTAACTGCTTGAGCATTGCGCAGAACAAGTTTGTAAAGCTTGCAAAAATACATGCTCATCATAAAGAGGGGAGAAGGAGCTGAGGGAAGTCCTGTAAGACAGTGCCTGGTCCTCAGCATGGTTAGAGCTCTAGAAACCTGTGACGTGCAGGGGGTCAAGGCCAGATAGCCAAGGGGGCCAAGGCATATTCCCACAGCCTTGAATGCTGTGTGACTTCTTCACCCAGTATCTACTACATGGAGAGATCAGTGGGAGACAATTAGTTCCAACGTACCTTAGAACACACAGGATGGCTTCTTATGGTGGTCTTCTGGATACCCAATATTATTTGCCTCACAGCAGACTAACAAACTGCTCAAATTTTGTTTTTATCCTGTTCCTGCCTACCACGGTTTTTACCCTGTTCCTACCACACTAACCATGCATTATTGAGGTGTTCAAGATTTTTGAACTAAGCTGTTAAAAACCAGCTGAAGAATTATCCTGTGAAGAGAAGATGAATTCATGAAGTGATTTACATCTCTAATTACCACTGTAGTTGTCTAAACCTGAAATGTTGATATTTGTTCAGATCTGTTGCCCAGGCATTTTCCTCACAGTCAGTCAGGTAAAAAGAGTGAGGGCTCAGGGACTCACTTGTTGCCTGGCAGACCACCCAGAACCTAGTGCAGCTTTCCCATACCATTGTCAGTGTTGCCTGCTCCTTGCACAGGTGGATCATCATCCTGGTGTCTGGTTTTGAGAAACTGTTAATATTTCATTTTGGACGCCAGTAATCTCCATGTATTAACCTTCCTGGTCAGTTGTAATGAGAGCACACACAGACCAACTTCTGCATCAAGGGACATTCCCTCATTTTCCAAATTAGCTCTAGCTTTGCCAAAGCTGCTTGTAGCAGCTGTAACCTCCTCACAATCCCACTAGAGCTCATCAGATGCCACAGAATCTGTTCCTGGGCACGCCAAAGGACCCTGACTCCTAACACCCATGTGCCTCTCTTACATCCAGACTCTGTCAGGATTCAAAGACACATTTGAGAGTTCTCATCTCTCATTTTAGGAGTCATCTCCAAGAAATATTTTCATTCTGTATTTGAAGTAGTCACTGGAACAAGGCTAGGGCCTCACTTTTTCTCCTCTGGACAAATGACCTCCTGAATTTATGCTTTCCTAATAAGTAAGGATGTTTTCTATTCTAAGCCAACCAGTTTTGCTGCTGTCTGGGTACCCCTGGTCTTGAATGGCCTGTGGACACTCTCTTTGGCAGATGGATTTCCTGCTCCTAGCAGAGGGGTGGAAGGCTGCTCTACACACTGAGCTGCTGAAGAGGGGCACACTCCACCTCCAGCTTTTGAAGAAAAGGTTTCAGCCACTTAACCTGCCAACTCAGCTTTGAAACAGAGTGGTAAATACTAACGAGAGGGAGCAATAGTTAGGATGGACATCTCAGATGGCATAAATGACAGCTTTATGTACTGGGCAAACAGGATGATTCCCCCTGCAGCCTCACCAGTGTTCCCTGACAGTGGTCAACAGGCACATCGAAAAAGGTGATGCAGCTACCCTTCCCAGGTTTTGAAGAGGCTCCCAGTAAAATCCTACTCCAAGGAGCATTACAGAAAATAGGCAGACAGGGAAAGAGCTGGAATGGACAAAAGGCTCAGTACAGGATAGGAGACCAACGAGGACTATACACAGCAATGGGGGAAGCAGCCAAAGCTCTGCAGAGGTTTGCTGTGGGAACTGCACTCTTCACCATTAACCAGTTACCTCATCAGGGAGTGAGCCACAAGGTGACAAAGTTTCCTAATGATGTGAAATTAGGCAGGTCAGCAAGGGCAGTGGCCAGCTGCAGGGAATGACAGACTATGTGACTGGGTCATACACTGGCAGATGGAGAAGTGTGCTGATAAAGAGGTGCAGGTGGGAGTAAACAAAACTCACATGCTGCATGCCCAGTGATGGGCTCTGGCCATCAGGGATTATGAGCTCTTCACAAGATGCTCCATAGAAAAGGGCAACTCAGTGTTCAAGAGCAGCGAAAAAAGCAAAATAACTGCCAAAAATTACTAGGAACAAAGCAGAAAAAAATCCTTTCCTACATCTGGGTAAGCTGCAGCTGTCCGCACACCTACACTGTGAGAGATGAATGGCTAGAAAATACATGTTCCTGTTCAATTCCACCAAGCTGGAGGCAGGACCTGATGGACTTTTGGTCAGGCCCATATGGCAGCTCGGTGTGATTTTTGAGGAAGCTGCTCCTGGGTTTCTACAGGAAAGCTGTGAGTCCCTGTGGGTGGCTGGTGGGTGGGACTGTAACACAGCACTGGAATGACTTTGGGTTTGCTCACTGTTCCCCAGTTTTCCAACCATGGTCAGAGCTGAAGGTCTAAAAGACCAGTACCCTATTTTTCCTTGAGCATCAATTAATGTATCACACTGGAAAAATTACAAAACCCCATAAAACCTTATTAAATCAGTTTTTAAATTAGAATATTCGATCACAACAGCATTGAACAGATGGATTTTTAGATGCTATTTGAGAAAAGTTTAAAGTGCTTTCTTTAAATACTTTGCTCTTACACTATGAGTTAAAAATAATTTTACTTAATTTGATCATGAAATAGCATTATTAAATTAAGAATAAATTAATACTGAAAACAGTTTTAAAGTCCACAATAGAATTATTTTAAAGAACAAACCCAGGGTATTAACCCATTAGGTCAGAAGGTCTGAATTTACTTGAGGCTGCAGAATAAGGGACGTGCATATACGAAAATAGGGAAAATTGCATGAACAAAACCCCAAGCCAAGAAAAAAGCATTCTGTGTTCAGACCCTCTTCTGCTACTGAAATTCATGGTATAGATTAACTAATTATTAAAGCGTTACAATAATCTATGCAGGCTATTCGACCTTGTCTGATTTCTCACCTTAATTACACCAGGGCAGAAAATAGGACTTTTGGTTCAGTGGCAATCAAGGTGACTCTCATCTGTGGAAATCTGTCCCATATTAGTGGTATCACCAGATCCCCCATATAGCTATATTTGTATCAAATAGGCCCATGTTTCTTGTAGCAGGTACTCTCATATCCTAAAGTACTATTCACAGATATAGTGGGTTTTATCACTGATGGTTAATATATATTAATTTTATCCTGTGCTAAATATTGTATCTAAAATAATTAAGAGCTGGAATTAAATAATCTCCACATATTTCTGAAGATATGCCAAATTCTCCTCCCTAGCATACATATGCCTTTCTGCCTCTGTCAAATGTGCCAGCAAGGCTTTCTGCAAAACACATATTCTAATTCCTGTTGGTGACATATAAAGAGAACTGAAAAGTTACCAACTTCATACTGCAGCAATTTGGACTTCAATCCATTTAACTCATCTTCAGAGGCAACTGCCTTGAAAATTCATTAAAAGTGCTGCATTTGAATGGGCCTCATTACGATATTCTACTTTGAATTTTATGAGGTGAGGAGTTCTCTAAATAGTGTTCTTCTTATTATTAATCAGAATTCATGACCAGAGTCCACAGTGAAAATGGAAGATACTGGGTGCTTTTTACAGTAGCACCATTGTGGGACTGGGGAGTGACCACATGCAAGGAGTAACCCTGATTATAAGTTACATGTTCTTGATACTATTCTGCATTCCATTCTTGAATAAAAATTGGACTGAATCTTACAGTGAGCTACCTGGCAAGGTCACTACGAGTTTCACCACTTATTCCAAAGAGTTATGGAAGCAGAACTTCTATTAGAACAAAAATCAGATATGAGCAAAACTGTATTCTGGGCAAATTTTGATCAGTCTCTTTAAATTTCAGACTGAACAAAGGGTTGAGAGCTGGTAAAAAGGCTGGATTCTCTGCAGGAAACTCCTGTAATAATTATCCAGGCATTTGAGTGCTACACGTCTTTC
The DNA here is from genome assembly GCA_024734555.1 of Trochalopteron elliotii. Taxonomy (NCBI): domain Eukaryota; kingdom Metazoa; phylum Chordata; class Aves; order Passeriformes; family Leiothrichidae; genus Trochalopteron; species Trochalopteron elliotii. The sequence goes on along the minus strand of JANPWX010000097.1, from coordinate 6,581,114 downwards.
TTGCGTAATAGTTTTATCTCCAAGGGAATTGAATTACTTACATACTAATATAAAGAGCACATTTTTATCAGTGCATATATGCAGGGAGATAAGTGAATTCATGCTAACTGTGGAGGCTCTGCTGACTGCACTTTATCAAAAACAAGCCAATGTTCTTTCATTCTTAAGGAGCTTTCAAAAACTCGGAGCTGCCCGACTTTCAAGTAAGCACAGTTTTAGACAGAAGACTCTGCTGTAGCCCATTGGTTTCTTCCATAGTGAATTCCAACCCCACATGATTTTTCTCCTGGGAGCTAAAGGGTTCACCTGCTACTGAACCTCAAACACAATGCTTTTCTTAGGTCTTAAGTTCAGATCAAGATAGTTGGAGCATCTGTTCTCTGTCAACCAATAACTAGATACTAGTGTGGACTTGACATGGACTTGAGCGTGCTCACAGTGGTTAGAGTAATGCTCATACAGCCACAGAAGTCCCCACGTGATTTACTCAGTGATCTCCTGGAAGGAAGAAGACATGCCTCCTCACCTCTCAGCAGCAAACTCATCAAAAGCTGAGTCTCCTTTTAAGAAATACAGTTTTGGCTAGGCCCATGTGGGCACTTTATACTCAGTATAAAGCAAAAATACATTACATACAAAAATTCTAGTTTCTATTTTCTCTCTGATACTTGCCTCATCCTCTTTGCAGTGAGAAAGGCTTCTGCAACCCACTATTCCTCACTTGTTTCAGTCAGCTACAGAAGACAGACTCAAGCCTTTTTCAGTCACAAATAAAGTATTACCCTTACTGAGAGCTGTGCTAGGGAATTTGAGGTGATTGTGGAAAAGGCATTTTGAGCTCTCCTCACTTCCATACTCTCCATGACTGAATGACAAGGATTACAGGGTTCACACTTGTTTGGGTTTTTTCCAGTTGAGGAGGCTTGAGGTCAGAAGTAGTGATACTGAACAAAATGTATACCTAATACTTCCAGAAGAGTCAACATACAACTTTTGTATAGCCAAAGGGAGCTTGATCTCATGTCAAAATTCATGCCTTGAATAGGGCTCACGAAATTTCCAGGCTTTTTATACATAATGCAATTTCCCTGCATTATGTCCAGATAGAGGATCCATGTGTTTGGAACCAGGCAGCTAACATGGGAAATCGGGTACCTGATTTCTCCAATAGATGGTGGGCAGGTCTGCCTAGAAGCAAGCCAGCTCTGCACTGCTAAAAACACCTTGTTTCCTGTTGCCTTTGATCTTCTGCTACAGTGGCTGTCAGCAGAGCTCAGTGAAGACTCCAAAGTAAGCCTACTCTTTCATTGGCCAAATTCCTGCTTCCACAGGATGCTATCCAGGTCTGCAGTGGCATCTCATGGTTTATAATTAACAAAGATTAACTGGGCTGTGGACTAAAGGTTGGCAGTGGTGCTCCAGCCAAGCAGAGAGAGCTGCTTACTACTTCTGTGAATGTGCTGTACTGAGTATAATGTGCTAGGAAAGCAACAACATAAATAATCCTATATATGAGCCTTGTTGCTGGGAAATTGCTGGGGAATACATATTGAGCTAACTTAGACTTTTATGTTGAACTAGGAGTCTTTTGGAACTCTGGCTCTTACACTGAGCTACAAATCCTACTGTTTATGATTGTCAGCCATCAGGAAAGAAGGACAAAATTTCTTTTACAAGATTTATAAAATTAAAATACAGGAGACACTGAATAATGCATTCTGGTGACTTCATATTTATTTTTTACTGGTTCTTGTTCCAATCTCTCATGGGAGAAGTCTTTAATTAAATAGGTGGATTAGTAATGTGCTTATTTTTTGAAAGCAAATGCCTAAATTGATTCAAGATGACTAAAAAATGCACCTAACTTCATTTAGGGATAAGTGGGTGAAATGTAATGGTCTGTGATCTACGGAAGGACTGAGAAGATGATCCAATTGATGCTGTCATTCTTAAGTTCTGTTATTGCAAATGAAACTACTGTTTGTCCATTGTGTGTACACACTGTCTCATTTCAGCCACTAAAATAAGGAAGCTTAGATAAATCTTTAATAACTTCTCTTTCTGCTTTGTGATGCATTAAAACTCCTGCTCTGGCATTAGTTTAGTAACACCAAAATGGTCTTATTTTATTTTTGTATCATTTGAGGAGGGGACACAGTGCAGAAGTAATGAGTCACCTCCAAACCTGTAACTCATGAGTTTGCCCAGGCAAGATGGTAGATGAAACAACCAGGGTGACACAATCAAAGATAAGCTAGAGGGACTCCCCAGTGAGTAAGCTAGCACAGCTAAGAGCAGCTCATTTTGAGGCTGTTTAAAGCCTAAGAAAGCATGGTGCCATTTGGGAAGTGAGCCAGGTGTTATGCAACAAGAAACTCCTCAAGCCTTTGGAACAAGATCTTGGCTATCTGCTCAAATATGCTGTTGTGCTAACTGAAAATACTGCAAGGAATACAAAAATTGGGCAAAAGCTGCCTTGGGCCAAAGCCAGAGTGTAATTACTGTCCATGTGTACTTAACACTCAGTACCCACAGAAGAGGGTACAGCTTTTCCATCAGCTGAGTAAGTGACGTTATCTTTATCCTGTGGTAACGGGGTGCATGCTGGTAGGTCCAAAGGAGAAGCAGACACACAGCAAACTTAAACCCCCATTCATGCGAACTTGTCACCATCACCTTCATCAGTTCTGGTCAGGAGAGGGAGAAAACTGCTACTATAGCTAAGGGGCAAGAACCAGCCAGGTTAAAGTGCTCACACTGAACACTGTCCCCTGTGCAGAGCCTGAAAAAAAGCAAACACCTTGACAGCTCTCCATGCAGAAGCCAACACAAATTCCTTGACAAGGCTGCATCAGTGGGGAAGCACATCCATACCCATAGCCCTGGCTGAGCCACCAAAACACCAGCCTCTCCTGTTTACCAGCTGCTCCTGTTTTCTAGGATGCACGAGCATTGCATAGGTTTGTCATGTACGGCTTTCATGGGAAAAAGACCAGTGGCCACCAAATCTTGCTTCAAATCTTGCTTCTACAGCAGTGAAGTCCTGGGTGAGATGTTCACAAGGTCTGCCCTAGTGCTCAGTCGTGCAAACACTGCCTGACTACCAAAGCCTTTGGGTGCCACCAGCAGAACACTGCTAATAGTTACACAGCATTTATTCAGAAATTATGCAGCATTTGAGCTTATTTCCTGAAAATGAAGCTTTAGTCACTGCTTTCAATAAACGAAGGCTTCTCTGACCCCTGTTGCATCCACTGATGGCCCTCCCCATGGCCACAAAGATATGTGTGGGAAGTTTGGGGGTCCATTCCTATCTGCTGTAGGTCTTTTCTTGCCTGCTCTGTGAAAAGATGTGCTGCTTGTTTTTAGGCAAGTTGCTTCATTCTGCAGTTTCTCAGCTGCTCCATCTGCAAAATGAGAATAATAAGAATCTCCTCTCTTAAAGAAGCCAAGTGCTACTCATGGAAGTTTTTGCTGTGCTTGGAATCTTTAGTTTGTGCTTGCTAAAGTGAAAAAGATTTATTATTAAAACAATTACAGTGTTGATATGCTTGTGATGAATTCTCTGCAGGCATGCAAATATACTAAAGGCCAAATTTATTTCTCATTCGTACTTAAACAAACTCCCTGCAACTCCAGCAACGCAGACAAGGTTACTCCAGCTGAACATGTGGCAGCATCTGGTTCCATGGCAACTCAGTTTAGATGTTTACTGTGCAATAATTGATAGCAGAGAGGTGTCATTTGCCTTATAAGAAACTTGGAATATCATCAGTCACTCATTCCTGACAGAACAGTGCAGAGGAAATGTGCTATAGGGGAAGTTGAAATAGCATTTCCTTGGTGCTGAAAGCCTGGGAATAAGCAGCTCCTAGTGGGGGCTAATTACGTGGAGGATGCGTTTTCTCTGGTGTGATGATTGTTCTGCAGTTCTTTGTCAAAGCTGATGTTACCTGTGTCTGGAAGATCCTGAGATGCAGAGCAAGAATGGAGATATCTACCTTCCTGAGGAAGACAAGTCAGTCCTCAAACCACACTGTGCTTTCATGTACAAATAGGGTGATACCAGTCAATTGGCTGGTCTGAGAGGAATGGCCACTGCAGTGTGGACAGAAATTGGTGAGAAAAACAGCAACAGAACGAAGAAAAAGCACAAATCAGGCACCAAGCCTACATTTCTCAAAATATGAAGGGTGTGCAGTGGTACCAGGCACAGAAAACACATGGTATGGTTACTGCCTGCCTGTGCAATGCATGTAGACACAGTTGTTTTGAAAAGTGCTGGTACAGCAGGCTCTGAGCATACTGATGATTCAATCTCCGAAATAATCTGAAATGGCAGTCACGCTTCTGAACGCACAAAGTCCTTATCTTCCTTTTAAAGCAAAGAAGTCACTGCACCCGGCAGGAAAAGAGAAGGAATGCCGGAGGGCTTTACAGCAATGCATATCAATGAAAGGCTCCTCTTGACTAACCATCCTGGAATGAAACATACTCCTAGTAGTTCTGCCAGAGATCCTTGAGACACTTTGATGGCGGTTGATAGGGGAGAAAATAATCATAACTTTGAAGGAGATGAAAGTTTTTGCTGTCTTGCTCTTGTAGCATTATCTATGCCTTTGCAATGGACTTGCACTACCAGAGGAAGACAAATCTTTGCCAGAGGTATGGCAGCCAGGCCAAGGGAAGTCAGCAGTCCACAGTGTGCAGTGCGTCAGCTGTCTGACTTTATTTTTGCCTATAACTATTTTTTTTTTTTTTTTTTTTTAAATCTATGGCTTTAACACCAGCTGGCAAAATTAGTCAATGTTAGTCTGGAAGGAAATGTTGTCAATTGGTTTGGAAAAGGAAGCTCTCAAATGGAGCCAGTCTGTTTCATTAAAAGAGAAGGAAAGAAACTCCATGCCCACCAAGGCATACACCATCAAGGCAATTTAGATTTTTGCTACTGATGATAAAGGAAAAAGGAATCTGAAGTAAAGAAGAAAAGTCCAACTAGGTCAATAAAGTCCCTGGTGGGCAGCAATAGGGTATCTGAGAGCTGGTATGCAGAGCAGACACGGAAATGCTTGAAAGGATTCAATTTTATGGCACAGTGAAAGATTGCTCTGTTTCTATATAAGGTAGGTAATAAACTGTATTTGAACTGGTAGAAGAGGAATGAGATGACCCACATATCAAAGCTGGAACCTGGTAGGTTATTATTATTTATGATTCATAAAGCTTGTGCAGTGCATCAAAAGAAAGGGAGGCAAGTTCCTTGCCCAGAGGAGCTTCCAATGCAAACATCGAGAGAAACACTCTATTGTGTACGGAGTCAACTCTAAGGGCTTTTTAAAATTCAAATTATAGTGTAATGAAGATCAGACCTGCTCTTTTCATTAGAAAACTAGAATCCCTTTCCCTTTCTCTGGTTTTTATGTTATGGGAATGCAACAGATGAATATTCTGTGAACTGAAGTAAGAACCTTTAGGTACCCCTTTCCACTCTTACTTGCTGCTTTTAGTTCCTTTTCTCCTCTTGCAAATTTCTGCATTTTCTCACTTTCTGCTCCACAGAGCTTTTGCTACCATTTTTTTTTCCTTTATTAATTTCTCAGTATTTCAGTATTAGTTTTTTTTCTTTTTCATGAGCTTTCTCTGGAGTCTCACATTCACATATTACATCTTACCATTCAATCATTCCCTTTTTTCAGCTGTTCTTCCTCTTTGCCTCTCTCTGCTCATCCCTTTTCTGCCTCTCCTCCTTCCATTCCCCCTGGCCAACCTTTTTCTTTCATCATCTCCATTCTCTCAACCAACCACATATCCCCCAAACCAGGAGCTTTCCCTCTGCTCTTCCTTCAGGAACTGAGCTCTGTATCCATCCTTCAGACAGGCTCCTCTTCCTGACCGGCACCCTGCCTTTGCATCACCCCTCCATCTCTAGGACATGGCTTACAGGTTTGTACCCAAGATAACAGCTCCTCACCCTCAGATTTGTCCAGGGAACCCTCCTGAGCACATACATCAGTGTCCTTTCCAAGGTCCCCGACCATGATCCCTGAAAGACTTCAAAGGTCCCTGTGGTCCCTAAAGGTCTGCCAGCCCCCATTGCTCTTTGGCTCTTATGTCCCTCCTGGCCATAAGACTCCCAACTCCACAGCTACCATGCAGCTGGACTGGCAAAAAGGGGTGAGGACAGATGGTTGGAACACGGCTGCGTTCCTCATATCGGGAGAACAAATCTGCCGAGGATCTTCCTTCCCTCCTGCCGACGGTCCTGCATGGCAGCTACTTGCCCACGGGTTTGGGGGCTACTCTCGAGCCCCGAGAGGAGGTCCGGAGAGGTGCTCTGCCCCTGGAGCACGGGCGAGGAAAGAGCCGGGGCTGAGCAGGGCGGTAGACAGGGGTAAGCGCCGGCGATGCCTGGCGGCGGGGAGCCGCGCTCCCCGTGGGTTCCCACCGCCCGCCCACGAGTCACGCAGTCCCCCGCCACCGGGCATCGCCCCAGCACCGCACTCGCTCGCCCCGGAGCATCCCCTGTCGCGGTACCCGGTCTCCGCGGAGCATCCCCGGTCGCGGTACCCGGTCCTCCCGGGAGACCGTCGTCCCGCTC